>CM055281.1:28114571-28471687 GCA_029237695.1 Conchocele bisecta
ACAAAGGCTGCCAACGATGCTTTGTTTTCAGAGTTACTCAGAAAACGGCGGTAATTTGGAACTGTGCGACCGTCACTCACCATATGGCAGGTACATCGCTGTTGGCCGTGCGACGCTGACGTTCAGCTTCTTTGAGAGAACTGGCTTTATCATACCGGTCAAAGACGACAGTGACCGATGTAATCGACTTGTCCCGGGTAAAATGTGACATGATATGTTTCAAAACGACTGCGCCTAGTTGGTCAATGTTTTGAAGTGTCCTTCGTTCAGCGACTGCAGCAGTGCCATCGCATCGATGATATATGCCGTGTTGCTGTCAGTATCAGCTTGCTGAACTGGAAACTCGTTGATCTCCTCAACGAAAGATTCAAGTTTCTTCGTCAACTCTGCCTTGTTTGTTTTGCGCATGGTGCCGTCGTCGTGAAATAGGGCAGGTGGAACCGAAGCCAATTCATGTTTCAAGACATCATTCATTTCAATGTCTCTATGATTCGCTACTGCCAGCAGTCGTCTGAACAGAACTTCCGAGTCTAGCATCAGTTTCGATGTTTTGCTTGTAGCAAATGGTTTTCGCATATTCGAGAAGGTCTTAACCTTACTGCGAGGGATTGGTTCCCAGAATTTCACAGTACGTTCCTTCGAGATTCTTTCCGATACGAATTTATCAACTGCCTCTTGACTAGCAACTCGGAATTCATTCATCGACTTTTCTATGTCCGCAGACGCAACTTGCCCTGTGGCAATGTTTACCAGACGCTTCTGATACCGTGTTTAAGTCGAACGGATTTTGGTACTGTGTAGTGACTAGATCAACTAACTATCTTAACATCTGCTTCATCCCTTTCCTTTCGGCTTTTGCCCAATTCCTCGTGTTGACTAGCACCTTGGTTCTTGGATACAGTCTCTCTGAACTGTCCACAAAATTCACCTAGAATGTGACGAGTTACCAGCCACCGAGTCAATGCTCCCTTTCTACGAGTAAATCCAATGATTCCCCCTGATCCTTTTGCTTCTTTATTTATTGTTTGTTCAAGTGCCTGATCAGTTGGAACTGCATTGAAGGCGTGCCCGGATCGCCGTCTAACAACAAAGCCACCGTTCTCAAGATGTTCATATGCTTGTGGGTTGGTGGTCTTTAGAGCGAGCATATCGGCGATATACACGGGCGTGAACCGTGTGTAGTTTGTTCGTCCTGCCGCCCAAAACCAGTGAACACTCTCCGTTACTGATAACATGTGGAGATCAAAATCGCCGTCTCTTTCTGCTCTCAAAAGCCGTAGTAACAGAAATGCAGCATCAAGGAAGTTCATCCAGTACCTGAATGTTGAACTTTGCGCTTCTCCATGTGTTCGGAACTCGCTTATGAGGTCAAGTGTATCTTGAAATTCGGCCTCTAGGGTTTCTCGAATCTCCTTTGCGGTCTCCACATCCTTCTCCTTGATTGCATCACGGAGTTTCTCCATGTGATGTCCTATCTGGGGCTGTGGTTCTTTGTCTTTCTCTGTTGTGACCCAATCGACAAAGGCATCAAAGAAGCATCGGCACATTGCGTCTAGGATGACCTTCATGCCCCTTACTCCTCTTGTCAGTTGTGCTCCTGTTAGCATCTGTCTGGCGGTAACGTCAGAATAAACATCCGACTCTGTCAGTAAGCTGAGAAGGCCTCCATCTCCAAACAGCTTTCCAATGGAAGCGAGAAATGCCATTGTATGATGCATACCCCCTAGTCTGAGTGTTACCTTACCTTCCAAAACACGCTGGCTTTGTCCACAATATTTCTCTAGCTTTGGAATAGATGGCTAGATCAGCTGTCACTATGATGTGGTTTTGTCCAAGTTCCGCTGCCAGTCGGACAAGCTGATTGAGTGCTGTGAAAATTGTGGAGTTGTCTGACGGCGGTGCGTCTATGAAAGGTAAGTACCTGACGGGTCGTTATAAGTACAGAGGCCTTTGTAGTCACTGAATTATATTCCTGACCATGCAGGGATATTATCAAGACCAGCCATATATGATCTACAAAGAGCCCAAGACAGGTCGGAAACCACAGCTTTACGGATATGGTCGTTGTCCCCATCAATGTAAAAGTTGGCAGCATTGGCAACTGTGTCTGGAGCTGGAGTGTTGGTGGCTTTTGAAAATATGTTACGCTTGACATGTCGGTGCCATAATCACCTGCGCCGATACTTCTCTCCGAGAGCCGGGTATCTCAACATCCGATATCTGTCTGTCTTGGTCACACCATCTGATATACAACCATGGCCATGGAATGGGTTGTTTCTTTGCCGTCTAAGGTGTGTTCATTTGTGTCAAAGTTATCAATTGCTGCATGAACTGTTCCATGTTGTCGTCAGTGTTGGTAGTGTGTATACCGAATGGGACGAAAGGTACACCTTCTTGTGATAGCTGTTGTTTCCGCTGCGGATGTTATGAATCGCAAAACTTCTTCATAAGAAACACTGTATCCCAATGTATACAGCGTTCTCACCAACTTGGAACTGCCAAAGTCATGGTATGCCGTTAAAGCTAACCCCAGTTAATTGGTGTTAGTATGCGCTTGCTTTGTGAAATTACGTTGTGGCATGTTGCTAACACCTGTATATTGTCACGTCTGTGAACTTCATCACCCGTGCCAGTGGCTGTATCGAATGCTTTCGCATTTACTAGCCAGATGATAAAATCGTACAGTGGTCCTGGCACGAGTTGGCTGCAAGCGTCAATGCTTAAATCCTGCAATCGGTACGCTTGTGTAGTGGACTGAATGTCTTTAATGGCTCGCCGAAGGATACCTGCGGCCCCATATAATATCTGCCTGTCTGTGAGATACGCCCCTTGTATGTCTAACTTCGACTCCTGTATTCGTTGGATTCGTCAAGTTCAGATTTCAATTTAGAAGCTTTGTGAAGTACAGCACCAACTGATACTGCACTGGAACATACAAGATCCGATTGTCCCTTTCTCTGGAAGAACGATATATCTTCATTAAATTGTTTCTCCAGCCGTTGTTTAAGTTTCCATGATTTATATACATTGGCGAGTTCATCTGGAACTCCAGCTCTACCCAGAAATTGTATGTATTTAATATTTAGATCAGATAATGTGACTACTGACTTTGTCTCGGAGAAGATTGTTTGTTTGGTTTCGTTTAAAAGCATCTGAAATGCTTCTTCGTAAAGAACTGGCTCGTCGACCTTGTCTTCATGAGGTACCATAAAACTTACATTGCGTTTGCTGATGTAATGTCCATAACATGAACGGTGATATTTCGCATCATATGCAAATAGGTCACCATATGCCTGCATGCTGGAAATGACAACTTGATCATTTCTCAACGGGGCGGCATTCACTGTTTTCTGCCTTGTTGATTCGCCTGTCCCAGTGCTTACACCAGATAATGGCTCTTTTCTGTTACCAATTTTCTTGGCACTGCCACAAATGAAACAGTTCTCTCTGATATTAAAACCCGATTGGCTGTCTCTGGTCGACCTTCGAAGCTCTGGTGACATCGGCGATTCGCTTCTGCTTGACGAGACATCATCACTTTTAGGCGCTGTGTCACTGCTGTAAAATTTGTTTGTGTATGAGCCCGACACACCCTATGATACCGTACGTTTACCTGATGTGAAAGTATATCCTGGCGATGCGGCCTTAATAAGTCATTTACTCGATCATGTTTAGCCTCTGCTATGTCTAACAATGTCTCTAGACCTGTTACTGTTGGATTTTGCACGATATCCTTGTGTGACGCCTCTGGAATAGACTTTAGACATATTATGCATATGCTTCTATCCAGTTTCAAGCGTTTTGCCTCTGGTTCACCTAAATCCATAATTGATTTGGAAGATGCGTACACACCAAACTTAATTCGGTTCTCGTTCGATGCTTATGTACAACAACACGTCGGTTTGATATACCCGTAATTTGTCGTAATAATTGGGGCGATATTACTCTGTGTCTTTGCAGACTGAGCAGTGGACGATCAGCATCCGTTACCACATATATTAACACCGCCGTGATTTATATGAGAAATGCAAATACGAATCATGCATTCACGGCCGTGTTAATTAAAGTTTCATTTAAAGAGTAGAAAATCACAGCGGTGTTACTTAAAGTTACATACAAAGAGCAAAAAATCACGGCGGTGCTGAATATAGTGACATTTAAAGAGCCCGAAGGGAGGTAACAATCACTTGTACCGCAGATTATGTGCTATTTGTGTTCGGAACATCTCAAATCCAAAATGTTAAGAGTTTGTAGATGGACAAACGAACGGACGGTGAAAGACTGCTCGAAATAAGAGGCAAAAACTATAAACAATGTATCAATGTACTATTCGACATAGTTTGGACCCCACCCACCCACACACAGAGACACGACGGGGATTGGTCCATGTGAGTGGTTGCTATGGTTACATGATCGTTTTACGGACAACATTTATATACTAGTATAATATTAAATTATATTCTTATGTGTACGTAGTATTTTCATCGATATTAACCTAATAATAACCAGTGTCATAATACAAACAAATACGTGCATGCATGTATTGAATTTTTCAATAAAATGTGGTTACCTTGGCAACATCCAAAAATACGTATTTCGCCAAGGTTTACTGAAATTCAACACATGGGTTCGTATTCTATGATGATTTTTACATACTAGTAGCTTCATTACACCAACTTGTATGATGGAGATTTGTCTGCACGAAAATAAATGTTGAAAATACTACTTTCAAATACGGCGAGACTGACTTAGTTACCATGGTAACAGAAATATACGTTTGAATGATAGAATAAATATATTGACTAAATCATATTTAAGCAAGTATAAAGGCTGAAAATCGTAGGCTAAATAAGAAAGTTATTTTCGGATGAAAAACGCAGTTGCCATGGAAATCAGCAAAAAAAAACAAAAAATTCATTCTCGGGCTACCGCGGTTTTCTGCAATTTTAACATGCAGATTCGATTTCTACGATGAATTTCCTATAAGAATATGTATGTTACATAAAGTTCTACTCTGGGTAGGGGTAACTCCTTAAATAAGCATCGTACAGAGGCCCGTCTAATACAGTATAAATCCTTATTTGTGTTTGAAATTGGCGGTCCTTGGTAATTTTTTTTTGTTTTTTTTTGTTTTTTTTTTTCTTTTTTTACTGGCTAATAAATGCCCCCCCCATCCCCCCCCCCCCTTTTGTAAAATGTAACGCCTCCGGGGGCGTTAATTCGAGGTTATACGGTAGTCTCTTTACAAAACTTAACATCAGAGAAATCGGTTATAACTTCTATTTCCTTGCTCGGATCTGCTTCACATTTCACACACTCATTGCTCCAATGGACCTCTACCACCCTGTGACAAATAAACGCCCCTCCCTTTTGTAAAATGTAACGCCTCCGGGGGCGTTAATTCGAGGTTATACGGTAGTCTCTTTACAAAACTTAACATCAGAGAAATCGGTTATAACTTCTATTTCCTTGCTCGGATCTGCTTCATATTTCACACACTCATTGCTCCAATGGACCTCTACCACCCTGTGACAAATTCACGTTCATGCCGCTCGCGCTCATCCCAGAGTCAAGGTCACAAGCCCACACACTTGGAAATTTGTACATATTTTAGGGGTACCTGGGCCCACGCGGGGGGTATTCCGTAAGCCTCGCTTACTGACCAATCTAGTTTAAGTAGTCATATGCCGGTAGCCATGTGCTAGGCCATGCATGAATAAGCTAATAACCAGTATTTGTGAGCCATATTCACATTACTCTATATTCTACGAAGTCAATGCATGGTGTCATCCAGACCATTACATCTCGGTTCATAAACGGCATATGTTGTGTTTATTAACAATAAAATCGCGTTTGGATGACCTATAATATCAAGAAGTCATAAACTATTTAAATAGGAAGGATTTAATGATTCAGTATTTGTGAGTCACATACGTATGGATATTAAACTATAATGCGATCGAGATCAATATGTTGTGAATTCATGATGGAACATATGTTGAGGTCATTCATGAGATTGTTTGGTACATAGAAAGAATAAAAGTTATAAAAATGTATTATGCAGTCATAATGCAATCTATATTGAATGCATATGTATCACAGTTATGAAGGGCACTGTTTCTGGGGAATACCATACACTGTAATCATATATGTTGTAGTCATATAATGTCCGTACATGGTATGTGTAAGTGTCATAACTGTGTATTATAATATCACAACCATATGTGTAATATAACATATAATACCTTGAATGCATTAAAATGAACATTGTTGATTAGTCTATGCTAATCTAGAATTATATCAGAAAGTTCCATCGTCCGTGTCTATACACACCAACATAGGACATATAACTAAGATCGTAAGAGACCAAACAGAGACACTCATTTTCACATGCACGTATTTTGGTAGTTGAAATTGCGATTCATGGATAAATAATGTACACAGATGGACCAAACAACCACTTTTCAGTACAAAACCTCAATTCCCGTGACTGGATTTTCAATTAACCGTGTAAAGCTAAACATTGACACATAGCTGATCTGAGGCCTCTAAATCATGAGCATTCGTTACAGCATATTATGTTTTATATATGTGACACGCATATACGCTGTCAATATTGATTTAAGTGCAGGAGACGGGAATTTTATTGATGAGAGTATATGTTAATTGAGAATATATTTCCATTTATCAGCGACGATTATACAAGCAGTCATGCGGAAAGTTTTGCTGAAATAGAATATGCTGATCTTCCTTGTACAGACATATGGTTATATGGGACAATTATTAAATATTTCAGCGTAATATAAATGTATTCATATGGGTATATCCACTTGTGAATGTATGGATATTCACGGAAACAGAAACTGTAATACCTACTATTTGATAAGTGTTGTATTTTACATGAATTGTTTTATTGTTTAATTGGTTATAATTAAGTCTAAAGTGATTGAAATGTCATGGTACTTAGCCGCACATCAGCATATCATCAGCATATAACAGTTCAATATCTGACTGTAATGCGAACATGGCCGAACTATAGCATATGTACCAATCGCAATACATAGTGTATACATATATGGCATTATAGTGCAATTTACAACGTATATGATAACGTAAGACTTAATAAAATACAATATTTAAAACAAACAGTACATATATTTTAATATTATGACTCTACAACGACTGTAACCTAATTCGAGCATCACCAAGTGTATTATCAGCGATCTACTAGTCTCAACACGTGTGAATATGTCCTATAATACATGTAAAAGTAAATGAAAAGAAACGTGCAATTGCCAGTACCACACTATATTGAAATAGCCTAAATGAGGCAACCATTTTGAATAAACACAATTACAAATGACTTCAAAATCAAGTGTGTCCAACTTACTGATTTAACCACCTAACAGAATGCAGTAGTATACATAAGTAAAGCAAAAGTAAACATTATATTCAATAACTTTAGAGTTTTTGGAAGATATGGTGGCCATTTTGAATTAACCACGCTCTTTAAGAAGAGCATTAATATTGATCTATATTTTTAATATCGTATCTCAGATGAAAATCAAACTAATATGTTCATATCTAGCTTAGTACCAAGATATGGTCCACCACAGTGTATATAATGCTGCCTGATCTTGATGAATATTTGGCGTCCATCTTGGATTCATATGGATTTGATAGCCTTCATCTATGTTTAAAATTAATGCATGGTATCCAAAGGTTTTTCTGCGTCCGTCCGATCAAGATCCAAGTGCCTATTTGATTTCATTCATCAAATAAGTACACATTTCAGGCTAAATATTGATGCTTGGTGGCCATCTTGAATGTGTTGATACTCTCAACGATAGAGACGTCCGATAAAACCGATATTTGCTTTGTATATGCCCCATAAAACAATAATCACCAATAAAACATACTTTATTAGAGTTTTCTGTAATGTTATGCAAGTACATATTGTATTATCAAAATAGAGTGAGTGTTGCACTCATTTGACCCATGTGCACTTAATGACCCCAAAAATGACATTGTCCCACCTGATTTAATTGACCGACACCGGATTCGTGTTCAGGATGATATAATGCATTGATTTAAAGTAGTCGTTGCTTTTGCTCTCTCGGGTTGAACAGAATTCATTTTTATGGGTGCTTGCCCCCCTACTAACATAGTTATGCGATGTAAATAAAAGTCATGTTCTCATCGATGAAATAAACAACTTCCGGTGAAAATACGACTACTTCCGCTATCTATATTCATTAAGCGCACCTGCAGTGCCGGACTGCAAATATGCTGCAAATACACATTCTTTACCGTATACAGTCTAAAAAACTGCTAATTTCCATGGAGCGGTATGTAATAAATAGAATATTCATATTTTTGCAACGAATATGACATACATGTTCATCTCGTGGTGTGAAATGTCCATATTTCACGAGTGCCTAACGGCACTCGTGAAATATGGACATCTCACACCACTCGATGAACATATATGTCATATTCGTCGCAAAAATATGAACATCCTCTATGTACATGTAGTTGTTTATTTAGGTCAAGCCATCTTTTGATGCCTCATGGAAGATTTAGTTTCCTAGATCTGTAACCCTCTGAGAATAAAGTCTATAATTATTAGTATTATTATATGTCATATGTTGTTATCTTTACAGCGAACACAAGTATGGACGCTGGTCTGTCTATGATAATGGCAAACATGGGGGGAGTGCAGCCGAATACTTTGGTCCTCGATCCATTTGTCGGATCAGGTAAATTTAGATTATAATTATTTATTTTAAAACGATTACAGAATTGTGAGAGCACTTACAAAAAATGATTTTGTTGGCACAGGTGAAGGTGATTTTTATTGTGAGAGGAAAGCAGCCTATCGGATAAAATCCACTTTTATCAGGTAACAAGCTTTGTATTGGCCGAATACGTACTGACGGGTAACATAATGTCATATCAGGCATTGACCTGATACGAATATCACAAATTGATGTTTTATTGGTCGAACGGCGTCATATGACATTACCGAATAACGTCGGTAGAATTACGTCACAGAAACAAGTCCGCATCATTTTCAACGAAAACCGCGTAAATACTTGCTCGTTCTCTAGCATAAAACGTTGCCTGATAAATAGAATACCGTGCTAGTGTATTTTGATATCCAGTTTTTAGCTCACCTGAGCGAAGCTCATGTGAGCAATTGTTACCGCAATGTGTCCGTCGTCCGTGAACATTTTCAAACGTCTTCTCCTTGGTAACCATTGGGCCTATAGTCACCAAACTTCATGGTCATGGTCCTTAGGTAGGGGGATTACAAAATTGTTAAAATGACGTCATTACGTAATCCAAGATGGCCGCTGTCTATGGTCATGTTATATATCAAATCGAAGGTATCAACGAGGCGATCACTCTGGTGCATTTATTGTCGAAAAGGTCGTTCTTTTATCAGAGATTTCAAAATTCTTCTTCACATGAACCGTTTGGCCCATGGTAGCCAAACTTAAAAGTTATGATCCATGGGTGAAGCCTTTTCAGAAGCCTTTTCATCGTTAATCCAAGATGGCCGTCTAAAAATAGCACAAATTCTTAAAAAATCTTCTTCTCATGAACCGCTAACCTGATTTCGACGAAACTCGTTAGGCATGATCGATGTACATTGCTCTTTCAAAATTGTTAAAATGGTGACCCCGGGGTCAAAAATGGGCGTGGCCCGTGGGGTCAAATTTTATTTTTGACCGAATATGGTCATGTCTCTATCAAATCGAAGGTATCAAAGAGGCGATCGCTCTGGTACATTTTTGGTCGAAATTGGATGGTCATGTCATCCAAGATGGCCGCCAAAAGGTTGTTCTTTTATTAGAGATTTCAAAATTCTTCTTCACACAAACCCCTTGGCCCATGGTGGCCAAACTTCACAGTTATGGTCCATGGGTGAAGCCTTTTCAGATTTGTTAAAACGGAGGTCGTCGCTAATCCAAGATGGCCGCCGTCTAAAAATAGCACAAATTCTTAAAAAATCTTCTTCTCATGAACCGCCTGCCGGATTTCGACGAAACTTGGTAAGAATGATCGATGTAGAATGCTCTTTCAAAGTTGTTAAAATGGTGACCCCGAGGCCAAAAATGGGCGTGGCCCGTGGGGTCAAATTTTATTTTTGACCAAATATGCTCATGTCGTATATCAAATTGAAGGTATCGATGAGGCAATTGCTGTGGTGCAATATTTGTCTGAATCGGATGATTATGTCATCCATCATGGCCGCCAAAAGGTCCATTTATTCGAGATTTTGAACGTCTTTTTCTCAGGAACCACATGGCCAATGCTGGCCAAACTTCATAATAAGTTAAGATCCTTGGGTGAAGCATTTTCAGATTTGGTAAAATGAGAGTCATCGCTTAATCCAAGATGACCGACATCTAAAAATAGAACAATTTTTTTAAAACACTTATGAACTCAATGTCACATTCGCCTCCGGTGTTCATGTAGTCAGGTGAGCGAATTAGGGCCATCATGGCCCTCTTGTTTCATGCTCTGCTCGGAAACAGTAGGAATTCCTACGCGTGTCATAGCCTTGCCTGATAAGCTTGATATCAAAAGACACTAGGCTGATATTCTCTATGTCTGATCTGATGACCACCAGAGTATACCATCTCCCTTACCGTCCAGGAGCCCGTTTCACTAAACTTTGTACAACTAAAATGTTCGTAAGTGCAAATTTAGGATTGTCTGGAAATTTCATTTGATGTATTTACATTTATTGAGCATAGGCTGCATGTGCATGTGCATTAAATGTAAATTTAATAATTGTTTACAAGAAAACGGTGTAAATGTCCAATTTACTGATCATAATTGTGCACTTACGAACATTTTAGTCGTACGAAGTTTAGTGAAACGGGCCCCAGGTCGAGGATTGAACCCATGCCTCATTGGTGAGAAGTGTGCTCGTTACCAATTGTGCTAACTAGACAACCCCGGGTGTGTGTATGAATATGATGGAAGAAATGGGACTAACAACATTTACAAAACAGTGTGGACCCCGATCTGGTGAAGTTTAGGTGGCTCGGGGGGGAGGGGGTGTGTGGTGTGGCTTGTAATTCTTTGGGGGGGGTGGTTTGTGGAGGGGTTGGCTTTCATTATATTTTTTTGTCGGAGGGGAGGAGGCTTTGTGGGTTTTTTTTGGGGGGGAATGTGTTTTAGGGAGAGCTTGGATGGTTTTTTTTTGGGGGGGGAGGTTGGGAGGGGCTTGTAGTCATTGAAGGAGGGCTTGGATTTGTTTTTGTGGAGGAAATGGGGGCAGGATTTTTTGTGGGGATTACTTTTCTGGTGGAGGGGACCTTTGATATTATCTGACTATTGTTGAGAGGTGTTTGCAATAGGTTAAAAACATCCATGACCATTTTGATCACCCCTATTGTTATTGCAGGGAGCATATTGGTGGCGGCTGCCCATTTTGGCGCCTACGTGGCTGGGACAGACATTGATTACCCACTCTTACATGCAACAGGTATGACTTTTGTCATGACTGAATCAGTGCTCCAGATAAGGTGCGTATTGGCGTATTTTACACTCTTATTTTAGCGGAATACGCATTGATTATCAAAAGTGGGAGTACAAAATACTCGCAGCAATGCGAAAATACGCATTGATTTTCAAATTGAGTAGTGGAAATTCTGTAATAAAGTTGAAAATTTACTTAGTTGAGCAGCTTAAATAAGTGAATTTTAAATTTGTTTTATTTTTCATCATTTGCTCCCTATTTAATATTAAGGAAGAAAATCAATAATACATTTGTAAAAGTAAAATACGCATTGAATTTGAAATCTGGCGGTATAATAATTTTTAAATACAAAACTTATCCGGAGCATTAGAAACATCGTTATTATTCCAACATAAACATAAGGACATAAGTGGGTTCACTCTTTTGTGAGAGTCTGTTGTCTATAATAATTTGTAAACGATCCACTGAATTGGTATTAGCGTCCAATTCATGGGTGAAAACTATGTTTCCATATGATGGATACTCTTATTCTCATATATCAGTGTTAATATTGTTTTTAGTAATATTAATATCTTTAGTTAATTTTTATGCATTTATAGATCTTGGTCCGATACTTTTACCTGCGGTCCAATCTACTGTCTGTTTCACGAAAGCTGCCCAAATATTACAGCTACAGTATATAAACAATGCAAAAACAATATTTTTTTCCATAATATTAAATTAAAGGAAAATTTAAGAATGAGCCTTCTTTTTATTTCGTGAAAGTTGGTAAAATATTGATTTTATTTCGAAAAAAAAAAAGAACAATTTCCACATGTTAAATGCCCATAGACATCTTCACAGAGTGATGGATTTAACATGGGGAAATTTTTAGAATTTCAGAAATACTGGACCGATTTTCAAAATGTAACTTGTTTTCTTAGTTGGATCATTTCCAAGCTATCTAGCCAGGTTTCATAGTCAATTTCCAACCACAACTCCTCTGCCTCCTTTTCCACCATGTTAAATTTCCATAGACAAATCAATTTTTTGTAATAAAATAACTATTTGACCAAATTTCACAAAATAAAAAGAAGGCTCATTCTTAAATTTTGATAAAGTTAAATATTATCAAAAAGAATATTGTTTTTGCATTGTTTATATGGCCGTAAAATGTGGGCAGGTTTTGTGAAACAGACAGTAATACTATGTTACAAGACTATGACTACAACTGATTTTCTTTGCTACATATCTAAAACAGTATATATTAACACCTATCACCAAGTCGACCGCCTGTGGGCCGTTAGTGATGAAAATCTGCCAAAATTTTTTTATCTCTGGCCTCATTGTAATTCTTGTTCCCAGCACGACCATCGAGGTGCCGACAAACGAAGCGGGCACCAGACGAGGGGATCTATTCCAACCTGAAGCAGTACGGCAAACAGTCGCAGTACGTCGACGCGATCGTTGCCGATGCCTCGCAGCATGATCTCTGGCGGGACCAGCCACTGTTTGATGCTATTATCACGGATCGTAAGTCTTAACATAGAAATACCGTTTTTTTAACCAGGTGACCTGATTATCGTGAAATAATGCACGAGTGATTGGGTCCTTACGCGAAAAACAAACGAGTGAGCGTAGTGAATCGAGTTTGTTTAGCAGTAGGACCCAATCACAAGAGCATTATTTCAAGATAATCAGCTCATCTGGTTTAATGAACGTTTTCTTACATTTCATACACGGTACTTTTATAAAAACTAAGCGAATCAAGCATAAAATATGGCCAAGAGGTGTGCAAATTAATTTCTGGAGGCGAGTCGTTGTGAAGGCGACCGTCTCGTGATTCACGATGTGTGTCTGAGAACATTATTTGATTGGCCGAAGAAAACATGTCATTGCGACGTTACTGACGTCATTTCTCCATATATGGTAAGCAAGAGAGTGATGTAAACTGCTGCTGTCAAGTGCTGTAATTCACTGTTATATTTCGGTATTAAAAGTACTTCTTAAATGTAAGAAACAGTTTTACTCAATTGAGATCTAAGAGACCAGGTAGATCAAAATGGTACCATTTATGACCATATCAAAGAGGCAAGCATATAATGGTCTTAAACAGGCGTTAGCTGTATACAGTAAAAATAGTTCAGAGCTCCAGATAAGTTTTGTATCTAAAGAGTATATTAACCCCATATTTCAAATTCAATGCATATTTTACTTTTACAAATGTATTATTTATTTTCTTCCTATTAAATAGGGAGCAACTGATTAAAAAAAATAATTCACTTATTTGAGATGCAACACGTTTGCTGTTTTGCAGCTCAACTAAGTAAATTTTCAACTTTATTACATTATATTCACTATTCAATTTGAAAATCAATGCGTATTTCCACATTGCTGTGAGTATTTTGTACTCCAATTTTTGATAATCAATGTGTGCGTAAAATACGCCAATACGCACCTTATCTGTAGCTCTGACACACAGGTTGACACCCCTCTGTGAATGGAGTAGTCCTCCATATTAACTGAATTGTGTCTGTGACTGGATAAATGGGGCTAATGGGTTTTGCTACGAGTGTAGATCCATACCAGCCTGTGCATCCGTACTGTTCGCCATTCCATCACAGTGCTCCAGATAAGCTTTGTGTCTAAAGCTTACTATACCCCCTGATTTCAAAATAATTGCGTTTTTTACTTTTACAAATGGATTATTGATTTTCTTCATTACTAAATAGGAAAAAAGGATGTTAATATATAACAATTTTCAACAATTTTCAACTTTATGACAGTATTTTCACTACTCAATTTCAAAAAACCAATGCGTATTTTCACATTGTTGTGCGTATTTTGTACTCCCACTTTTTATAATCAATACCTATTAAGCTGAAATAATTGCGTAAAATACGCCAATACGCACCTTATCTGGAGCTCTGCTGTCATGCTTCTAACAAGGAATATAGATGGTTATCAGGCTACAGCAGTGTGCTATTTGATCAGGAGCTACACTGGTCACAAATCCCATAAGCCCCATTTCTCCAGTCACAGCCACACTTAATTACTATTTTCATTGTAAATTGGGGGAAAAAATGTTTATGATCTTTCAAGATCATAAACTTTTTTTTTCCCAATTTACAATCATCTATTTGCATAATGATTATACTGATAACAGGTAAAACAATCCAGTCAATGTTGTTTTGTTTATCTTGCTTATATTTCTGTTTGCAGCCCCATATGGGATTCGAGAAGGGGCAAGGAAGGTGGGATCAGATGAAGATAATCCATTCATAGAGGAGAGCATGTAAGTAATGGTGATACTCTAGCTGTGAATGGAGAAATGGGGATTTGTGACCAATGTAGTGATCAAATAGCTCACCCCTGTAATGATCTATATTGATTGTTAGAAGCATGGCGTGTTTTTTCATTGATGGAAAGGCAAACAATGCAGGTCCTGATCACACTGTGCAGTCTGATCTGTATCTACACCGGTTGCAAAACCCATATTATCCCATCAACACAGTGCGTATGTGCCGTGAAACCTTTTTGATATCCTGTCAATACGACCTCATCACTGCGTATGAATATGTACGGTGGCTGTGATTATTTTTTTGCATTTTAAAGCCATTAGTAGGTGTTAATAGAATAGTAGGTTAGTGCCGTGAATGGGAAAAATATCTGACGCGGCTCGGAAACGGGATGTGCTCGGCAGAGCCTCGCCCATCCCGTTTCCTAAGCCTTGCCATATATTTTTTCCCATTCACGGTACTAACCTACTATTCTCTATCACCCAATTTCTCCAGTCACAGCCACGTATATGCACGCTCAGGTGATTGAACTTCCCCCTAATTCCAACACCAAACAAATCCAGCTGTTCGATATATACTACTTCACTTGTAAAAATGTACATCATGTATGTGATAATGTTACAGTATATAATTTGAAAGTGACATATACATAGTTCCATAGGGCCGGGTGTTTTCATCGTTATTATACATATATTGCAGATACAATGTATATGTATGTTACGTTTAACACATTGTCACACTCACTATAATAAACAATTATAATGCATCGAAAATAGAAAGCACTCATCTGATTGGTCAATTGAAATCACAGCCTATAAAATATGAAAAATATTTTATAGGCTGGTAAAACGGAGATTTTATAGGTTCAGTTCAGTTCAGTTTGCTTACGTTTAACGGCCGCGGTGGCTCAGAGGCCTCGCACGCCTCGCACGCCGTCTCCAGTTTTACCAGTCTGTGTTTTACAACTTGACAGATTTATGTAACCCTACGCGTTTTTGTAAACAATGGCCAGCGGCGGGAATGCAAATATTTCCAAATTAATTTCCGTACATTTTCAGTACATTTTAGGGGAAGGGGCCAAGCGACTTTGGTGTGGTATGGACCTGGCACCAGGTCAGGTTATTGTATCCCCCGGACTCCGTCGGGGGATACTATGGATTTGACAGCGCGCCGCGTCCGCCGCAGACACTTCTTGTCCGGAGCATAACTCGAACACCCTTTGGAATATTTTCATGAAACTTCACACATGCATAGACCACGACCCAAAGGTGTGTCGCGCACAAGAATGACAACTCTTGCATAGCTAATTTTTTAGTTATCTCCCTTTTTTGTTTCTCGCACTGATTTCGTGTCCGGAGCATAACTCCACCACCCTTTGGAATATTTTCATGAAACACACATGCATAGACCACGACCCGAAGGTGTGTCGCGCACAAGAATGACAACTCTTGCATAGCTAATTTTTGAGTTATCTCCATTTTTTGTTTCGCGCACTGATTGACCATAACTCGACCACCCTTTGGAATATTTTTATGAAACTTCACACATTCAATTAGACTACGAACCGAAGGTGTGTCGTGCACAAGAATGACAACTCTTGCATAGCTAATTTTTGAGTTATCTCCCTTTTTTGTTTTCGCGCACTGATTTCGTGTCCGGAGCATAACTTCACCACCCTTTGGAATATTTTCATGAAACTTCACACATGCATTGACCACGACCCGAAGGTGTGTCGCGCACAAGAATGACAACTCTTGCATAGCTAATATTTGAGTCATCTCCCTTTTTAGCTCACCGCAATGTGTCCGTCGTCCGTCGTCGTCGTCCATGAACATTTTCAAACGTCTTCTCCTCGGTAACCATTGAGCCTATAGTCACCAAACTTCATGGTCATGGTCCTTAGGTAGGGGGATTACAAAATTGTTAAAATGATGTCATTACGTAATCCAAGATGGCCGCCGTCTAAAAATAGCACAAATTCTTCAAAAATCTTCTTCTCAAGAACCGCCAACCGGATTTCGACAAAACTTGGTAGGAATGATCAATGTACAATGCTCTTTCAAAGTTGTTAAAATGGTGACCCCGGGGTCAAAAATGGGCATGGCCCGTGGGGTCAAATTGGGGTCAAATTTTATTTTTGACCGAATATGGTCATGTCATATACCAAATTGAAGGTATCAATGAGGCAATCACTCTGGTGCATTTTTTGTCGAAATCGGATGGTTATGTCATCCAAGATGGCCGCCGAAAGGTCAAAAGTTTGTTCTTTTATTAGAGATTTCAAAATTCTTCTTTACATGAACCGCTTGGTCCATGGTAGCCAAACTTAAAAGTTATGGTCCATGGGTGAAACCTTTTCAGATTTGTTAAAATGGAGGTCATCGCTAATCCAAGATGGCCGCCGTCTAAAAATAGCATAAATTCTTAAAAAATCTTCTCATGAACCGCTAGCCAGATTTTGACGAAACTTGTTAGGAATGATTGATGTACAATGCTCTTTCAAAGTTGTTAAAATGGTGACCCCGGGGTCAAAAATGGGCGTGGCCCGTGGGGTCAAATTTTATTTTTGACCGAATATGGTCACGTTATATATCAAATCGAAGGTATCAATGAGGCGATCACTCTGGTACATTATTTGTCGAAATCGGATTGTTATGTCATCCAAGATGGCCACCGAAATGTCAAAAGGTCGTTCTTTTATTAGGGATTTCAAAATTCTTCTTCACATGAACCGCTTGGCCCATGGTAGCCAAACTTAAAAGTTATGGTCCATGGGTGAATCCTTTTCAGATTTGTTAAAATGGAGTTCATCGCTAATCCAAGATGGCCGCCATCTAAAAATAGCATATATTCTTAAAAAATCTTCTCATGAACTGCTGGCCGGATTTCCACGAAACTTGGTAGGAATGATCGATTTACAATGCTCTTTCAAAGTTGTGAAAATGGTGACCTTGGGGTCAAAAATGGGGTTGGCCCGTGGTGTGAAATTGGGGTCAAATTTTATTTTTGACCGAATATGCTCATGTCATATATCAAATTGAAGGTATCGATGAGGCGATTGCTCTGGTGCAATATTTGTCAGAATCGGATGATAATGTCATCCGTGATGGCCACCAAAAGGTCCATTTATTCAAGATTTTTAACGTCTTTTTCTCAGGAACCACATGGCCGATGCTGGACAATCTTCATAGGAAGTTAAGATCCTTGGGTGAAGCATTTTCAAATTTGGTAAAATGAGAGTCATCGCTTAATCCAAGATGACCGCCATCTAAAAATAGCACAATTTTTTTAAAACACATGAACTCAATTTCACATTCTCCTCTGGTGTTCATGGAGTCAGGTGAGCGAATTAGGGCCATCATGGCCCTCTTGTTTGTTTTCGCGCACTGATTTCCTGTCCGGAGCATAACTCGACCACCCTTTGGAATATTTTCATGAAACTTCACACATGCATAGACCACGACCCGGAGGTGTGTCGCGCACAAGAATGACAACTCTTGCATAGCTAATTTTTTAGTTATCTCCTTTTTTTGTTTTGCGCACTCTACAAACTGGACAATAATGCATGAAGACCCGTTTTCTCGTCTGCTCTGTACACCTTTTCTCGTGTGCTCTGTACACCTTACCTGTAGAGAGAACATTAGACCACTGCCAAGCAATATAGTCCAATCATATTGGAGTATTTCGTCCGTATATATCCCATATACAGACGAAATGATCCTATCTATTAAACGTGCAGGCACGTGAAGCACACCTCAAGCGACCGAACCCAATTTTGACGCTGAAATTTGAGAAAGTCATCTTTATCGCCATACGTAATGTGTGTAACATAATTTTATTCATTTTCATAATTAGAGTAAATGAGCTCGAAAGTCGTCCATTTTTTTAATTTTCATTCCAGTGAAATTACCACCAACTTTCGAGCACATTTACTCCAAATATAAAAATGAATCACATTTATTTTACACAAATAACGTATGGCGATAAACATGGTTTTCTCAAATGTCGGCGTCTGTTCTCTCGTACCGATATATGTGACGCGTCATGACAAATCGTGCCCAATTGGGGCTGCGATCAGCGTAGCCCCAGATCAGCCTGCTCATCCGCACAGTCTGATCATGGTCTACGCTGTTCGCTGTTCATAGTGCTTTTAATAATTGCGCACATGTTCTCATGACGCGCCACATATGTGAAGCGTCACGACAAAATGTGCCTAGATAGGATGCGACCAGTGTAGCCCCATCAGCCCGACCATACGCATAGTCTGATCAGGGTCTACACTGTTCGTGGACATTTCACATAATATGTCAGTGACGCGCTTTTGCGACGTTAAAATGGGCGGGACAGAATAAGATGAAAATAGAAAAATAAGTCAATTAACAGTTTTATTGAAGTATGTCTTCCATGCCGCCAATTCAATTTTTACCTTCCAATTTGTATCAACGTATTTGGCCCAACGTATCCATAGCACACTATATAGAAGTACACAGTAAACTGTGGCGCACATGTGTAATGAATGATTGTGGAGAGTGTACAATGTACATGTAGCATTGAGTTGCACGGGGAAGTCTGACGTATGGAGTACTCAGGTGCGTAGCTGGTGCATTTTTTGGCATGTCGAGACCGGTCATTTCACTATGCGGTGTATGACTAAAACGTCCAATTTCAATGAACGTGTGCTGACCAATTCGACTACATTACTTCCATTTGCTTCAAATGAAAAATATTACGTTCATACATGTATGTATTATCTGTGACGCTTCCAATTGTCGTGAAATGGAATACATTTCCGTTTTGTATACCCAAAATAAAATAGTTAGATACGCACCTGAAAGTCACGTGGTCTAAGTCAGATAGACACTTCGTGGAGTTGGACACGAGATATATCACTCGACCTAACGGTCTCGTGATATATCTCGTATCCAACTCCACTCAGTGTCTATCCTATACATAGAGACTGGGAGAACCATTCACCTGTCCATGTGCTGCATGTGCTAGCATGTGCAAATGTCCAGTCTTGACCACAGGTAATTTATACAGGTAAATTACTACATTGGATATTACATTTCCGTAAACTGTGTTGAAAATATTGTGGCATTATGTGGACCTGTGCAGATATATGTAGATAAATATAGGACTATTAAAAAAAAATCTGGGCTCCAGTAGCAAGCATTATTATTTTTAAACTTTTTTTTTCCATTTTTAGCTCGACTATTCGAATAAGTAGAGCTTATGTTGTCACCCCGGCGTCGGCGTCGGCGTCGGCGTCGGCGTCACCGTCACGCCTTGGTTAAGGTTTTTAGTCAAGCTTGTATATGGAATACTACTGGCCCTACACCAACCATACTTGGACAACTTCATCTCCTAGTGATGTACATCAATAACCCCTGATCTATATTTGACCTTAACCTACATTTCCTCTTGAATTACTTGGTTAATTCCCCTTGGTTAAGGTTTTTAGTCAACCTTGGTTAAGGTTTTTAGTCAAGTTTGTATATGCAATACTACTGGCCCTACACCCACCATACTTGGACAACTTCATCTCCTAGTGATGCACATCAATAACCCCTGATCTATATTTGACCTTGACCTATATTTCCTCTTGAATTACTTTGGTTAAGGTTTTTAGTCAACCTTGGTTAAGGTTTTTTTTCAAGCTTGTACATTGAATACTATTGTGCATCCAGACACCATACTTCGACAACCTTTTCTCATAGGTATGTACATCAATAACCCCTGATCTATATTTGACCTTCACCTACATTTCCTCTACAATTACTTACTTTGGTTAAGATTTCTAGTCAACCTTCTATATGGAATACTACTGGCCCTACACCCACCATACTTGGACAACTTCATCTCCTAGTGATGTACATCAACAACCCCTGATCTATATTTGACCTTGACCTACATTTCCTCTTCAATTACTTAATTCCCCTTGGTTAACGTTTTTAGTCAAGCTTGTAGATGGAATACTCCTGGCCCTACACCAACCATACTTGGACAACTTCATCTCCTAGTGATGTACATCAACAACCCCTGACCTATATTTGACCTTGACCTACATTTAACCTTGAATTACTTACTTAATTCCCCTTGGTTAAGGTTTTTACTCGACCTTGGTTAAGCTTTTTACTCAAGCTTGTACATGGAATACTATTGAGCATACAGACACCATAATTGGACAACCTTTTCTCATAGTGATGTACACCAATAACCCCTGATCTATATTTGACCTTCACCTACATTTCCTCTTGAATTACTTACTTAATTCTCTTTGGTTAAGGTTTTTAGTCAAGCTTGTAGATGGAATACTCATGGCCCTACACCAACCATACTTGGACAACTTCATCTCCTAGTGATGTACATCAACAACCCCTGACCTATATATGACCTTGACCTACATTTAACCTTAAATTACTTACTTAATTCCCCTTGGTTAAGGTTTTTACTCAACCTTGGTTAAGGTTTTTAGTCAAGCTTGTAGATGGAATACTATTGTGCATACATACACCATACTTGGATAACTTTTTCTCATAAGGATGTACATCAATAACCCCTGACCTTTATTTTACCATCACCTACATTTAACCTTGAATTACTTGCTTAATGTTTATAGTCAAGCTTGTATATGGAATACTTCTGGGCCTACATCAACCATACTTGGACAACTTCATCTCCTAGTGATGTACATCAATAATCCCTGACCTATATTTGACCTTGACCTACTTTTATCCTTGGATTACTTAGTTATCTCCCCTTGGTTACGCTTTTTACTCAAGCTTAAGCTTGTATATGGAATACTCCTGGGCCTACAGCAACCATACTTGGAAAACTTTACCTCCTAATGATGTACATCAATAACCCCTGACCTATATCTGACATTGACCTACAATTAACCTTGAATTACTTACTTAATTTCCCTTGGTTAATGTTTTTAGTCAACCTTGGTTAAGGTTTTTATGCAGGCCGCAGCCACCTTCTTTGTCAAGCTATGTGTACATCGACAACCCTTGTAGTCGAGCTATGCTGTTCTCCTACAGCTCTTGTTGTATGTGACAGTTGAAGCTGGTTAAACCCCTTATGTGAGTATTACGATTATGCGTAATCCCATTACTTTTAGGGGAAGAGGCCAAATCACTTTGGTGTGGTATGGACCTGGCACCAAGTCAGGTTATTCTAATTTCAGGGGGGAATATATTCCGTTCGGATTTGCTAAATAGACAAAGCAGATCTAAATATTTTGTGACCAGCGTACCCCCAGATCAGCCTGTTTATCTGCACAATTATCTACGCTACTGACACAGTAGAAATGTATGCCCCTGTGGTGAGAGAGCCAGTCATATAGTCTTTGTATTGTCTCTCCATCTGCCAGGCCTAGATTGTCGTAATTGACCTAAGCTGTTGACATGCCTTTTAAAAAACTCCAATACAATGATACCTTGATAAATCTGGTTTGGTGAGTTTCCTCTGTATTTTAAGAATATGAAAACTGCACGATGTTTTTATACACTCGTTATATTTGCCTCGTTTGCCCTACATGAACTAAGATATTGACATGCCTTAACTCCAATACAGTGAAACCTCGCTAAACCGGACATCCTGGGATTTCCCCAGGATGTCCTGTTTAGCGAGATTCCACTGTATTTACGAATATGAAAACTGTAAGACATTGTTTAGTACTTTGCAATCATGAGCACGCATATTAGTAATAGTAAATTACATTGAAAGCTATGCCAAATAAATGAGGTTTTCTCTGTTCAATGTATCTGGAGTAACACGGTTTTACTGTATATCCATCTCATTTTATTGCAGAAAAGACAACCACCATCCGAAACAGTTGGACTACCATCTGTCGGATATATTCAAAGATCTGCTCAACTTCTCTGCCAAGTATCTACACAAGGGTGGACGCCTCGTCTACTGGTTCCCTGTGAGTAGGCAGGAGTAAGTACACAGTACAATAGGCAGTCAAAACTCGCTAACTCAATCACTCTTAATTCTTTCACCATAAGTAACTGGAATGGATTTTGATATGTTAATTTTGGAACCAATCCAACGTCACATTTATGAAAAGGGGGTGTTTTTGCTCCCAAAAAATTTGAAAATTACTTGCAACAAGTGCAGATCCTGATGAGACAGCTCGTCACGAGCTGGCTCATCTGGATCTACACTGTTTGCCAATACCACTACCGGTATACAGGCCTGTGGTGTTGAAAGGATTAAATCAAGCTACTGATAACTCGTAGTTAAATTCTTGGTCCCAAGTACATGTTTCCCTATATAATAACTCTAGATTACTCAAATTTCTGTTAACTGAAAGTATTTTCCTCAGTCCCCTGGACTTTGAGTAAACAAGTGTGTACTCTAGTAGGTTATAGAGAATACCGGCTAGTGTGTTTTGTTTGTTGGCGTTTAATGGCCTATCAACAGCTAAGTCTAAGCTAAGGCCGGGTCAATAGGTTTAGTACTAAATCCAAATCCCATATATTACCTGTACAAGTATATATACATGTTCAAGTACACATACAAATTGGAGGGGGGGGGGGGGATCCCAAAATCAGAACTGAATATTTACAATAAAAAAAATATATATTCAGCCCTGAAATCAGAATGATCCTGATCTGATGTCAGGTCCTCTCCACACCAGAATCACTTAGCCCTCTCCCAAAAGCAGTAGGATCAGTAATAATTTTGCTACTTTTATAATGGGCAATAACCCAAATTCAACTCCCAGGTAACACAAAGAGCCAAAGATAAAAATGTACCCGAGGGCCAAACCAGGCAAATCGTGATACCTATAAGGAGGAACGCCACTGTTAATTTACACCATCGCGTTCGCCCGACCACCACCCACTAGTGTGTTTCGATATCAAGTTTATCAGGCAAGGGTAGAAAACATGTAGGAATTCTGAGGCTCGCCAAGGAATTCCTACCGTTTCCGAGCCAAGCCTGATAAATTTGATATCAACATACATTGCGTCATTATACTGACGTCATTCGGTAATGTCAAGTGATGCCGTTTGACCAATGAATGTCACCTGTGACTGGAGATATTGGGCTTATGGGTTTTGCAACCAGTGTAGCTCCAGTTCAGACTGCATCCTAATCAGGATCTGCATGGTTCGTCATTCCATGAACGAGACACGCGTCATGCTTTTAACAAGCAATATGGAGCATTATCAGGCTACATGAGTATGCTATTTGGGGCTACGCTGGTCACAAATCCTATAAGCCCCATTTCACCAGTCACAGCCACATAATAGCATGTGACTGGAGAAATGGAGCTTTTGATCTTTGCGGCCAGTGTAGATCCAGACGATCCTTGTCAGACGTCATATGTATGCTAGATGAGCAGGAGCAAGACTGGCCACAAATACCATGTCAGAGCCACATTTCACTTCCTTTCAATCGAGTGGTACTCATCCTTACTGGTATCCCGAACGGAGACCTGTAACCTATTTCACCAACATTGCAAAGTATACTTTTCTAGCAAAGTATACTTTGAGGGAGACATTTTCAATTTTAGGATAAATTTATTAATTTTTATTATACTGAATTTATTACATTATCACAGCCATTTTGGCTGTGATAATGTAATAATTTCACTATAATAATTCTGGCAGTGGTTAGGTCTATATGAAATAATGCATTTCAGGAAAAATAAACGATTACTCCCTCAAAGTATACTTTGCTAGAAAAGTATACTTTGCAATGTTGGTGAATTGGCTACTGGTTTGGCCCTCTGGTACGCCTTTGGCATTCTTGTATGTGAGGGTTTAATCTGGATATACCCCTTGTATGAGTAATACGATTATTCCTAATCCTAGGGGAAGGGGCCAAGTGACTTTGGTGTGGTATGGACTTGGCACCAGGTCAGGATATTTGAGGGCTGAATATAGATTTATTTTCTAGTAAATATTCCATTCTGATTTTGGATTTTCTCCCCAATGCAGCAGGTTACATGCGGGATCAAACCCGTTGGCCCGGCTTTAAATTACCTTAGCCATTGATAGGCAGTTAAACAGCAATAAATCAAAATCAAATCCTTTCAATCGATTGTCAATTAATCAATCAATCAATCAATCCCTGACAGGTATAGAGACGAGAATGTGCCCAAACACCCATGCCTACGACTGATGAGCAACTGTGAACAACAGATGAACATAAAGGTTTCCCGTCGCCTTATCACTATGGAGAAGGTGATGGACTATAAAGTAAGTTGGTATTCCATTTTTACCCATTTTTGGGACCATTTTTCGGCTCATTTCCAGTGTGTTTTTTTCTTCATATTCTCAAAGAAAGATTTTGTCCCATTCTCTTGTCATACATCATTCTAATCACATGTCTAGCCTTGCCTGATAATCTTCATATTAAAAAGACTACTCACTATTTTCTATTTGTGACTGGAGAATGGGAATTATAAGTTTTGCGCCCCGTGTAAATCCAGATCAGCCTGTGCATCCGCAGTCTGATAGGATCTGCACTGTTTGCCATTTGTGCTGTTTAATCAGGCGCTGCACTGGTCATAAATCCCATAAGCCCTATTTCTCCTGTCACAGCTACATTAATCTTCACCATGCTTGTTCATGTCCAATACCTGCAATACCTTCTAAACTTGTGGGTGGTGGTCGCGTGATTAACGGTATGGGTTCCTCCTTATAGGAATCACGATTTGCCTGGTTTGGCCCTCAGGTACGTTTTTATCTTTGGCTCTTTTGTTACCTGGGAGTTGAATTGGGTTATTGCCCATTATAAAAATGGTAAGATTATTACTGATCCTATTGCTTTTGGGAGGGGGCCAAGTGATTCTGGTGTGGCGAGGACCTGGCATCAGATCAGGATTATTCTGATTTCAGGGCTGAATATATAGATATTTTATTGTAAATATTCAGTTCTGATTTTGGGATTTCCCCCCCATTTGTGCATGTACTTGAACATGTACATGTACTTGTACAAGTAATATATGGGATTTAGTACTAAACCCATTGACCTGGCCTTAAATTACCTTAGCTGTTGATAGGCCGTTAAACCCTAACAAACAAACAAAACCTAAATTCAAATTGTTTTGACAGATGATTTGCTAAATCATTTAAATATTTGTGGCTGTGAATGGAGAAATTGGGCTTCTGGGTATTGCAACCAGTGTAGATCCAGATCAGCCCGTGCATCCGCACAGTCTGATCATGATCTGCACTTTTCACCATTCCATCAATGAAACACCCATCATGCTTCTAGCAAGTAAAATGTCATTATTGGGCAACAGGAGTGTGCTATTTAATCAGTAGCCTATTTCACCAACATTGCAAAGTATACTTTGAGGAGAAAATTTCAATTTTAGGATAAATTTATTATATTTTATTATACTGAATTTATTACATTATCACAGCCATTTTGGCTGTGATAATGTAATAAATTCAGTATATTAAGTACATACTTTTTAATCATCAAATATATGCAGTGCTTAGTTCTATATGAAATAATGCATTTTGGGAAAAATCAATGATTACTCCCTCAAAGTATACTTTGCTAGATAATTTTAATGAAATCGGCTACAGGAGATACACTGGTCACAATTCCATAAGCCCAATTTCTCCAGTCACAGCCACATACATGTACATAATTTGAGCACAAACATATTTACACAATTCCCTAACATTTGATTGGCCCGTAGCAAGTATCTGTCCAAAATTTATATCCCAGTAAACTCCCACGCCGAAATACTTTCCATAACCGTGAGGCGCAGTTAAAATAATTCTTAAGAAAACGGAAAATAAACACATTTTCTTGATGAATTTATTTCAAATTCTGGAATTATAAGGAATGAATGGCCTTTTTTGTGGAATTTATCGGGGATATAAACTTGGAAAAGTCGCGGGAATACTGGACGAGGCCTTCCGGCCTTCGTCCAGTATTCCCGCGACTTTTCCAAGTTTATACCCCGATAAATTCCACAAAAAGGCCATTCATTCCTATAATATTTTGTCTACCAGCTGTACCTGGTATGTAAACATTTCAGGAATGTGTATCGGATGCCGAAGTGAAAGTGGACCATTTTGAAACATCATCATTCCGCGAGAAATACTTCCGTAGCAACAAGTCACATGGTGATGTAACCGAGGCAACGACCGAGACGTCATTACAGAATCTCACTGTTAACGACACATAGTCCTCACCTACACTTCTTGTCCCGTTTTATTTTCTTATCCCTTAGTGGGTGGCAGGTGGGACCATGTAATGGGTAATTTAACGATCAGCCAAGTGACTTTTGCGTGGTATGGACCTGGCACCAGATCAGGCTATTCTCATTTCATGGCTGAATATATATTTATCTTGATGTAAATATTCCGTTCTGATTTTGGTGATTTTCCCCCAATTCAGCAGGTCAAATACGAGATCGAAACCCGTTGGCCCGGCCTTAAATTACCATAGCTGTTGATAGGCCGTTAGACACCAATAAATCAAATCTTATCCCTTAAAGTGGCTGTGTCTCAGATGGTACTTCCAAAAATGTATTTCACAAAAAAATTGAGGTAAGTCGAGCAATGTTCTATGAATACAATTGCATCTTGTCACTGATCATAGATATGTTTGTCGGCTAATTATCGCATTTGAATGCCAGCTTCCGATATCTAAACATCAACTCCAGGAAATCTTGTGCTAAATTGAACTTGGATGTACAGTCGAATCTCCCAGAGCGGCCACCTCTCTACAACAACACCCTCTCTATAACAGCCGCTATTTTATATCCCAAATGGATTTTCCCCTGTATCTAACCTGAGCTGAGCACGAAAATTGTCATCTGCTTTTCCTGTCTTTCTCAATAAAAACATGTTTTGACAACATTTTAGAATCATTTCCATTGGAAATGATTCTAAAATGTTGCCAAAGCATGTTTTTGATTAGAATTATCGAAGAAAATAAATATACAGCAGACAAAATTTAATTCAGCATTAACCTCCCTGCAACAGCCACCTCTCAGCCAGTTTTGCGACTTCCCATGGGTGGCTGTTGTAGAGAGGTTGCACTGTAGTAGGCCTATTGCGTCATATATCTATCCACCCTATGTTATTCAGATGATGCGGACCTCCCTGGGTGAGACACTTGTCAACATTCAACCTCATTTACGCAATATATGTGGCTGTGACTGGAGAAATGGGGTTTATGGGATTTGTGACCAGTGTAGCTCTTGATCAAACAGCACACTCCTGAAGCCTGACAGCGATCTATATTGCTAGTTAGAAGCATGATGGGAGTTTCATTGGTGGAATGGCGAACGGTGCAGATCCTGATCAGACTGTGCGTATGCACAGGCTGATCTGGATCTACACTGGTCGGAAAACACATAAGCCCAATTTCTCCAGTCACAGCCACATATTACAAAGTCAATGACCATATTGTTCACCAACCTGCCAGTGACATGAATCTTCTGACAAACCGTAGACTCTTCTAACAAACAGTATCCATCCCTATCAGGCTACAGCACGCGAGGAACTAGACTGGCCACAAATGTCATAGTGGGTGGTGGTTGTGCGAACGCGACGGCGTAAATTAAGGGTAGGGTTCCTCCTTATAGGAATCACGATTTGCCTGGTTTGGCCCTCAGGTACGTTTTTATCTTTGGCTCTTATGTTACCTGGGAGTTGAATTGGGTTATTGCGCATTATAAAAGTAGTAAGATTATTACTGATCCTACTGCTTTTGGGAGGGGGCCAAGTGATTCTGGTGTGGCGAGGACCTGGCATCAGATCAGGATTATTCTGATTTTAGGGCTGAATATATATTTTTTTTTATTGTAATTATTCAGTTCTTATTTTGGGATTTTCCCCCCTTTCGTACAGGTAATATATGGGAATTAGTACTAAACCCATTGACCCGGCCTTAAATGACCTTAGCCATTGATAGGCCGTTAAACCCCAACAAACAAACAGCACGCGGGGAACTAGACTGGCCACAAATGGCATAAGCTCCCAATATGAGATGAGCCATGTTGATATGTACCTAAGAAGATGAATTTTTTTTTCGTAAATGACTTTGAAAGTTTCGGAGCAAATGCGGAATAGAACTTGATAAAATGTCCATAGCAAATGCGGAATTCAACTATGGACATTGTGTCAAGTTTCGACGTCTTTTACCGAAAATATCACTGTTTTAATGAAGATTTTTCATGAAAAATCGTACATCGTCTTGTTCTCATATTCACAGACCTGTAATCTGGCTTCGTAAAGTGTTAGGAAGCCAGAACAGTCGTAAAGTGTTAGGAAGCCAGAACAATGGTATTATGATCAATCAAAAATATAATATCGCAATTTATGAGGACAAAAATGAAATATGTAAAATTACTTTAAACTGGGGGAAATGGGGCGAATGGCATTTGTGGCCAGTCTCGCTCCCAATTTGTGAACAGAGAAATGGGGTGTGGTGATATTTGGCCAGTCTAACTTCTGTCTGATTTGTGACTGGAGGAATGTGGGGCTTACATCATTTGTGAACAGTCACGGCCGTAGACACAACCACGCCGCCCCCGCCCCCTCCCTCTGTTCATGTGTGCAACTCGGGGGCGGATCTGGAGGGTGGGTTCCGGGGTTGCAACCCCCCCCCCCCCCTCACCCCGTTCAGCCACAGAGTTTACATAGATCTCGGTTTACCATCAGTTGGAGTCTGAATTTTAAATGCCGTAAAACACAGGAAAGTGCATTTCGAAGAGCTCAAAAATAGGACAACCCCCAAGTTGCGAATGGTAATTCTTGCAATTACGGGAGTAGATTGCAAGAGTTACCTTCGCAACTAGACTACCCCCCGTTCCCCAAATGCTGGATCCGCCCCTGCAACTCCATTCAAATAATCGAGTATAGGCCAGGCTAAGGATCAATCTTACAATTCTTGGCGACAAATTTGCTCAGTATTGTGCTGTCTTATTGTCTTAAATCTTTATTTATCGGGTTATGAACCGTTTCTATGGAATAAAGTATTTTTACAAATGATTGTTGTATGTTCCAATGTATCCTTGGTGAAGGTGGGCCAGCTGAAACGAACCTGCTGCATGTGTCTAATGTTAAAATGTCTGATATTAAAACATGTGTCCTATTTCTATGCCATCATTTCATTATTGGTGGATGGAGAAATGGTGCTTATGGGTTGTGTAGATCCAGATTTGCCTGTGCATTGTTTGTCATTTCATCAATGAACCACCCATCACACTTCAAACAAGCAATATATATGTAGGTCGTTATCAGTCTACATGAGTGTGCTGTTTGATCAGGAGCTACACTGGTCACAAATCCCATTAGCCCAAACTTTCTCTGAGTATAATAATTGTTTATCAAAAGCAGCGTTTGCAATGATATTTATTGTTGAATGCGCAGTTGAATGTTCTTTTAGTAACTTATTTTTTCACTTTTCATACATTTCTTAATATTTTGAACCCGAAAGCCATGTTATAGTGGTGTTTGCAAACAGTGCAGATCCAGGTGAGCCGGCTCGTAACGTGCCATCTCACTAGGATCTGCACTTTTCTAATTTTCATATTTTTTAGAGCAAACACCCCCCTTTTACATGAATGAGCTAATCTGAAAATCATTTGGTGACGGTTGGATTGGATGCAAATGTAATGCTTCAAAGTCCATTCCAGTTACTTACATGCAGGGATGAAAGTGCTATGCCCAGATGGGGACATTTTCCCACCTTAGAATGCAAATATCCCTTACAGTGGTAAATCCGCCCCTTCACTTATGTCACAGGGCTCCAAACCCTGAGTGTGTCCTATTGTGCCCTAGGCATAGGCACGCCATGATAATAATCATATATCAAGTTATACCAACATTTGATACATCCCTCCCCATTATCAAATGTTGGTATAACGTGTAGCCCAACCAACCAATTTGCTTTTGCATTGGATAACTACATAAGGAAACATTTTGTAGCTAAATTATGGTGACAATTCCTTTATCTATTCTTGTACATGTATCTATTACAAATTTCAATCAATAAAGAAAATGTGACTACAGTAAATACGAGATTTAAGACCGATCCGGAGCCCTTAAATGGACACAAATACAGCAGATTTTTCATAGTTTATTATAACATTAATTTAATAAACAGTAACAACAAGCGATAGTCATATAATACTGAGAAGACTACATGTAGCATACAACACACATGGTATATATAATACTGTTCTAAACAAGGCATTTTGATTTTTAATGCACAAAGTGTTCTGAGTTTTATGTTGGAAATGTTCAATTAAAATATATACAGTGCATTGATATTAGACGCATATTGTTAAAGGTACATACCCACCCATTAGGCACAAAATGTTCTTTATAGGATTTAAATAAGTGTATAATTGTGTCACTATTCCACCAGTTCTAAAATGTACGAGTGCCCGCTATACAGATGTAATCATTTTGTAATGTTTATTTTACTGATAGTGACTTGTGGTGGTATCAGGCTATTTTCATATGCAAATGAGGCATGATATTTTTTTTAATTATTTATACTAATAAAAAAATAATATTTTCGAAAGATTTATAAAGTATGATCATTGCACATCAAAAAATAAATACAGAGACTAAATAGTAATGTCTGTTAACATTTTAAGGAAACACGGTTATCACCCCTGATGTCAGTGTGGAAATTTCTGTCTGATATAAAATGTATAATAATGCCAATCAATACATGGGGTAGTGGTGAATTGAGATGATGTCTCTGATATAGAGAACATTTTATGTGTACTGCGTGGGCATGTACCTTTAATTCTAGAAACTATTTGTGGCATTACTATGCGCTTACATTGGACACAAGCCTACATTTTATTAGTCAAAATAAAGTTATTTAAAAATTTGGAAAGGGTCTGGACTAATCTAGAATGTTAATGTGATTGGACACATTGCAAACATGCACTCAAATATATCTGGCTCATAGAAACAGCTGCGTAATTTGGATTTAAAAAAGTTTACATGCCGTCACATTTGTTGATACTAATATATGGATTGATTGTAATAAATTGAATTGAAATTGAACCTTCGACTCTGGTGAACAGAATTCTGTTCACCAGAGTCGAAGGTTCAATTTCAATATGCAGAAACAATAAATCAGACTCCATATGTAAGCGATTTATCATGTTTATTACGCGGTCATTTAACAAACGGACAGACCGATGGATAAACAGCAGTAACTAGCTCACATAATGTACTTGAACCTGTGAATCGTGTGAACAAAAATATATAAATGCAAATGCACAAACGTATAACCTCCATAAGCGATTTACAACAACTTTGGTACATCGCGGGGTTCTATTCTCCAGCTGGTCGGGAACTCCCGTTTCCTCCTCTCCTGTTCGTGTTCTATCGCCTCATGATAGTATCCATAATACTGGCCCCTCCCCTCTCGCTGTATCGGCACCCAGGCGTCACATTTGGGCCACGGGTCCTGGAATACCTCCCGCGGGGGCATACTGGGAAGGTCTCTTGTGTAGCCCCCTAGCCGCAGGGCAGGCACACCTGATTGCTTCAGTCCGATGTTCTTGTGGTAGTACCCTGTTGGAGAGGAAATCATATTGTGGGATCAAAACGTCTTCTGGTCAAAACGGCCTCAGGTTGGTAAAAATAAATTGTTTTGACCAAATTGGGGTGGTTTTGACATGGGGTGGTTTTCACCAGGTGCTGTTCTGACTGTAACCCCATATTATTGGTTTGTGCGCTGACAAAACTGGGCTTATTTTGTTTCCGACCGGTGTTGGTCCTCATCAGTCTTGGAATACATTGAACATTGTAAAAGAATAAGCTTTGATTACCATTGATTGTAATTGTATATCACGGTAGGCAATAACGTGGATTCTGAACCTGAGAATTTAACTTCACATTCACAGCACATTTACTTCCGAGCAAACGGACAGGATATAATGATATACAGTGGGGTCAGCGTGTTCGTTCATGTGTGCACTTACACGCTGACCCCACTGTATGCAACGCCAAAGATAATGATCATCTGTGTGTCTGTAGTATAGAATCACATGGTTTCCTAGTGAAGTGACGTAATCGTTAACAAACAGGCGATTGTTTATGGCATATGGGGCTCCAAAGACAATACGTTAAATGTATGTGTGTTATTATAACACTAACATATTGTTTTAACATAATGACGAGTAACCTTGACAGAATTGTGAACATTTATATCATATGATACACGTGTTCGAGAATATTGCCTTCCAGGACCACTCTTCAGCAAAACAACACCACTCCTTGCTACATGTATATATAGAGAATAGTAGGTTAGTGCCGTGAATGGGAAAAAATATCTGGCAAGGTTTAGGAAACGGGATGGGCGAGGCTCTGCCGAGCACATCCCGTTTCCGTGCCGCGCCAGATATTTGTCCCATTCACGGCACTAACCTACTATTCTATTTATCCCGTCAACACCTACAAACAGGCTTTTAAATGCAAACAAATAACCCCAGCCATCGCGCATATTCATACGTAGTGATTAGGTCATATTGACAGGATATCAAACATGATTTACAGCACATACGCACTGTGGTGACGGGATAAATTAATTTTGTTGCGCCATGTTTCATCTAATCCTGGATACTCCTAAAATCATTACAAATTCCTACCTGTGGGCGTGTCGCGTTGTCGTGTAAATGATACATATGCTTCTTCTGATTGGAAGTCGAAGGCGTCGCGCCTCGTCTCCCTTGGCAACGACCTGTAGTCATGGTACTTGGTCCAGCCTCGTTCTGAGGGGACATAGTAACCAGGCCCGGCCCACACCGTCGATTTCCAGTCGCCTGATAGGTAGTTGTTGGAGGGGGTGGAGTAATGCGGCTTCGGAAGTGACGTTGACATTCTGAAATAGACACTGCACATGTAAAGTTGTTGAACTGAAATAGATCATTTTCAAACTATCGACCTACATGTATTCGGGTATGGAATGTTCTTTGAGTCAATTCCCACCCTTAAATATAAGATAACTAACTAACTAACTCTCAACCTGTCATTGCACATCACCAGCTTTCACACATTATTAGAGTTGTGTGATACTGATAGGTACCATTAAAGTAACTGATTGTGGCTTCATTTTCAACATTTAAATTGTCGAATTTGTGTAGAAAAGTGTTTTCCGTGGTTTCCCATTGAGACTTTCCACTATATAAAGGAAGCAAACAGTCGCAATACTCAACACATTTGTAACTATAATGAATGCTACTGCCACCAATTAAGTTGGGGTAATGCGAAATTGTATCCAATATATACTTTTGGTGGAGTTCGGTGTCGTCGTACATGTAGTTCCTATTCAAGCATCTGTGATAACATTAGTCAGATTACCCATATCACATAGTGATGACATTAGTCAGATTACCCATATCGCATAGTGATAACATTAGTCAGATTACCCATATCGCATAGTGATGACATTTTCACTTACCAACATTAATAAATTGGTTGTTAATACTAATAGGCATGTTTATGGCCGCCATATTACATTGCAACATGGCCGGCTATTACATATTGTATATACATGTACAGTGCTCCAGATAAGCTGCGTATTTGCTTAAATAATAAATAGCCAATTAAAATTGCCAAAAACCCAATTGAAATCAGAAGTGATGAGTTTCAAAAAGCAATAAAAAAAATGTTGTACCTTTATCATGCTGCAGAAAACAAACCGACCACAAATACAGTAGCGTAACCATTTGTCAGGATTACCCCCGCGTCAGGAATTTTCGTAAAGTGCATTTGTCTCTAATCACGGAAACTTTCACGGTCAGTTTCCCGGACATTTTTTGCAGAAGACCCCTATCTCAGTATCTGTCAAATGGAAAAAAATATTCCACATCGCCTTATTGAAGAAGATTTACAAAGCATGGTTCTGTCCGTCTGCGTCACTGGATTCTTTAGCCATTTTGAGCAGTCGAGGTCATGTAAACACAGACTGGTAGCTGTCAAATTACCAGAATAGAGCTCATGATACTGGGAGGTCTTATATGAAAAACAATACAAAACTAACACAGAATTATATTTGATTACACAGATGTAGATATAAAACTCTGTGTTTTTAATATAATTTATTGTTCTGTTGATTATAAAAATGCTCAGAATAATAGTCTACAGTTTGTAGATTGTTATTATCTTGTTGTTGGTATAAATCCTGCCTGTAGTGTGCACCATATTAATGAATGTGGTAAAATAGCATGTACCACAAATTAAAATTAAACGTGATCTGAAAGCATCTTGCATTATGAGTATTAGCCTTGTGATACTATTATTGTCATTTATGATTGACAAATGATGGAAAATTGTTTACTGTACACTCCTCTGATAATTTAGATAACCATTTTTAGCCAGGTTTTTTGAAAAAAAATCCAGGCTATTGGATTGGCGAAAGACGGGCGGGCGGCGGGCGGCGTCCACAATCAATGTTAAGTTTTCGTGTTTCAGTCCATTTCTTTGTTACTGTACCACCTAGGACCACCAAACTTTCACAGCTTCATAATCAAGGGGTGCCCACCACATATCACTATCCAACATGTTACTTTTTTAGTCAGGTTTTTTTTAAAAAAAATCCAGGCTATTGGATTGGCGAAAGCCGGGCGGGCGGGCGGCGGCGGCGGCGGGCGGGCGGGCGGGCGGCGGGTCACAATCAATGTTAAGTTTTTCGTGTTTGAGTCCATTTCTTTGTTACTGTACCACCTAGGACCACCAAACTTTCACAGCTTCATAATCAAGGGGTGCCCACCACATATCACTATCAAACATGTTACTTTTTTTTTAACTTCACCCATTTTTTCCGCGTAGTCGACTTAGCCATTTTCAATGTTAAGTTTTCGCGTTTACAATGTTAAGTTTTCGTGTTTAAGTCCATTTCTTTCGTACTGTACCACCTAGGACCACCAAATTTTCACAGCTTCATAATCAAGGGGTACCCACCACATATCACTATCCAACATGTTACTTTTTTTTTTAACTTCACCCATTTTTTCCGCGCAGTCGACTTAGCCATTTTCAATGGTAAGTTTTCGCGTTTACAATGTTAAGTTTTCGTGTTTAAGTCCATTTCTTTGGTACTGTACCACCTAGGACCACCAAACTTTCACAGCTTCATAACCAAGGGGTGCCTACCACATACAACTATCCAACATGTGACCATTTTTTTACCTTCACCTATTATTTCTACGTAATTGACTTAGCCATTTTCAACGTTAACTTTTTAACGTAACGTCTGGTTAGAGTTTTTTGGTTTAAAACTTTTTCGTTATACTATATCTCTGCAACTGCTTCGCCCATTACCTTGAAACTTCACATGGGTGTTTATCATCATCCCATATTTTCATTCTAACCCCCAACCGTGCGGCCCCTGTGCCCAATGTCAAGGTCAAATTACTTTGAATTTTTTTGTTAAAGTTTTTTCGTGTACTATACTCTGCAACTGCTTCACCCAATACCTTGATACTTCACATGGGTGTTTATCATCATTAAAGTCCGCCCACAAGGCTTCTTTGCGGAAAGCGCGATCCTGTGCGCAATGTTCAGGTATTCATTACTGGGAATATTGTTAGTTAAATCCGGCTGTAAACTACTATCTCTGCAACTGCTTCACCTATACCTTGAAATACTTCATGCTTATCATCATTGTCGCACCTGCTTGCGGAAAGCGCGATCCTGTGCCCAATGTCAAGGTCAAATTACTTTGAATTTTTTTTGTTGTAAAGTTTTTCGTGTACTATATCTCAGCAACTGCTTCACCCAATACCTTGATACTTCACATGGGTGTTTATCATCATTGTTGCACCTGCTTGCGGAAAGCGCGATCCTGTGCCCAATGTCAAGGTCAAATTACTTTGAATTATTTAGTTAAAGTTTTTTCGTGTACTATATCTCTGCAACTGCTTCACCCAATACCTTGATACTTCACATGGGTGTTTATCATCATTGTCGCACCTGCTTGCGGAAAGCACGATCCTGTGCCCTATGTCAAGTTCAAATTACTTTGATTTTTTTTGTTAAAAGTTTTTTCGTGTACTATATCTCTGCAACTGCTTCACCCAATACCTTGATACTTCACATGGGTGTTTATCATCATTGTCACACCTGCTTGCGGGAAGCGCGATATCGTCAGCATTTTGGCATACGTCCGTCCGTTCGTCCGTGTGTCCGGTTAAAGTTTTTTGGTTAAAGTTTTTCCATCTACTATATCTATTTTTTTAGTGTCCATGCCTCGCCCCAAGGCGCGACATGCAGGCCACGGCCATCTAGTCTACAAAAAGTGGGTATAATTATGTTATCCAAGTGTCTATGCTTGGAAAAAACCTGGCCTTCGTGGCTTTGCCTCGTTTCTTGTTTTTAACTTGACCCATTTTTTCCGCGTAGTCGTCTTAGCCATTTTCAATGTTAAGTTTTCGCGTTTACAATGTTAAGTTTTCGTGTTTAAGTCCATTTCTTTGGTACTGTACCACCTAGGACCACCAAATGTTTCACAGCTTCATAATCAAGGGGTACCCACCACATATCACTATCCAACATGTTACTTTTTTTTTTAACTTCACCCATTTTTTCCGCGCAGTCGACTTAGCCATTTTCAATGTTAAGTTTTCGCGTTTACAATGTTAAGTTTTCGTGTTTAAGTCCATTTCTTTGGTACTGTACCACCTAGGACCACCAAACTTTCACAGCTTCATAACCAAGGGGTGCCTACCACATACAACTATCCAAATGTGACCATTTTTTTACCTTCACCTATTATTTCTACGTAATTGACTTAGCCATTTTCAACGTTAACTTTTTAACGTACGTCTGGTTAGAGTTTTTTGGTTAAAACTTTTTCGTTATACTATATCTCTGCAACTGCTTCGCCCATTACCTTGAAACTTCACATGGGTGTTTATCATCATCCATATTTTCATTCTAACCCCCAACCGTGCGGCCCCTGTGCCCAATGTCAAGGTCAAATTACTTTGTTTTTTTTAATTTTTTTGTTAAAGTTTTTTCGTGTACTATATCTCTGCAACTGCTTCACCCAATACCTTGATACTTCACATGGGTGTTTATCATCATTGTCGCACCTGCTTGCGGAAAGCGCGATCCTGTGCCCAATGTCAAGGTCAAATTACTTTGAATTTTTTTGTTAAAGTTTTTTTGTGTACTATATCTCTGCAACTGCTTCACCCAATACCTTGATACTTCACATGGGTGTTTATCATCATTGTCGCACCTGCTTGCGGAAAGCGCGATCCTGTGCCCAATGTCAAGGTCAAATTACTTTGAATTTTTTTGTTAAAGTTTTTTCGTGTACTATATCTCTGCAACTGCTTCACCCAATACCTTGATACTTCACATGGGTGTTTATCATCATTGTTGCACCTGCTTGCGGAAAGCGCGATCCTGTGCCCAATGTCAAGGTCAAATTACTTTTAATTTTGTTGTTAAAGTTTTTTCGTGTACTATATCTCTGCAACTGCTTCACCCAATACCTTGATACTTCACATGGGTGTTTATCATCATTGTCGCACCTGCTTGCGGAAAGCGCGATCCTGTGCCCTATGTCAAGTTCAAATTACTTTGAATTTTTTTGTTAAAGTTTTTTCGTGTACTATATCTCTGCAACTGCTTCACCCAATACCTTGATACTTCACATGGGTGTTTATCATCATTGTCACACCTGCTTGCGGAAAGCGCGATATCGTCGGCATTTTAGCATACGTCCGTCCGTTCGTCCGTGTGTCCGGTTAAAGTTTTTTGGTTAAAGTTTTTCCATCTACTATATCTATTTTTTTAGTGTCCATGCCTCGCCCCAAGGCGCGACATGCAGGCCACGGCCATCTAGTCTACAAAAAGTGGGTATAATTATGTTATCCAAGTGTCTATGCTTGGAAAAAACCTGGCCTTCGTGGCTTTGCCTCGTTTCTTGTTACTCTGATGCGATGGTGCGCCACATTACAGGATGAGAATAACCCAACAACTAAAATTCAGAGTCTAAGGTCACAGTCTATTTTCTACAAGCGCCTGGATGATAAGTTAACAAAATGGACGACATGGAAACAAGCCGGACTTTTAGATAAATCTGGTTTCACAGCACTTTTACGATAAGTTTATCGTTTTAAAAAGTTTTGAATAATTGTTTTTGTATGCTTATAGCTCTACTGTCTGTTTCACGAAAGCTGCCCAAATTTTACGGCTATACTGTGGATATACCTAGGTTCTGGATAATAAGCCTTTGTTGGCCAGTTACTAGAGCTATACGCATATAAAAACAATTATTCAAAACTTTTTAAAACAATAAACTTATCGTAAAAGTGATGTGAAACCAGATTTATCTAAAAATCGCGCTTGTTTCCATGTCGTCCATTTTGTTAACGTATCATCCAGGCGCTTGTAGAAAATAGACTGTGACCTTAGAGTCTGGATTTGTGTTGTCGGATTATACTCATCCTGTATTGCGGCGCACCATCGGATCAGTGTAAAAAATGGTTATCTAAATTATCAGAGGAGTGTACAGTAAACAATTTTCCACCATTTCCTTTGCCAGTCATAAATGACAATAATATTATCACAAGGCTAATAATCATAATGCAAGATGCTTTCAGATCACGTTTAATTTTCATTTGCGGTACATGCTATTTTACCATGTTCATTATGGTGCACACTACAGGAAGGATTTATACAAAAACAAGATAATAACAATCTACAAACTGTAGACTATTATTTTGAGCATTTTTATGATCAACAGAACAATAAATTATATTAAAAACACAGAGTTTATATCTACATCTGTGTAATCAAATATAATTCTGTGTTAGTTTTTTTATTGTTTTTCATATAAGACCCCCCAGTATAATGAGAAGCTCTATTCTGGTAATTTGACAGCTACCAGTCTGTGTTTACATGACATTGACTTCTCAAAATGGCTAAAGAATCCAGTGACGCAGACTGACAGAACCATGCTTTGCAAATCTTTTTGAATAATTATGTTTATGAGTGGACAAAAGTGGGAATAGTTGAAATACAACATTTTGAAGGTATTCTAACACATTTGATTAAAACCTTACATGACTAAGGGCGATGTGGAACATTTTTCTCCATTTGACAGATAAGTGTCTTCTTCAAAAAATGTCCGGGAAAAATATCGTGTAATTTTCTGTGAATAGTGACAAATGCGGTTTACGAAAATTCCCGACGCGGGGGTAATCCCGACAAATGGTTACGCTACTGTATAAACAATTCAAAAACAAGATTTCTTTTGATAATATTAAATTAAAGGAAAAATTAACAATGAGCCTTCTTTTTATTTCATGAAATTTGGTCAAATATTGATTTTATTCCGAAAACAAAATTTCCCCATGTTAAATCCCCATAGAATGATAGACATCTTCACAATTTTTTTTAGAATTTCAGAAATACTGGACCGATTTTTAAAATTTAACTTTTGTTTTCTTAGTTAGATCATTTCCAAGCTATGTAGCCAGGTTTCGGAGTCAATCCCTCCCACAAGTCCTCTACCTCTTCCCCCCCCCCCCCCCCCCCCCCCATGTTAAATTCCCATAGAGAAATCAATTTTTCGTTATAAAATCAATATTTGACAAAATTTCACGAAATAAAAAGAAGGCTCATTCTTAAATTGTGCTTTATAATTTTGCTTTAATTTTGCTTTAATTTAATATTATCGAAAAAAATATGGTTTTGGATTGTTTATATAGCCGTAAAATTTGGGCCAACGAATGCTACTGAGTACCTACGTGCTTATGTAAGTCAAACAATATGCTTGCACGCCCCTTGCGTGTATTATGAGCATAATATGAAACTAAATATTACATTTTTGATATATTTGGTGACGTCAGTTGCCTATTTACCCGTGAAATTTCTGGGGTTGATGATGCGAAGTTTTCACTTCCGCGTTTCGGTCGCCATCTTGTGAAAATTATCGGGTTACCATGGTTTTCTCGTGATATCTCGAAATAGACGTGAAACAGCGAGATGTCGTAAACGGAAATCGCCTGCCAGAAGAAATTCCGACTGATATTTATATATTATATTATATCTGATGAAAATTTAAACAATTCTTTACATTATGAAACCAAGTGTGTTCCGCTCCATTGCGACGCAACACGGCGTGTCGCAAGCGCCAAGCGGTTTAAAATCAAAGTACTGAAAGTACTGAACATAGGGTACTACAAGATTAAACTTGATTGATTGATTGATTGTTGGTGTTGCAGTTTCATTAACCATTAAAGGTACATGCCCACTCGGTAGGTACAAAATGTTCTTTACATCAGACATCATCTGAGACATTTCCTGGCAAAATAAACATTCATGCGCCATTATCCCATGTACTGATTGGCATTATTATACATGTTATATCAGACGTAAATTTGCACACTGATATCAGGGGCCATAACCGTGTTTGCTTAAAATGTTAACGGACATTACTATTTAATCTCTGTATTTATTTTATGATGTGCAATGATCATACTTTAAAATCTGTCGAAAATATTATTTTTTCAGGTGACGCATTTCTTTAGTACAAATAATTAAAAAATATCATGCCTCATTTGCATATGAAAATAGCCTGATACCACCGCGCGTCACTATTAGTAAAATAAATATTACTAAATGATTATATCTGTATTGCGGGCACTTGTAACGTTTAGAAACTTGTTAGATTTTTTTTGTCGTATTTCAGTACTTGCATTAATATGGGTATCAATATAAGCTGGGTGTGTTATACTGTCATTAATGTGTTCCCTGACTGCAAGTTATCACCTTAAATACTGACTTATTGACCCCCTTCCCTGAACGTAGAATTGACACTCATGTTGGCGTGTATTGGCCACCATAGACAAATGTCAATCGGGCCGAATTCAGGAATGTCACTAAAATCCACTGTAAATCCATCGATAGAGAGAAAGAATGAGGATTAAACATCAGTTAGACCTACACGTGCGAGTTTTGTTTCGCACAGGTGTCGGGTGAGTTTAAAAATAGGCTGTCGGAAGGTCAAACTTGATGTAGTTTGTGTGTTAAACGCGTCGCTTGTTTCGGAGAGTATTCGGAGGGGAGTTAACTCTGTTACTAAATTTAGCGATGACCGCATGCTTTGTGCTGCAAATGCGCAACAAAATAATCCGATGTATTTTTGTACGTAGAACATCCGTTGTTGATATTGTGCAGTGCAAGTAGTTTTTCATAATATTATTTTCAATTAGCGGTTGCGTATGCCAGTTAAACGTTGAGTAACACAATGCATTTTGTTGTTATGGTTATTCCAAGATATCACTATACGGACGTGCCATCGAGGGGGGGGGGGGGGGGGGGGTGTCTGGGGCGTGGCTAACTGTCCAACGCGATTCCAATACATAGGCTACCCTATGTAAAAAGTGGCGAAAACAGAAATCCAACTCTACCCGGAAATAGCTTCTCCAATTCAGCTCGACCCTAGCATCAGTGCACCTTTGATCTTATTGATTATGTGTACATGTTGTATGATTTAAGATATTGTTATGGCTTGTGTAGACACATTGTGATTGAGTTTTAACTTTCATGTCCGGGGGAGAGGCATTTAGTGTTGCCCTTCACCCGCATAACCCTTGACCATTTTGTCTGCCCATCCGTCCGTCCGTCATCAACCTGGTAACTACAATACCTAGTTGTGAAAACGTAACCCTGATTTACTCCCGTACCGTACGTAGCTGGGTTACGATGCCTTCCATACGGACCATAGCCTTCCCTGGCAGAGTAGAGAATCAGATCTGATTCGCACTTTAACTGTTAATTATGACATATGTTCTACATTTTTCAACTGAAACCAATGTCAGTATTATAACACTAGCAAAACTGATAATAATGTTATAAATTTTATCAATGTACAAGGTCTAGAAAATAAAATATTGTCTTTCAGAAAATAGGAGTGCAAAATTTTAACTGAAACCATTATCTGGGTCAGTTGCATATTTTATTAAAAAGTCATATATCAGGCCATCAACACATGTAAATTTATTAAAAAGTTATTGAAATATGTTAGTTTTACACAACTAATAAACATTTCAGCTGAAAAATAAAAATGAATTTCTGTAATCCACCGTTGAAGTTTTGTTTGAGAATTGTAGCACAAAGTCAAGATATTCGCGATAATCACCGAGCATGACTACCATTTATATAAAAGTATTTACATTGCAGGTACGGTTGTGGAGCGCCGTGGCGTAATGGTTAGTGTGTCGGACTATTGATTCAAGGGTCGTGGGTTTGCGCCTGACTAGCGGCGTGCGTTGTGTCCTTGAGCAAGACACTTTATCCACACTGCTCCAGTTCACCCAGCTGTAAATGGGTACCGATAATTCGTAGTTGTTCTGTAAATACGAATTACCGGCTTCTCTCAAAATCTCTACCTCCGTTTTTTCTCCCATTCTTGGGAGACGGCATGCAAGGTCCTAGAGCCAGTGCCGCCGTTAAATACAAGCTAAAAAAAAAAGGTACGGTTTTAGTTTGCCTCTGTAAAGTTGTGTCACAGACTGTGCACGACTGTCACTGTCCATGACACAAACACATAGCACTGGCTTGAAGTTGTTTTGCATTTTCAGGTTCCAGGATATCCAAGTTGGTTCAACATCGTCTACACTGGTGACAAGGCCGTTTACACATATCAGCTGTTTGAGGATTACAGACGGGGAGATCTGAAGATCATCGTTTGAAGACTCCTTAAATACGTGTTTGTGCATTGAATTTAAACATTTTAGGTAAACAATGGAAATGGACTTCCAGCTGAAAACACGTTATAGGGTCCTACCGCTAAATAAACTCGTTCGCTACACTCACTCGTGCATTATTTCACGATAATCAGTTCACCTGGTTAAATAAACTGTATCATGTATGTCTTTATAGTTGTTTGTGTAAGCTTGTTGTTTTTTGAATTGACGTTTTTTAGTCAAAACGTTCACGACATTTTCCGACGTATTTCTGAGCAAATGGTTCCTGCATTCAAAACTCTGTAACTTTTTATTATTTGCAGGAAACAGATAATGTTTGTATCATTCTGTTTCTGATTTAACCACCTATTAAAATGGTATATAGATATGTTCATTTTGAGTAAAGTCTGAAATTTGCAGTTAAATAATGGGATGTTGGTATCACAAAAGAAATTTTCAGAAAACTCGTCGGAAATATTACATACGGTACCTGTAGTTAACATGCTGTAACTTTTTTTATTTGTTGCAGGACATAAATATTTTTGGTACCATTTTTTCTCTTATTGGACCACCTTTAAAATGGTATATAGAAATGGCCAGTTTGAGCAAATTTTAAAAATCATGCTGGGGTTCAAAATTAAATTATTCATTTAATGGCGTTATCTAGATCTATATATGCTTAGACTATAATTATGTTATATGTGTTTGTGCTTAATTTGTAATTGAACGAATTGTGCAAATAATACGTGTTGTATGCGATCAGACGTTGCATATTATCCATAAAATCAGACTCATCTTAATCTTAGTTACCAAGCACCCAGATAAATCTCCATTTAATATTGTTCCGACCTGCACCTACCTGTATGTTTATTTCCTGATTAAATGACCACCAGGTGTCTCCCTTTTGTTTACATTCGTTACCAGCGCGAACCCGGTGTCTATCTGGTGAATTTATCCGCGCGTATAATCGTGATTGTGATAGTTAAATTACCTGTTTCCCGTCTCTAATCGTATAGGTAAGTGACACGTTTATCTGTTGCTCTTAAAAACTGCTATCAAATAGTATTCTTTTTAGCAAAATAATGCGGAGAAAAAATAAACTGACATGATCTTATCCGTACAGATGACAACGGGGGTATGTTTAAATGTCTAAGCAAATTGACGGTATCGTGGTGTCCCAAAAGCACAGCTAAACTACAGTTAACTGTTACTGAATAATTGGAGCTTTACGGTATTTGCGACCAGCGTAGACCCTGATCAGCCTGCGCATCTGCGTAGTCTGATCAGGTTATATAGTGTCCGTCATTTAGTGCGATATATTCTTTCTTTATCAGAATGATGTATATACACGGTACTGAATGATCGCAAATGGCATAAGCATAAACACCATTTCTTCAGTCGCAGTTGGACATTATGCAAGATGCCAATACACGTTCAATAATGCATATATTGTCACTAAACATATAATAATACATCTACTATGCTAGTATTTAATCAATATGTACATAGTGTATATCAATTCTTCCAAGGCCAGGTACGCTTTATATGTAGCTATTATCTAATAACCTTTTGTATGTACACCACTTCCAATGTAAAGTCTGTTTGATCGAGACAAGTATAAAACCCATACAAGCTACACAGGGATTAGTATGCAGATATAGTTGGTAATTACGTGTAGGCAAACACGGGAAAAACTACACTTTCGCATCTAGATCAGCGTAGATGCACAAGTAACTGGAGAAATGGGGCTTGTGAAATTTCTAACCAGTCTATGTATATTCTAGCAGTATGTATATTTGTAGCATAATAAAGATCTATACTGTCTGTTAGAGGCGTGGTGGGTGTCTCGATGACTGAATTTTGAACCGTGAGTGCAGACACTGATCAGATTGCGCGGATGCGCCGTCTGATCTGGGTATACACTGGTTGAAAATTCTATAAACCAAATTTTCAATTGAAATAAGTCTCGCGTCTACTTAGTCTAAAGAACGTAGTAGTATATTACATGTATATAACTCGTGTCATGTTTTCTCTTTTCCTATTATGTACAGGGAACATTCAATACTACAGTGTACACTTATTTCTAACAAATAGCACATATCTTGATCATACACATTTATTTGCCAATTGTAATAGGTACATACGCTGTTTGCAAGCAATATATATCGCGTTTTGTCGCACAGATGTACATGTACGTATTACCCATATAGCAAACAGCATATATATACCTTGGTTATGATTGATTATTTAGCAAGGCATATAGCAAATACATGGTTAGTTGAGCCTTAGACAGCTTTATTGGGGGCAAGCTTTAGCGAGCCCCTATGAAGTTGTCGGGGCGAAACAGAATATATTTTATATATTCGACGGCACTAATCATGTATTTAAATTATACGCATACTAAACTTAATTATTTGAACGTGCGTGACGTCATGTTTTGACGTCATTCCCTCGCCATACGTCACAAATCCAGCGACGTCATTCAAAGCAAAATTGCGGCGTCCACGCCAGGTAGGTTCGGTATTGTATCTGATTAAATTCCAATTTATTTACGATTCGCTTCAATATTGGTTGGATTTAGACTACAGTTGTCATAATAAGCATTGTAATCATAATGGACATGTCCGTGTCGTTGGTTACGTCGCATATACTGTAAAAATGGAAAACATTCAGCTGAACCGGCAGCGATTTCGAGACTGACCAATCAGACGTCACGATTAGGGGGTCAAAGGTGAAAAAATAAAGGCAAAAACGGCATTTCATGTATATTAGGCTACTTCTGTAGCCTATTTCATCAACATGGCAAAGTAGCAAAGTACGCTTTAAGGGAGATATTTTCAATTTAAGAATAAATTTATTAATTTTTAGCCAGGTTTTTTTTTTAAACCCAGGCTATTGGATTGGCGAAAGCCGGGTGGCGGGTGGCGGGCGGCGTCCACAATAAATGTTAACTTTTCGTGTTTTCTTTGTTACTGTACCACATAGGACCAACAAACTTTCACAGCTTCATAACCAAGGGGTGCCCACCACATATCACTATCCAACATGTTACCTTTTTTTGAACTTGACCCATTTTTTCCGCGCAGTCGACTTAGCCATTTTCAATGTTATCTTTTCGCGTTTACAATGTTAAGTTTTCGTGTTTAAGTCCATTTCTTTGGTACTGTGACCATTTTTAGCCAGGTTTTTTGAAAAAAAATCCAGGCTATTGGATTGGCCGGACGGGCGGCGGGCGGCGTCCACAATCAATGTTAAGTGTTCGTGTTTGAGTCCATTTCTTTGTTACTGTACCACCTAGGACCACCAAACTTTCACAGCTTCATAATGAAGGGATGCCCACCACATATCACTATCCAACATGTTACTTATTTTTAACTTGACCCATTTTTTCCGCGCAGTCGACTTAGCCATTTTCAATGTTAAGTTTTCGCGTTTACAATGTTAAGTTTTCGTGTTTAAGTCCATTTCTTTGGTACTGTACCACCTAGGACCACCACACTTTCACAGCTTCATAACCAAGGGGTGCCCACCACATACAACTATCCAACATGTGACCATTTGTTTACCTTCACCTATTATTTCTACGTAATTGACTTAGCCATTTTCAACGTTAACTTTTTAACGTACGTCTGGTTAAAGTTTTTTGGTTAAAAGTTGTTCGTTATACTATATCTCTGCAACTGCTCCGCCCATTACCTTGAAACTTCACATGGGTGTTTATCATCATCCATATTTGCATTCTACCCCCCAACCGTGCGGCCCCTGTGCCCAATGTCAAGGTCAAATTACTTTGAATTTTTTCTTAAAGTTTTTTCGTGTACTATATCTCTGCAACTGCTTCACCCATTACCTTGATACTTCACATGGGTGTTTATCATCATTGTCGCACCCGCTTGCGGATAGCGCGATATAGTCGGCGTTTTGGCATACGTCCGTCCGTCCGTACGTCCGTGTGTCCGGTTAAACTTTTTTGGTTAAACTTTTTCCATCTGCTATATCTCTTTTTTTTTAGTGTCCATGCCTCGCCCCAAGGCGCGACATGCAGGCCACGACCATCTAGTCTACACAAAGTGGGTATAATTAAAGTTATCCAAGTGTCTATGCTTGGAAAAAACCTGGCCTTCGTGGCTTTGCCTCGTTTCTTGTTATTATACTGAATTTATTACATTATCACAGCCATTTTGGCTGTGATAATGTAATACATTCAGTATAATAATTCTGCATACTTTTAATCATCAAATACAAAATGTATACACAGTCGTTAGTTCTATATGACATAATGCATTTCGGGATTGCTCCCTCAAATTATACTTTGCTAGATAAGTATACAATGTAACTTGCAATTTTGGTAAAATCGGCTACATGTATACATGTATTAGGTTACTACAGATATAAACAGCATTTATGAAACCCCCTTTATTATGCTACAATACATGGAACATTGACTGCAGTATAAATGGATAATACGTAAATCTGTCCCAGAAAACATGGTCTTTATCGCTTGCAAACACCGTATACCAACAAATACCACATTTACTCGTTCATTATTAGTGGTATGTACGCTGTTTACAGTCACTAAAGCACACCTTTTCTCATACAGATTTACGTAAAACACATATAGCAAATAGCATGTGACTTGATACTTGATATATGATCAAAACACCACATTTATTTATCATTCTATTTGGTACATTCGCTGTTTGCAAGCCTGTTTACCCATATAAATGTACGTATTACCCAGTGATCATATTCCGCACTCACTTGCTCATTATAATTGGTACCTACGCTGGTTGCAAGCAATAAAGCACACGTTTTCTCGCACAGATTTACGTATTGCCCAATTGTACGTTGATTAAAAGATATATCGTATAAGCATTCAATGTGTTGAAGTACCGGCGGCACGCGGGGCTCATAAATCATCCTGGCTTATGTCGATTCAGGAGAAAATTGGGACAAAACCTGCGCTATACATGTATGTTATAACATTGGAAAATGTGATTTTGTTAATGCGACTTTGATATATTATTTTGTGATCCTTGGTGGTCCGTGAGCACGCCTGTTATTTTAATAGTCGTTCATATGAGACACGCCATGTGATTTTGTACCTAAGAACATGTTTGATATCTCGTAAATAATATTTACAAAATTTACTATATTTTCCGAAAACGACGTCAAAAGTTGACGAAATTTTCATAGCAAATGCGGAATCACAAATACCATAAGCCTCATTTCTGCAATCACGTTTTGCGGTGCTCTTGTTTGTGAACGAGGCATGTAGTATTACATAGTCGGACATAAGTTACTCAGTGCAGTCTGTTCTATGATTTAAAGGTACAGGTTAGAGGATACCAAATGGTGCGAAATCGCCCAGGGTGTATGCAAAAATAGTCCGGTATAAACAAATAGTGCGGGTGTTTTGAGGTCCGTTTGCTTGCACATCTTGATCCATTACTACCCAGTTTCACTTGAGGAACATGTTGGGGTGCTTTTAACACCAGTTTTCAGCATATTTGTAGCATTTAAAAGAAAACACTGAACCTGTTGGTCACGTGATGTAAACAGAGTTTCCGTGGCCAAAAAATGTAAACAATATTGGAGGATCCGATATGACAAGGTTGGATTTTTCTTTCTTAGGAGTAAGTGAACCTATTGTTTAGTTCATGCAGAACCAGTACAGACTGGCTGCCGGTAATGTACAAGTGGGTCCCACAGCATCCATACGAATAGTGAAAGTAGGAGAGATTGGCCTATTATTGGATGGCAATCGGTTAAATTATATAGTAAAACTATTTGGAGGTGGCTAACCTACATGCCCACTTAGTAGGCACAAACTGTTCTTTATAGGAATTAAATAAGTGTATAATTGTGTCGCTATTCCACCAGATCTAAAAATTAAAAGTGCCCGCTGTACAGATATAACCATTTAGTATTTATTTTACTGATAGTGACTCGCGGTGGTATCAGTCTATTTCCATATGCAAATGAGGCATGATATTTTTTACTTATCGTACTAATTAAATGCAGATTATAAATTATGATCATTGCACATTAAAAAATAAATACAGATAATAAATAGTAATGTCCGTTAACATTTAAGGAAAAACGGTTATCGACCCTGATGTCAGTACGTCCGATATAAAAATTAAAATTTATACTTGAATAATGCCAATCAATACGTGGGGTAATGGTGAATGAATGTTAATTTTGCCAGAAAATGTCTGATGAAGTTTGATATAAAGAACATGTGCCTACTGAGTGGGCATGTACCTTTGAACGGCGTAGTAATCTGTTTTAATCATATCCTTATCTGGGTGTAAATGCCATTGTACTAATGACATATGCATACATCATTACTTAATTACAAGTACCAAAGTTTGTCTCTGCATCGAACATTTGTATATCTCCACGAAAAAAACCCGGTTTATTGAGCCAGCGAACAGTGTAGCACCAGATCAGCCTGCGCAGTCGCTGTTTGCTGTTACCACGGAGAAACGTTAACGTTATTGATGCCAATAACAAAATATGAGACACGCCATGTGATTTTATACCTAGTTTTAAACCAAGTGAGTTTTTTCATGAAATATATTTACAGAACTTTGATGTTTTCTGTAAATGAAGTCAAAAGATGACGAAATTTTCATAGACAATTTCGCATTTGCTAGCAAATTTTCGTCAACTTTTGACGGACAGTATCGTACATTTTGTAAATATTTTTCATAAAATATCGCACAACTCAGGCTCAGCCAATCAATCTGCTTTTTTTTTTCAAGCATAATACCCAAGTATCGGTAACATACATTGACAAATGTTGGTAAGATTAGCGGAGCCGGTGGTGTAGCATTGTCTAAATGCGCGTCAACTCATTCCTTCATTACTTGGCTGTTGATAGGCCGTTAAACACCACTAAACAAACAAACAACAAACAAACATTCCTTCATTGGAAACAAAGGACCCGGAATCTATTTCCGTTGATATCCGATTACTGCCGATGATAATTAGCCGGACAATCCACGAATTTGCGACGGACCAACCGGCACCGTTACTATTTATATGTACATTTGTACTTGCACAAACGAACACATTTGCAGTATCATTAGCCCTAGTTGCGACGGTAACTCTTGCAATCTACTCCTGTACCGTACGGGAGTAGATTGCAACAGTTACCGTTCGCAACTCCATTAGCCCAGTACGCGATACAAATATTTCTGAAATTATTCTCTGTTCTCATACTCAATATCAGGAAGTTTGATTCCGCAGTGCTGCCTCGACATGTCAAACTGCCTGAATTTCGAGTACACATATCGAGAACGTTTTCTGCAATTCGTACACATGTATGACATAACGTTTGTATCTTTAGTGATTTCCACAATTACCGGTATACTAGTCCAGTCAGCCTGTATAATCACCTCAACATAATTGCAACAGAATATATTTCTTTACACATGTGTTGAAGATAGCATTACAAAGAACATATAAAAAGTCTAGAAAAATCTAAATAAGGGAAATCCCATAAAAATAACTTTTAAAACTGGTCTATTCGACATATGGACGAATGGTCGTTGCAGCCCACCATAGGCAAACATGTCAAATGTACCGCGTGATGACGTGCATTGGTGACGTTGTCTGCACGTAGTTTATCAAGGGTTTTAATGAGAGTATCATGAATTTCTAAAGATGAGTGTTTATTTTACATTCTTTATCATGTTTGCGGATAATATCACGTTTATATAATACTAATGTTGCTTTCATACAAGTTTAATTTCCGTGTTTTACAAGTTTATTGGCGTTGTCATGGATTTTCGCAGTTATCAACAATCATCAAGAAACATAAACAATGTAAAATATTTATTATATATCTAATCTACCTACTCTGTCATATACAATAATACATGCTGGTAACATTATAAAAGATACGTGATTTAGCAAATAATGCTAAAAAAAAACTTGCACACTGCTAGTTTTTTCTCAACGTATGGTGGTCAATTTCGGACACAAGCCAGTTGTTTTTAATATGTATTATATATTCATTGTTCATCAATATTTTACATATTCACTTATGTTTTTAAGTATTTTATCCCCCACCCATCCGCCCCTGCACCAACACCAGACAGGGGGCATTATAATTTGCAACTGTCGGTCCGTCCGCCCGTCTGTATGGCCGTCATATATAGTTTGACAGACGAACCAATTCTACAGTTTGATTTCGATTAACTAATAACTTCATACTTCGTATACATGAACATCGTCAAGCGTCATAAGTTTGTAATGTAAACATTTTTGTATTAGCTCCAATATATCTGGAGTAATGTTTATCCCATCGCATAGCGAAAACGGGACATAGGGATGCAAAAGTCGTACGCCCGTTCGTCCAACTGTCCATCATGTTTTCCATTCTGCTATAACTTCTTTACCGTATGACAGATTGGCTTGAAATTGCATGTGCATGTTTCTCATTCATCATCCCAGGCGTGCTCACCTGTGCCCAAGGTCATGGTAAAACATGTCAAATAATTGTTTGACACTTCGTGTGCATGTCTGTCATCATCCATAGTTTCATTTCCCACCCCAAAGTGAAGGTCAAATAACTTTGAAACTTCCACTTCAGTAGACTCGAGGCAAATCATCAGTATTTTTATGTCAATGATCGATGTGAACTTGAGTGACATGTCGTGTATATACACAATTTTGAAATTTGTCTGTGATCACACCATATGTCAATGCATGATCATATACACATTTCAAAATGCAGGGATCAGTAGCCGATTTCACCAACATTGCAAAGTATACTTTACTAGCAAAGTATACTTTGAGGGAGTAATCATTTATTTTTCATGAAATGCATTATTTCATATAGAACTAACAAATGCATATATTTCATGATTAAAAGTATGCAGAATTATTATACTGAATTTATTACATTATCACAGCCAAATTTGCTGTGATAATGTAATAAATTCAATATAATAAAAATTAATAAATTTATCATAAAATTGAAAATTTCTCCCTCAAAGTATACTTTGCTACTAAAGTATACTTTGCAATGTTGATGAAATAGGCTACTGGTCTCTCGGAACTGCTGCCAAATGCTGAACGGAAAAGCAGTAGCACGAGCGGTCATGGGTCATTTGCTAGTAGACAACGCTTTGAATTCAATCATCGTCTCACGGAGCTTTGGTGTGCCAGGACATACGACATAAATGGCATGATAATTGAACCCGTCGTAAATGAGGGACCTGCTCGAAGTGAAAAAGAGATTGGACATATCACGCTAGATAATTATAGTGCTGAAACACATGGCGACATTACTGAAGTTAGCAAAATATTCGACGTTCTTCTGTCTGTTAATCTTACTGTTCAGTCTATTGTTGAAAGTGATCTTCTTCACGTCAATTCACGTTTCTCTGAAGGAAAATAGTCATTTAAAGAATACCGAACAGCAGCACTCTGACTTCAGTATATGGAATTGAGAGACATATTTAAGAACATTTATAAAAGCAGAGCGAACTTGTGATAGGGAACTTAATTTTACACACACTATCGCTTATAATGCTTCCGTTCTTCGCTGCCGCAGGCCACAATCAAAATCTGAAATCAGCGCATACATGTGTATTTGCAAATGATGCCAGACCAAGACTACCAACAACAAACTACATCAAACTGTCAAATCAGGACATCATGCTGTTTGTAGGAGCGCCAGGTAATGGGCAGGCTTATGCGCTAATCACGTCATTGAACACGTATTAATAAGAAGTGTAAAAGGCAGGCATGACAAAATCACAGCAAGGAAAATGGTTATTATCATTATTTTCATGCGCAGAAATAAACAGTGGTATGCAGGAGTTCTGTTGAAGCCAGTATCAAACAAGTGGCCAACACATTGAATGTGGTCAAGCAAATCAAAGAGACAGACTACGAAGACACGCACACGTTCTCATCCGTTCAACGAAGATCATTTGTTGCGAAATATAGAAACAGGTGTGTCATATGATTCCTCAACAAATGTCGACAGGGCAAAATAAATTGTGTCGAATGTACTAAAGCAAGACAGTAATGGATTATTCGTTCAAACGATCACACAAAGTAGTGACACGTAACACAAAATCTTCAGTAAAAGTAGACAGTGAAGCAATTAATGTCTATCCACAGCTGCTTTTCCAACGACCTACAGTAGTTTCTAGCAGATCGGATGTGACATGTCACACGTATTTAAATACGAATTGTGCAGTATCCCGTCATCGAGTTTTCGAAGACAGACACAAAGAAACAACAGCGTTGGCAGATGCAATATGGGCCATGGAAAACTGTTGCAACATTGAGATGGAAAACGAGAATTTGAATCATATGATTGATTGTGGATCTCTATTACGCCGTATCCCATGGCAACAGGGTTCTAGATGCAGATTACAAGGTGTGACACTGCATCACGGCTCTTCGGTATATGTAAGGGGCCTGCACTGACGAAAGTAATGAATGACGAACATTTAAAGGAATTTGCAGAAGTGTTCGTCGATAGCAGCGCAAAGGATGGTGTAGTGCGAGCTGGTGAGAGTGTACTTAGTGGGATTTTACGGTGGGGTTATATCAGAAGGACTAGAAACACTTCGCTCAAGAAAATTTACTATCGTGTGTACAGGTGCATGAACTGCCGCCCACATCAGCAGCAAAAAAAATACCATAGTATGAGGGTATACCTTCAGGTACATAACTGGATTGATTCAGAGATGAAATGACACCACATGAATGGGTTTGTTTATTTGTTTATTGGGGTTTAACGGCCTATCAACAGCTAAGGTCATTTAAGGCCGGGTAAATGGGTTTAGTACTAAATCCCATATATTACCCGTACAAGTACATGTACATGTTCAAGTACATGTACAAATGGGGGGAAAATCCCAAAATCAGAACAGAATATTTACAATAACAAAACTATATATTCAGCCCTGGAATCAGAATAATCCTGATCTGATGCCAGGTCCGCGCCACACCAGAATCACTCGGCCCCTCCCAAAAGCAGTAGGATCAGTAATAATCTTACTACTTTTATAATGGGCAATAACCCAATTCAACTCCCAGGTAACTAAAGAGTCAAAGATAAAAACGTACCTGAGGGCCAAACCAGGCAAATCGTGATTCATATAAGGAGGAACCCATACCGTTAATTTACGCCGTCTCATTCGCCCGACCACCACCCACTACACACAGGAATGTGGATGGTTTGTTGCAAAACAAGATACTTCCTAGAAAGACATATTTTCCACCTGCTTCCGAAAGTCTTCTGAAGATTAGCAGGTGTAGTTGTAAACTGAATTGCGATACAAAACGTTGTACATCCAGAAAACATGGACTTGGATGTTCCACAGGATGCGGCGAATGCAGAGGTGTGGTATGCACTAACGTTACAAACCTCAGTTAGTCCGGCCTATTGCGTAGACTTATAACCCAACTGACATATTAATACAAATGGACAATCATACTGAGGTGAGTGAATTGATTTGAACAGCTAATTATCTCTATTTCAAATTGTATCATAGTTTACGCAGGAAATCTGTGATATTACACATTGAGATGACGAGTCTCCATCTGATATGTTATGTTTGCAATTTGTTGTGAATGAGCGAGTTTTTCGTGCACATGCTATTTTGGCGGCCATTTTGAATATTAATGCCAATGACAGAACAATTCAATTCATATATAGTATCATTATCAGAGGTTTTTACCTTTAGCTATCTATTTGAGCACTGTAAATTGCGCCAAAAAATATTTACAAATGATAATATGACAAAAGTAGCGTGATATATCTGTATACGACGGCCATCTTGGATTTATGCAAATTAAGCTGTTTCCCCTGCTTCGATTTTTCTAGACTTTTAGTATGTTATCATAAACACTTCACAGACACATATGCAAGTAAAATAGTTTCTGTTGCAATTTTGTTAAGGTTGGGCTACAAATTGATATAGACTGACTGGACTATACCAGTCTGCAATGGTCGCACAGTCACAAGTGGATGGCAGGTGGGAGCATGTGATGGGTAATATGACGATCGGGGTTCATCCTACCGGAATCACGGCTGGAGGCCTGATTTGGTCCTCGCATACGTTATATATGTAATCCTACCGGTATTACTTAAATGCGGCCGTTAAACACCAATAAACAAACACAAAGTCACAAAATTAGCGGATCGCATTCAGTTTGCCGGAAATGAACAAGATGCATCATGGTTAAAGGGAAATGCCGCTTGCCACATTCACATTGTGGGCCAACGTATCATGCAGAATATGCATTCTAGTTCCATACACATATTGGCTTAAATATATTTTATTTGCATATTGTTTACAATTTGGTTAACATTGCTAATACGATACAGTGTGAGATGACCACAAGTTATGCTTTCGGTCAAAATCCCACGAATTATTGATGCAATTGTATGTAACTGTAACATTATTACTTAACCCTTTCACTCCTAAGTAACTGGAATGTATTTTGATATGTTAAATAGTCCATTTATGAAAAGGGGGGTGTTTTTCTTCTAAAAAATATGAAAATTACTTGCAAAAAGTGCAGATCCTGGTGAGACGGCTCGTCACGAGCCGGCTCATCGGGATCTGCACGTTTTGCCAATACCACTACTATACAGGCATGTGGTGTTGAAAGGGTTAATAAATATGTTTAAAGTAAAATACAGTAATATACATATGGGATTTAGTCGGGTTCCTCGTGTCATCCCGTGAGAATCACTTGCCAAAAGCAATTTTTTTTATTTGAATGTTATCATTAGGGTATAAGTAAACGGAAAATGTATGGTGGCAATTTTACTTTTGGGTTTTTCAAAATTGCCGCCATCCGAAATGGTTTTTGCTCATATCTCAGTTTGCGAGGCTCACAAGGGGTTTGTTGTGGTGTCTATAACCATGAATTCAAAGTCAGTGAACATGACAAGAGCATTAATTATACTATTGGACAATTCTGAAGTCACAGGCATTTTTTATTTCAAAATGGCCGCCAAAATGGACGCCATCCAATGTCGTTTTTGCTCATATTTTGGTTTCTGAGACGTGTAAAGCCCTAATTTTGGGGTATATGCCTATGTTTTCATGTTTAGTTTCATGTATTGGCAATGTAATGAAGACAGATACAATATAAACAATTCTTCATTTAACTATGTATTGCTAGCTTCTGATTACGCTGTGCATTATGTGTCTTTACCAAATCTGGATAACACAAAGTCAGTGTCGCGTAGTTGTTCTCTAGCAGGCCGGTGGGCACTGCCAGTATCAATAAGCGGTTCTCTAGCAGGCGGATGTGCACTGCCATTGTCACGTAATGGTTCTCTCACAGGCCGGTGGGCACTGTCAGTGTCAATAAGCGGTTCTCTAGCAAGTGTCATATAGTTGTTCTCTAGCAGATGGTCGGAGACTGCCAGTGTCACATAGTGATTCTCTAACAGGCCGTTGGGCACTGTCAGTGTCGCGCACTTGTTCTCTAGCAGGCCGGTGGGCACTGCCAGTGTCAATGAGCGATTCTCTAGCAGGCCGATGGGCACTGCTAGTGTCACGTAGTCGTTTTCTAACAGGCCGTTGGGCACTTTCAGTGTCGCGTAGTTGTTCTCTAGCAGGCCGGTGGGCACTGCCAGTGTAAAAGCGATTCTCTAGCAGGCCGATGGGCACTGCTAGTGTCACGTAGTCGTTCTCTAACAGGCCGTTGGGCACTGTCAGTGTCGTTTAGTTGTTCTCTAGCAGGCCGGTGGGCACTGCCAGTGTCAATGAACGATTCTCTAGCAGGCCGATGGGCACTGCTAGTGTCACGTAGTTATTCTCTAACATGAACCTTCGACAACTCATCCCCGAGTTACTGCATGGTTAATGGACATTACAGCATTTTCTATTTTTGTAATCCAACTTAACTTTGGGGTTTAATTGCCCTTTAATTTCAGCACTATTCATCTTAACCACAGAAACATGAGCATGGAACCAGGTGAGTATATTATCTGAACATAGTTATCATAATAGTGTTTTTCGGCATGCTATGTCACGCATGTTACGATATAATGTACATTGGCTTAATGGCAATCTTTGTCACAGGTCTTCATCAAGAACGATCCTGTAGTCAGGCATATTTTCACAGTCTGCGCATTTGCATAGTGCAGTGCAAGAAAGACCATTTTTGTGACATGAGCAATTGGCCTTCCCACCACATGACCCTTTACAGCCACATTTGACAAGCTCCATCACTGCTTGTGGGGCTGGCTTGTCGAGGCACCTCACAGGCTCGAGCTTCCCGTCAGCTTTCTGTTCCCATCCATTGTCCTTCGGGTGAGGGATGGTTGGTCTTGGCTCTTTGTACGATTTGTCCCGCTTAGACATAAAGTTCACTCTCTGGATGTGTGGCTTGAGAGTGTTCTGTGTTGGCGGCAGTTTTTCTCCTTCAAAGTTTTTCGTCTTCCAAAGTTCCCATCGGAGGTCGCTTACTGTGACGCATGAACTTTTGCTGGAGTACATTTTGCAAACAAACCTCTCCATGTGCTTTAGTGCAAGTTCGTCTGGAGTATCCACAGATCCAAATCTCTGAAATGTCCCAACGATATCGTCTGTTGGTGTCAATACCAGAAACTTTGTTATCCACGTCTTCTTGGAAATATTGAAGAATTTCCCACCCCAATCTGCGCCAGTGAAGTTATGGAGTCGAATCAATGATTTAGACCTCTCTGACCCAATGACAACACATCTTTCCTTGACGTCAATTGTTCGGTAGAATTTCCCTCTGCCAGTCAACAACTTCACATTACCTTGTACTGTACAAGTTGCAACAAGGTCTATAAGCAACAGAAAGACATCTGTGTCTGGGGACCACACATAAATGTCTCTTATCGATGTGCTCTGTGCTGCGGTATCAATGACATGAAGAGGGATTTGAGTATCTGCCTCCTCGTGAGTATGCATCGATAGATCTGGAAAACCCTCTTTGTTGCTCCATGTTGATGTTCCATAAACAACAACAAACCCTTTGTTGCTCCCTGCAAAATGATCCAGCAACCGTTTCCCAAAGTATTCGGTAAGTTGGCTCTTTGTGTCTGTATGGGAGAGTAGCATCTTCATCGATACATTGCGAATGCTCATTTGACCTTGTATGATGAACTTGACTGGCTGTGTAGAACCGGCTCTCTTGGCTCGTGTTTTTCCTTCAACGACCCGGTGATATATCTGTCGAATATCACCCTGCCTTCCGCATACCTCCTCGTCATTCCATCGATTCGCTTTACGAAGGCGTCCCCCAAGGCATATATTGTGCCCATTCCTGTGAGTTTCGTCATACTCTGCACGACAGCTTGTCCATCAATAATGATGACTCTGTCTCTAATGATCGAGCCTTGATCGTTTGACTGTCTGTCCATCTCACTGAGAACTGCTTGTTCTGCCATTCCCTCTGTCGTATGTTCCATGTTTAACTGTGAATCATCGCTGACAGGTTGGTCGTCTATCTCGGGTTTTGCTTCTTCTCTGGAATCATCGCCGCCAGACACTGCGATTTGCAGGTCACCACATGCTTGTCGGGAGTACTGCTCGATTTCCTTCATGAATGAACTCTTATCACTGGGAATCAACAGTGTTCCATCTGTGGCGAAGAGTGATCTTGGTGTTACGGCCATCTCATAATTTCCTATGGTCTCCGCTAGTTTATCAACTAGTTGTGGGCGTGACTGCTGGATGACCAAGTACCGAGCAAGAAGTTGTCGATCCTCACGGAGTTTAACAACTTTGTTGCCAACAGTAATGGTGGCCTTCTTCATCCAAGTGCTGTAGGTCTTCAACTTTAGTTTTTCAACTCGATCCCAAAGAGACGACGGGGAGCCATCTATCATTCTCTGCGTCACAAACTCCTCATACCGCGCTTGTCCTTTTTCGTCCCTCTCAAGGATGTCGTTCTTGATAGCGTCTGGTATAGCCATCATGGACACAAGGTTTACAAGTGGCTTCTGATCCACAAATGGAGAACCTCCACATAGGTACAAACCCCAAAATTAGGGCTTTACACGTCTCACAAACCAAAATATGAGCAAAAACGACGTTGGATGGCGGCCATTTTGGCGGCCATTTTGAAATAAAAAATGGCTGTGACTTCAGAATTGTCCAATAGTATAATTAATGCTCTTGTCATGTTCACTGACCCTGAATTCATGGTTATAGACACCACAGCAAACCCCTTGTGAGCCTCGCAAACTGATATACGAGCAAAAACCATTTCGGATGGCGGCCATTTTGAAAAACCCAAAAGTAAAATTGCCACCATACATTTTCCGTTTACTGATACCCTAATGATAACATTCAAATAAAAAAATCGCTTTTGGCAAGTGATTCTCACGGGATATAGTTTTAGGTACACAAGGACCCTGACTAATTGGATTGAAAGCAAGCTTATTTAAATCCTGTCTCTAGATATCACTGGATGCTGAAACCAGTAGCCTATTTCATCAACATTGCAAAGTATACTTTACTAGCAAAGTATACTTTGAGGGAGTAATCATTTATTTTTCCTGAAATGCATTATTTCATATAGAACTAACAAATGCATATATTTCATGATTAAAAGTATGTAGAATTATTATACTGAATTTATTACATTATCACAGCCAAATTGGCTGTGATAATGTAATAAATTCAGTATAATAAAAAATAATAAATTTATCATAAAATTGAAAATTTCTCCCTCAAAGTATACTTTGCTACCAAAGTATACTTTGCAATGTTGATGAAATAGGCTACTGGTCTGAACGCATGTTGAATGTGCATGTATGTATATTTACATAACGTTACTGAATCCTACGGACATGGCATTTTTGTTTTATTAATTCGTTCCCACGAAATAACAATTCGTTCCCTGGAATTAACAATTCGTTCCTAAGATATAATAATTCGTTCCCACGAATTAACAATTCGTTCCCACCAAATAACAATTCGTTCCATCGAATTGACAAATCGTTCCGACGAAATAACAATTCGTTCCTCAATTTAACAATTCAAACAGCTTCAAAGTAGCTGGGCGCTAAAACAATTCGTGGGAACGAATCGTGGGAACGAATCGTGGGAACGAATTGTTAAATTGAGGGAAAGAATTGTTCTTTCGTCGAAACGAATTGTTATTTCGTGAGAGCGAATTGTTATTTATCCCGTCAACACAGTGCGTATGTGCCGTGAAACACGGTGCCGTGAAACTGATATCCTGTCAATACTACCTAATCACTGCGTATGCATATGTGCGGTGTCTGGGGTTATTTGTTTTGCATTTTAAAGCCATTTGTAGGTGTTTACGGGATAAATAGAATAGTAGGTTAGTGCCGTGAATGGGAAAAAAATATCTGGCCCCGCACGGAAACGGGATGTGCTCGGCAGAGCCTCGCCCATCCCGTTTCCTAAGATTGCCAGATATTTTTCCCCATTCACGGCACTAACCTACTATTCTCTATTTCGTGGGAACGACTTAATAAAAAAGAATTCTACGTCTCCTGTGGGGCTCCATATAGAAGCCATACATACATCTTGTGATAACAATACTATTGTATTATACTGCATGCTGAATGACCAATTGACCTTTGCATATATACTCACTGGCCATGGACTGACCACGCTAACGTCAGTAAATCACTGAAGCACATAATTCATTCAACGACCGAGACACGATGGCTGTGGTCAGCGGAAATTAGATACATGTAATTGCAATTTCATTAGGACAGATTACTTCGGACAGTCCATCAGTTATCAACCAAATACCGTGCAACCTATCTAAACCGGACATCATGGGAAGTCACAGGGTGTCCGGTTTAGAGAGGTTTCACTGTAATGCAGTTTTTTTTATAAGAATGCCCAAGATGTGTGTTTATGTGCTATGCGATCCTAAACCTCTCTAAATTGGACACCATGAGGGGTCCCCATGATGTCCGGTTTAAAGGGGTTCCATCGTAATTTTGGCATATGAGCATCCGATGCATTTATGTGTGTTTTGCAGTCGTGAACAGACCTTGCATCATACCATTGGAAGCACATTTATTGTTTCTGTCTGTCTTGTTTAGAGATGTTGCATTGTATTCGGCATGTGAGCACTTCTATACATGTTTGCTTTTCAATCGTAAACAGACATTATATCATAACATTGGAAAGCATCAAAAGTAAACAATTTTGGGTTTTCTGCGTGTCCCATTTAGAGACGTTACATTATAATTTGGCATATGAACATTCCGATACATGTGTATACTTTGCAATCATATGCATGAACATACATTATTTCACCAACATTGCAAAGTATACTTTTCTAGCAAAGTATACTTTGAGGGAGCAATCATTTATTTTTCCTGAAATGCATTATTTCATATAGAACTAACAAATGCATATATTTGATGATTAAAAGTATGCAGAATTATTATACTGAATGTATTACATTATCACAGCCAAACTGGCTGTGATAATGTAATAAATTCAGTATAATAAATTTATCCTAAAATTGAAAATTTCTCCCTCAAAGTATACTTTTCTAGAAAAGTATACTTGGCAATGTTGGTGAAATAGGCTACTGGTCCAGTGAAAGCTTTCAAAAACGGTAAACACATTGGGTTTTTTCTGTCTTTCCCGTTTACAGTGGTTCCATTTAAATTTGCCACCTGAGCATTCCGACTTGGCCACTCAATGTGCCGTACACAGGTGGAAGACTCTGACCTAGGACCTGATAAATGGCTCATTTGTAAACTGTTACCCCACGCACCAATTTCCGTACAATATACACTATAGCTATACTGTATACTGTATTAATGTCTCACTGTTCTACATTTTCTTATGGTAAAAACATGTAATATATGTTATATACCAGAATAAAATATATTGTATTGTTTTGTATTGTATTGATTGTCTCACTGTTTCCATTTTCTTATGGTAAAAACATGTGAATATATTGTATTGTATTGTATTGTATTGTATTGTATTGTATAGTGTAAGGAAATGGGTGGGTGGGGTAACGTTTTTTCAAATGAGCCATTTATTGGGTCCTAGGTCCGAGTTTTCCACCTGTGGTGCCGTATATGATACAGTAACGACGCAGTGTTCACATATATGGTGGACGTATATTACATCACATTTACGAAACAATAATCTTTAAGTCAAAAGATGATCAGAATATATAGAATGGGTCCTTAAGCAACGTGACGTAAAACCGACAAACAACGCCAATTCTAACATCGATGCTGCCCGGAAATTATTGGTTATTTTCTAAGTTCGGTAATCTATTTATATCTACAACTGTCTTTTTATATTGCAGATATCCCGCATCTCTCCACAGACCATTCACGATGAATAAGACCCTAGAGTATAGCACGGGCCGAGGCACCAGACTAGCAGACCGGGGACCACGAAACATGGTTCCCCTTCACAATTACCCATCAGGCACCGGGAAATCCCACGTGTTCCGAGGCCCCGCCTACTACGTGCCGAGTGAGAATCATTGGCTCACGCAGGAAAACTATCGCTCGTTGCCACGGGAGACGAAGAGAGACGCCATCTTGTTTGAGTCGGAAGACGATTGGGTGGCTTGGAAAATTAAGAACGATAAGCCACACCCGCCGTCAGGTGCATAGATTGATCTTCCATAAGTTGACCTACGCTGCCGCCTGCGCTAATCTTGTCAATTTCTTTATAACAAAATACTGTAAAGGGGCATATCAGGATTTTTAGAAAAGCTACAATAAAAATAAAAACGTGTTTTCATCATGGCCCTGTTAAGTGGTTTACTTGACGATACTATGACCGCTGAGTTGTTTCTATTTTCTCGCATATAGGTACATGTACATAAATATCGGATTTCCTATATTGTATCGTCCTAGTATCGGCATGTATCTTCAATTAAACCACTTTACACAGGGCCATGATGAAAACACGTTTTTATTGTTTATAGTATTTTATCACGAAACCCGGATGTGCCCCTTTAATATTGTGCTTAAAAGCAAACAGCCTGATTGGCTGAGCCTGAGCTGTGCTACAGCTCGGGCACAGCCAATCAAACTGCTTGTTTGCGAGTTGAGATTGTCAATAGAGGTTCAGAAAGGTTGATATGTTGGCAGATTAACGCAGGCGGTGGTGTAGCATGGTCATCGCGGGACCACTGGCTATATACTATTCATTCACTCGCACAATCACGACCAATCGCTCATGAATGGGGGATCGTAGCTAGTTATTTCCCTTTGCAAATCTATTTATAGAGATCCGGTCCTTTGTTTTATTTTAGCGTTTATTTCTTACTGCATAACTGACAAAAATAAAGACTGCTAACAGGGTAGACCCAGAGGTAGACCCAGTCTGATATGTGCAGTCTGATACGTGCACTCTGATCTGGGTCTACACCGATTACAATTACAGTGAATACGTGTGAAAATATGAATCTGGCAAATAATGCAGTTCCGGATCAGATTGAGCAGATATGTAGGATGATATGTATCAACACCAGTCGAAAACACTATAATGGCTCCTTTTACACATCAAATTATGCGATATTCGCTTTTTTACAAGTAATTAGGCCATACAATATACACGTATGACCGGCTTTCTATTAATAAATTCACACGGAGATAACTCACTACGATCCCTCATTCACTCACTGGACCGCAGCAAACTCGCAACTCCTATCGCTCATTAACTCGTTAATCTGACCACTACTTGCACATTCACCCACTCGCATATCGCATTTCAACAGACACCTAACACGATGTGTGGGGAGTCACCCGCTGAAAACACGGAGGTTATTTCAAACTATTTGCCAATAAAACGCCGTAAATTTAATCGTTCTATTCTATATCTCAAATTTTATTTCACACAGAAAGTCGTATCATACGGAATGGTTGATTTAATGCTGAAAACGCAGGTATGTTTACATTTGTGGATACGTCTATGCTTTGTGTAAGCAGCTGCGAAATGCATCGCTCTCTACACTTGATAATTTAAACTTTAAAGCTACATGCCCACTCAGAAGGCACACACTGTTCTTTATACCAGAGACATCATCTGAGACATTTCTGGCGAAATAAACAATATTCACCATTACCACACGTATGGATTGGCATTATTGTGCATTTTATGTCGACATACATTTCCATACTGATATCAGGGATGATAACCGTGTTTCCTTAAAATGTTAACGGTCATTACTATTTTATTCTCTGTATTTATTTGTTTGATGTGCAATGATCATACTTTATAATCTGTGGAAACTGTTAAGTTTTTAGGGGACGCATTTAATTAGTATAAATAATTTAAAACCAGCATGCCTCATTTGCATGCGGCAATAGCCTGATAGTCACTATCAGTAAAATAAAAATTACTAAATAATTATATCTGTATTGCGGGAACTTGTAATTTTTAGAACTGGTGGAATAGTGACGCTATTATACACTTATTTAATTCCTATAAAGAACATTTTGTACCAACTGAGTTGGCATGTACCTTTAATAAAACATACCCACATACCGTGTAGTTCCTGGGTAATGGGGCGCCTTATCTTGATATACATGTACAGTGGAACCCTCTAAACCGAACACCAATACAACATCTATGATCATATTTATACCCCCGTTGTGAGGGGGGGGGGGGTGATACTGGTGTCATGTTGTCCGTCCGTCCGTCCATCGTCCGTCCACTAAACTTAACATCAGAGAAATATGTTATAACTTCTATTTCCTTCATCTGAAATGCTTAATATTTCACACATGCATTCCTGTAAGGCTCTACTACCATGCTGTGCCAAATCCACGACCGTCCAACCCCCGCTGATCCCCAGGTCCAGGTCGAATACTTGGTCTCTTTACAAAACTTAACATCAGAGAAATATGTTCTAACTTCAATTTATTTCATCGAAAATTCTTAATATTTCACACATGCATTCCTCTAAGGGTCTACTATCATTCAGTGAGAAATCCACGACCGTCCGACTTCCGCTGATCCCAAGGTGAAGCTAGGTTACGGGTCCACAAATCTACGTATTTTGGGGTACATGGACCCACGCGGGGGGGGGAGGGGGTAGGGGGTAAACCGTAAGCCTCGCTTTCTGACAAATCTAGTTTTGATTGGTTTCTTGGCCATTTATCTCGGATGTTAATATGTTAATGTGTGTTCATGATTTCAAAGCACTCACATACTTATCAGAACGAACATGTGATTTACAATGGAACATCTCTAAACCTCACAGGGTGTCCGGTTTTAGACATTTCACTGCATAGCTTTTACAAATTGAACATGTTGAAGGTGTCAGTGGAAAAAGTGGAAAAACTTGACTTGATCAGTGGGAAAAAGTCGAAAAAACTTGACTTGATCAGTGGGAAAAGGGGGCTAACTCCGTGACGGAGTTAGCCCCACTTTCCCACTGATCAAGTCAAGTGTTGCTTTAAAGATGATTAGTATATTGGCAATTGCGTCGAAAGCTGTCGAGACTTTGATACTGTGTTCGCTAATGGTTTCCGTTTATCGTTCGTGCGAGTGCAGCCAAATTCAATTCATATCTTGCAATCATCAAATAAATTCTCGTGATGTATTCGAACCTTGAACTCGACTTATCTCAACATGCGTCTACAATACAAATCGCTGGCTGGCGGCTGCCTGCATGTGGTTACATGTTGCTGCACGTTTTCTATGGAACGCCAAATCTACATAAACTCAAATAATTAGTGTTCACTCTAAATAATTAAAGCCTAGCATTACACATTTAGAGATAGTATTAATTATTTGGGTTTATGTAGATTTGGCGTTCCTGGAACACCAAATCTACATAAACTCACATAATTATTGCTAGCTAACATTACATGTTTAGAGCTAGCTCTAAATGATTTAAATAGCTCTTCAAATGATTTGGAGCTAGCTCTAAATATTTAAGGCTAGCTCTAATTATTTAGAGATAACATTAATTATTTGAGTTTCGCGCACTTAAATATAGCAATAATATGCAGGGCGTTGAAGTTCATGCTTCGTTCAATTGTTAACTAGAGGACATTCTACGATATGAGACAAAATATTATCATAAAGTCAGCTAATAAAGTGTGTATTAGCTAACAAAGAACGCTTCAAACGAAAATTTGGAAATACTACTCCGGCATACTCATAACGCATATGTAATGCGCTGTAATGCGCTGTAATGCGCTGTAATGCAATGTAATGTAATGTAATTATAGCTATGTACTCAGATTTAATGTATGTACAGATTAATTGGGAAACATACAATATAGTCAACTGCTGATTTTTAATATGTCTCATAAAGCATGTCATAACACGTTTATTGCGAAACAAAGCAGCAGCCACCACAACTGATATGGCAATGTATTGGTTGTATGTGACTGTGACTGGAAAAATGGGGCTTATGCGATATGTGGCCAGAATAGCTCCTGATCAAATACCACACTCATGTAGCCTGATAACGATGTATAGTGCTTGTGAGAAGCATGCCTGGTGTTTCATTGATGGAATGGCGAACAGTGCAGATCGGATGCACAGTCTGATCTGGATCTACACTGCTCGCAAAAACCCATAATCCCCATTTCCCCAGTCACAACCACTGTCCGTTTCAGGTATTTCCATGTCCGGTTATCCCAGAGACTACACCGGGGTTCCGGTTCCGACGCTGTTACCATGGAAACAGTGCGCCATTGACCGACCGTGGACCGGTGCGGGCTATTTCACGCCGTCCAGTAACCGATGGTACCATGATACCGACACCCCGGGATTGCCGAGGGAATCTATGCTATTTTACAACGAGGAGGATTGGGTTAAATACAAGTTTATGAGCCAGAATCCACAATTATGACAAAATTCCGCACTTTCAGCTAATATCTAAAATTACACAGGTGTTGTGAAGGTGTTTTTTATTTGAAAATCCGATGTGGTACAGATGCGTCGTTTCTTACAGAAAGTTCGATTTTCTAATAATATACCGCCATCGGCGGTTTAACAGTAGTCATTCTAATATAAAATTAATTCTCGAACTTTCAAGCACAACCGCGTATATCCGATAACAAAACAAGAAACGCATATTACAAGGTACATTAGTTCCGGATGAAAGTAATGACTATTACTCTAATAACACTGCCTGACTACTTGCAGTTTCTTTTCTTCTTCTTTTTCTGTTTTTGCCTGCGGATGGAAGAAGTGACTATAACATACATTGTACCGCGATATTGTCATTGTCCGTCCGTCTGTCTGTCTGTGATACATTGAGGTGCTCATATAGATATATACAATGAAGCGCGCCGGGTGGAGTACAGTGGGGTCAGCGTGTAAGTGCACACACGAACGAACACGACAGGTTGGAACCACTGTAGGCCTAGCATGTGTGCTAAGTCTAGAAAAATATATCGAGTCTCATCAATGTCGTCAAATATATCAAAGCCAGAAAATGTAATTTAAGGGAACCAGTAGGTCAATTACATTCTATGACATTTACCTACTGTTTCCCTTAAAGTACTTACTGTCTGTTTCACTCGCGAAACCTGCCCAAATTTCACGCCCATATAAACAATGTGAAACAATAAAAAAAATTATAATATTAAATTTTATCAAAATTTAAGAATGAGCCTTCTTTTTATTTCATGAAATTTAATCAAATATTAATTTTATTACGAGAAATTGATTTGTCTATGGGAATTTAACATGGGGGAAAATGAGGTGGAGGAGCTGTGGGAGGAGTAAAAAAACAAAAATCAAAAATTGGAATTTGACTCCGAAAACTGGTTAGATAGACATCTTCACACTAGGGATGTCTATGGGGATTTAACATGGGGTAAAATCAATAATTAATATTAGCGAAAACAATATTGTTTTTGCATTGTTTATATAGTTGTACAATTTGGGCAGCTTTCGCGATTCACAGTATAGTGATGTTGCAAGTCAAGTTTTCTTACGACATTGATGAGACTCGATATACTTGTCTAGACTTAGCACACTTTCTATGCCTACTCCACTCGGCGCGCTTCATTGTCATCCGACAGCTCTTGCTATGGTATTTGACAGCCAATTACGTGGCCATACATTACTCATGCAAGGGGAACAAAATTGCCGATCACATTCTAATTTTTCGTTTTGCATACTCCATCGAAATGTCAAATGGTGATACCAGTTTCCTATTGATTTCAGTTGGGACGGTCCCTTTCCACACCAGTGACAACGGCATTTATAAGGATTATTTCCAATTCCATTGTGCAATTTCCCTTCATGTTTTGGAAATATATCAGTTATAAAAATAGAATATTTAAAACTATGGTCAGCTTAGACGAAACGAATTTCTTCTGTTTTTGATGGATTTATACAAAATCGCCTATATTGGCAAATATACATGGGCGCAATTCTTTATTATAGTTGAGTGTATGAGAAGAAATTACTTAGAATCTTTCTGATATAAAGAGCTACAAATACATTGAAAACGGTATTACGGAGCCCCGCAGTGGACATCGATTTGTTTTAGTAATTCGTTCCCACGAAATAACAAGTCGTTCCCTCAATTTAACAATTCGTTCCCTCGAATTAATAATTCGTTCCCACACAATTCGTTCCCACACAATTCGTTCCCTCGAATTAACAATTCGTTGCAACGAAATGACAATTCGTTCCCTCAATTTAACAATTCGTTTCCTCGAATTAACAATTCGTTTCCACGATATAACAATTCGTTCCCACGAACGTAGGAACGAATTGTTATTTCGTAGGAACGAATTGTTAACAATTCATGGGAACGAATTGTTAAATTGAGATAACGAATTGTTATTTTGTGGGAACAGAATTCTACATCCACTGTATGACAAAACCGTGGCCTGGTGGATAAGTAACCCGAATGTTCTGTCTGTAAAGCTGAGCGTAACTGGCCCAGCTTTACAGACAGATAATTCGGGTTAAAATTAGTGGATAAGGCACATACATTCCTTGCAACTGGGAGGTCGAATGTTCGATCCTTCGCTCGGACTGATATGAGCGGTTGATGAGCCGCCAGCTTCTTAAATCAAATGGTAACAATTGCCTCCCTGAGGTGGCCGGATTAGCTCAGTATGTTGAGTGCCGTCGTTAAATCAAAGCATTTACATTTCCAATTGCCTTCCTTACTGGCATAAAGGTTTCAGTCAGCGCTGGGAAACAATGCAGTAATATAGGACATTTTATGTTTGGCCTCATGCTTGCATTTGTCTACATTGCGTTCTCGTTGCATTTTATTTGCTGTTATTTCACATTCTTCTGTATATGTAGCTATCACTGGATAAATGGGCATTACGAGCTTTATTACCAGTGTAGCGCCCGATCTAATAGCACGCCCCTGTAGCTTTATTACCAGTGTAGCGCCCGATCTAATAGCACGCCCCTGTAGCTTTATTACCAGTGTAGCGCCCGATCTAATAGCACGCCCCTGTAGCTTTACTACCAGTGTAGCGCCCGATCTAATAGCACGCCCCTGTAGCTTTATTACCAGTGTAGCGCCCGATCTAATAGCACGCCCCTGTAGCCTGTTAATGATATATATTGCTTCTTAGAAGCATGGCAGGTTATTGATGGAATGGCAAACAGGGCAGATCCTGATCAGACTGCGTATCTACACTGGTTGCGAAACACATAAGCCCCATTTCTCCAGTCACAGCTACATATGGCTATATTATATGTAAGTATTAGTATATTGAAATACATGTATTTATCGTTATCTCTGCTGTTAATAACATAAACAACAATATCTTAATCTACGTCAGAATTATTGTCACTTTATGAACCCCATAGTCCATGCATGTATAATATATCTGACCTCCTCAATTCACCCAATATGTCCCTCTGCGGCGTCTCTCTCACAGCATGCACGAACGTACGTCCGAACGAACGAACAAACATTGGTTCCGCTATATAACTCATCACACGCACGCAAGCACATTTGTTCCTCTATGCCACTTCTCTCCTAACCAACTAGATGTTCCCCCATCTGCACTGAACAACCATGGGGAATTGGACAGAAAAAATAATCCAAGAGGCGAGAAAATTAGAGAATTAGACAACCTACCCTTGTGTGGAGGATACATGCATGTGTCTACATCGCTGCCTATTATATCGTCTATATGAGAAAACGCTTCCCTATGGATGCGTCCTGGTGTCAATGCTAACATATGTGTTATCTCCTAATTATGAGATACTAACCTAATTATGAGATACTAACTCCTAATTAGGAGAGACTAAGTCCTAATTATGATATAATACGTCCTAATTAGGAGATATTAAGTCCTAATTAGGAGATATAACTCCTAATTAGGAGATACTATCTCTTATTATCTCCTAATTAGGAGATAACAAGTCCTAATTAGGAGATAATCTCATAATTAGGAGTAAGTATCTCCTAATGAAGAGATAAATATATTTTAGCATTGGCACCAGGACGCTTCCATACTTCCAATACCCCGTACATTAGCCACATTCAATTATTCGTATTACGGTTTAGACAATGGAACCTCTCTAAACTGGACACTCTAGGAGGACCAAAGGGTGTCCTGTTTACATGAACTCTCCAAAACATGTGTGTTTTGCAATCATGAATATACATTGCTATTATAGATCATTATCAAGTGGGATTCCACAATTACATGCATTTACATTATCGCCAATTCGTCCCACTGACACAGAATTTATTCAGCAACAGCGCTAACGTTTCATCAACAGCGGATATAATCGTCATAAACACTACAAAACAAGAAAACATCGCCATTCTCCTAGTATTAACGATACTTTATGACAATCAACGGAAATTCCAAACACGCCATTGTGCTACATTTGCATACTATATGTACCGAATGGTCCCAAATTTGAGACAAGCCATGCGATTTTGTACCTACGAACATCTGCGATATTTCATGAAATATATTTACAGAAAATGGGACAGAAGTTGACACAAATTTCGGAGTACATGCGGAATTCCGCATGTACTCTGAATTTTGTGTTAACTTGTTAAATTTTGTAAACGTATTTCATGAAATAACGCAGTTGTCAGAAGGTACAAAATCGCATGGCTTGTCTCACATGTGTTATAATATATTGACATCTCTGCAAGGGTTGGAACACACCAACTACATGTACTATAAAACGTAACCGAATCCCCACAAATACTGCCATTCTCTCATTCTTTTCACTATTCATATGGATGCTGTGAAACCTATTTTCACATGACCTGCAACCTGTCTGCACTGGATCAGCTCGAATGAAACACTATGTTCACTTGCTGCTAAGAAAGACACATTCAACGTTATTTGGCCACTGAAACTGTTTGCATCACGTGGCCAACATATTCAGTGTTTTAATTGCTTCTAATACGGTGTTAAAAACACCCCCGCATGTGTCTCAAGCAGTTTTGGACAGTAACGGATATTTCCAAGCAAACTGTGTCCGTGGCCTCCAAACATCCATATTATACTGTTATACCGGACTAATATTGTTATTTATCCCGTCAACACAGTGCGTTTGTGCCGTGAAACATTTTTGATATCCTGTCAATACGACCTAATCACTGCGTATGAATATGTGCGGTGACTGGGGTTATGTTTTTTGCATTTTAAAGTAATTTGTAGGTGTTGACGGGATAAATAGAATAGTATGTTAGTGCCGTGAAATATCTGGCGCGGCACTGAAACGGGATGTGCTCGACAGAGACTCGCCCATCCCGTTTCCTAAGCCTTGCCAGATATATTTTCCCATTCACGGCACTAACCTACTATTCTCTATATTCATACCTGCAACACAGCCATATTGTACCAATTACTCGCGGTCATTGTCATGTCTGATGTTTTGTCTCGCCCACAAGTGTGGCGCGTTCGTTTCCATGCCACGTACATGTACATGCATATTTTGATATCCCCGACGACTCGGACTTCAGCAAATTAAAAATGCAGTGCAATTCCTATAAAATACACACATCCCTGATAGAATGTATGAAAACATGCACGATATTCCAAGGCACACAATATAAATGCTGGAGTTAATGTTCCCAATTAGCTTCCATACATTGAATACCCAATACCCACGGACCCAGTTGTTATATCATAATGGTGCAACTATGGTAGAACTAGCATGGAAAGCGAGAAATATCAAATGTATTTCACAAAATCCAGAGCCCGGATCGAACTCGTTCCACCGGAGGACAGTATGGTGTGGTTGCATGTACCTCTCGGCCCCTCAGTGTTCAAAAGGCGATTCCATTGATGCTTTTTATATGGTATATCCCTTGAGATAACGCATCATGTCATTGACATTTCTTTATGGGGCATCCATAGGCTAAGCCTAAATGGCGAGTACGACCAAGAACATAGTGCCCTGTGCCAACTTATGACATGGCATTTTTGTCTGTCTTGCGTTGTATGCAAGCTCTAGATATATGGTTCTCTATATATTTCAGTTTTGGGCTCACTTTATCAGTTAAATTCTGGAAAATACGAATCAAGACATGTGCGTATGAATACAGCAGCTATTATATTAGGTCTCACGGGACAGTGCGGAGCTAGCGGTAAAAAGGGAATGGTCTGGAGTCGATGCTGTTTCAGATTTCTTATAATGGTGGCTTCTTTGTAAAACATGGGCAGGGCCAGGAAATGTCCAGTAGCTGCTCACACCTTTGAACACTACATGCATACACCGTCAGTATTCTCGGCTGTACTTATCCACCTCGTTTATTAGATGATTGATCATTTTTTGGGGGAAATAACATAGTTCAGTACTTTCAGTTCTCTGATTTATTTACGACTTATCTTGCGCTTTCACGTGTGATACAGCCAAGCTCCTGTAGAGGTGCGGGGTGAAAATTCAGTGCCGTACGAGCTCAGTGTTGATGTCTACTGTCTGTTCCACGTTTTGCTGCCGACGAACTCTGAACAAATATTTAAGTGTAAGTCCTTTTTCATCAATAACAAAAAAGTCACCCTCCCCAAAAAAATGTATTTGATGAAATTCGATTCGATTGTATTACGATTTCCGTATGGGATTTTAACATGAGGGCTAAAATTATAGATATTTTTAAATATTTTTTTTATTTATGGACCGATTTTCAGCTTGAAAATCTAACTTTTGTTTTCTTATTTACATCATTTCCAAGCTATCCCGCCGGGTTTCGGAGTCAATTTTCGGAAAACAATTTCGACCCGCCTGGTCACCGTCCTCCTTTTTGCCCTGTGTTAAATTCACAATAAAATCAATATTTGATAAATTTCATCAAATCAAATAAATCGAAGAGGGTGACTATTTTGTTATTGATGAAAAAGAACTTGGAACAGGCAGTAGTGGATGTGCATCACGGGGTCCGTGGCATCCCCCGAATATAAAACTGTTCGCATTCAATTTCCTGCAGTCTTGTGACTTTTGAAAGTCACGGTTGATAATGGGAAACTTCAAGTCACATACAGTTTATACTGCTGTAGGTTGCAAGAGTTACTGTTCGCAACTAGTCGGGAGGATGGGAGAGCTCAACGGTGAATATTGTGATTCACCATTGGGCTAAGCGATCCGGTGTAGTTAAGTTGCCTGGCACCAGATAAGGACACTAATCTAACTGAGATTCGTGCCTGGGGGCAGCAAGCAATCCGTTGTAGTAAGGGTGCCTGTCAGCAGATCAGGACACTGTATTTTGTGCTGACAGTTGTTATTGTTGTCATTTTAGTGCTGAATGTACTCGCATACATTCCCGCCTGGTTTCTATATGACCTTGCTGTTGAACGGACGTAAAACTTCAATCAGTCAGCCAGTCAGTCAGACCCCTCGCCTCCCGGATGGCTACGCCACTGCAATGTCTTATGGTACTTTCCAAGAGAGCACGATTGTACGTTGATGCGTTTTCATTGTAATTCATTGAGAACTAAATTAACTTATTATAATTATATAATTATGACAAATTGTATCCACATCATGCCGAGCAGATCTTATAGCGCTTAACCCTTTGAACCCGAAATCCCGCTATAGCGGTTTATGCAAAAAGTGCAGATCCAGATGAGCCGGATCGTAACGAGCCGTCTCATCAGGATCTGCACTTTTTGAAAGTAATTTTAATATTTCTTAGAACAAAAACACCCCCTTTTCATAAATGGACGAATCTGAAAATAATTTTGCGACCATTGGATTGGTCGGAACATTAGCATATCACAGTCCATTCCAGTTCCTTAGGGTTGAAAGAGTTAAGTATACAATTGTGACCCTCCACTACAAACGTGGCTTATTGAGTTTGTGACTAGTGTAGGCCCTAATCAGACTGAGCAGCGAAGTCTGATCAGTGCCTACACTGTTCAGGTTTGAAATTGCGAACCATTTGTAGGTCTTTAGACCCTTATCTGACTGCATACTCATTTTCACTGATCAGAAGCTACGCTGCTCAAACCCTCAATAAGCTCATATTTCTCACGATGTCTCACAATCGCAATATCTGACACCACAAATCAAGCATACCCATCTCTTCATGACGTCGCTCGATTTGTGCTGGGCCGCTCATGAGAATCGACTGATATACCGGTTTATCACTGAACGGCGGAGGGATACCAACTATTTAGATGATACAGATCACTTAATATCATGCATCAAACTGATACAGATCGCATGCGAGTGCCAGTCGGGAATATTTCTCAAAGTGTGTGTTGATAGAGGCGTATGGACCAAAACGAGGTGATATGTTTTCACGGATGTGCATTGCGCAGTCACTCGGCCACACTCATGGTGCGCATTGTATATCAAGCACATCTGGGGGCCGTTTCACTAAACCTTTTACGACTAAAATGTTCGTCAGTGCACATTTAGAATCGTCTGGAAATTTCAATTGATGCATTTACATTTATTGAGCATGGGCTGCATATACAGCCTATGCTCAATAAATGTGAATCCAATACTTGTTTACAAGAAAATATTGTTAATGTGAAATTTAGAGACTATCCTAATTTTGCACTTACGAACATTTTAGTCGTACGAAGTTTAGTGAAACGGGTCCCAGCTAGTTAGTCCCATTTCGGCATTCGATTTCGTAAGTATATGCATCTGTTTAAATACTGGAGCATTTTGATCCAATAAGCTGCGATTAAATATGTTATGATGATAATATGATATATCGATGACGCCGTACTCGTAGTTGTACTGTAGTGGTTTCAATTTTTTTCTTGAAAGCATATATTTATACCAGCTGTTCTTTTTTTTAGAAACAGCTGCGAAACGGCTACAGCTACAAGGACGGAGTCATCGTCAGGTGATATACGGACATCTGCGTAATTTCTAAATACGTTTACAAAATTTACAATATTTTTCATAATTTTCATGATTGCGTTCATTGTCACTTCTCCCCGATCATAATGTCTGTTCGTGATCACAAAACACACATGCGTGTCCTGAAGCGGTCATATGTATCTTACACAGTGGAACCTCTCTAAACCGGACACCATGGGAACGTTTATAGAGGTTCCAATGTAGTGCGACCGGCCCGTCACGGAGATTGGCAAAGTCAGTGTCCTTGTTTTCATGCGCATCAAGCAAATCATGTTATTGTACATGTAAATCGTTCACTGTCTACCAAGTTCACGTAGAGGTGTGCAAACCGAGAATTATCCTGAATCCACGAAACTGGTTGTCCGCTGTAAAGGACACGAGTCTCAAATGACGTCTCAGATTTACAACATCAAGGTGTATGATCACGTGGTACTAACAACAACAACAAGTACCGATTCAAAGTACGTATTATTTTATAGTGTCCTTATTACGTAACGGATTTTGATGAAATATGGCGCATCAAACGCGTCTTGTTAAGCTGCATTTGGTGGTCTCTGTATTTTCGCCCAAACTTCTGTCGTTTTTGCGAAGAATCGATTTCCGTGTCTCCGACACGGAAATCGATTCTTCGCAAAAACGACATAAGTCTGTGCCAAACTCCATAGACCACAAAATGCAGCTCATGAAGACACATTTGCTGCGCCATATTTCATCAAAATCAGTTGCATATTAAGGAAAATATCAAATAATAATTACTTTGGAGTGGGCGACGTTGTTATTGTTGTAACCACGTGATCATGCACATTGAACATGTGTTTTGTCGCATTATGGACTGAACATGAATTATACCAAACCAAACACAGCATTGTATTTGACCAAATGCTAAGGACATTGTGTATTACTCTACTATATGCGATCATAGTCTGGCATGAATAGAAGGGATACTTTTGCAATGCATTCCGGTTATTACAGTATCACAAGCACAATTTGTGAAACACAATATGTTTTGTTTGTTAAATGATGATACTATGCCACCAATAGAAATATGTTTACATTCCACTTGTTGAATTAATTTTAATAAATGTAAATGAGTAGATTTAACCATCAATTGTACAACGTTAGTTGAGGATGATTCTATACCACATATCTTAACCCTTAGAATGCGGGAACCGAAAATAGTCGTCTGCTGTTAATTCATATTTTGTCTTTTCTCTCATTAAAAACATGGTTTGGCAGCATTTTAGAATCATTTCCATCGGAAATGATTCTAAAGTGCTGCCAAACCAAGTTTTTGATGAGAGAAATGGAAAATAAAAAATATTCAGCAGACGACACAAATTAATTCAGTATTCTAAGGGTTAATATGTTTTCATTCCATGTGTTAAATGATGTTAAATGATGATACTATACCACTAATAGAAATATGTTTTCATTCCATGTGTTGAAATATTTTTAATAAATTTAAATCAGTAAATCTAACCATCAATTGTACAACGTTAGTTATTTATTAGTAGTATAAACATCTTTTTTTAACAATCTCCGATTTCTTTCAAGTGACGTTTTGGTGCAAATAGGTTCAGAAATACAACACAAATCACACTGTAATTATTTGCTCATATATTTCATCACTGTCGGCGTATGTCTGAGACCCAGTGCCTTTAATACACATATGTCAGTCGGAAGCTTGCTTTGAGCGTCCGGCCGATATAGATCATGATTAAACCGGACGTCTGACAATCAAATTCAGTTTCCGACGTCGTTGCTCGCGCAATTGGTCAGAATTTCCAGGCTTACATGTACATTTATTACACTTCAGCAATAATCCCGAGTTTTGTCCCCGAGTTGCTAGGAAACCCTGATAGTGTAGCTGTATCGGGGGATAAATTACTTAGAGCACGGTTGTCCGCTAGAAACAACATTGCTACCCCGCTCCATACCTCTCGCGAGGTTAGCAATGTAACCCCATCTCTTTAATGTAACACATGGAAGAGTGATTTTTGCAATCGGTTATCCAGCGTGTTTAATATGTTAGCGATATAAAACTGTCTAAGCTGCATCAATACATTATTAATAAAGAACATACACATGCAGAAATTGGTTATTTTACCTTGTCCATGTGTTTATCTGACATTTACATGTATATCTTGTAAATTGGAAAGCTTCATTTCGTTATGTTGAATGTTGAACAACAACTAGAGAAAAGATGGCTCCCATGGGAGAATGATTTCCCTGTTCTATTATATTTGGCAATTTACTAGTTCTGCATCAAAGATTAATTGTTTAAAGGTATAAAATGTACAGTTTACTTAATTTTGACCTACATGCAACAGGTTTGGGTATGCACTTCCGTTGCTCACATTTTTTTAATGGGTCAAATTGTAGCCGTAGATAACATATCGGAGGTGAATTATTGTAGCTAGGTTGTCCGCATGTACATTCAGACGAACCGAGCTCTACATGTAAGTATTAGGTATAAGAACATACTACTGAATATATATCCATTTCACAAATGAGTGACCCACTGACAAAAAAAAATTACGACGCATATGTGTATCATGTAACAATAGATGGCTGTAGAATATTTAATGCAAAAAATACGTGCTTAAACGTAAACAAATAACTTTATTGCGCAGCGTGTCTTAAAGGTACATGCCCACTCAGTAGGCACAAACTGTTCTTTATACGAATTAAATAAGTGTATAATTGTGTCACTATTCTACCAGTTCTAACAATTACAAGTGCTGATATACAGCTATAACCATTTAGTGATATTTAGTTTACTCATAGTGACGCGCGGTGGTATCAGGCTATTTTCATATGCAAATGAGGCATGATATTTTTTAATTATTTATACTAATTAAATGCGTCACCTGAAAAAAATAATACTTTCGACAGATTATAATGTATGATCATTGCACATCAAAACATAAATACAGAGAATAAATAGCAATGTCCGTTAACATATTAAGAAAATACGGTTATCGCCCCTGATATCAGTGTGGAAAGGTACGTCTGATATAAAATGTGTAATAATGTCAATCAATACGTGGGGTGATTGTGAATGAATGTTTAATTTGCTAGAAAATGTCACCGATGATGTCTCCGATGATGTCTCCGATGATGTCTCCGTGGATATAAAGAACATGTTGTGCCTAGTGAGTGGGCATGCACCTTTAATGCAAACGTATTTGTTCTGCATTAACCCTTAGACCGCTATCTTATTTTTTGTCGTCTGCTGTTTATTTTCTATTTTCCATTTGTATCATCAAAAACATGCTTTGACAGCACTTTAGAATAATTTACAACATGCTTTGACAGCACTTCAGAATCATTTCCATTGGAAATGATTCTGAAGTGCTGTCAAACCATGTTTTTATTGAGAAATATTAAGGCAAGATGTAAAAGCAATAGCAGACAACAATTGTTGTGAGTAGCGGTCTAAGGGTTCAATGTAAAAAAAAAACACGCTTATTTGATAAATAAAAAGATTTATATAAGATTCACATGCTGAAGTTTCATATTTGCTTTGTGTCGCCCAACAACGGTTTCACATTTCGGTCGTATATTTTATACGTCTGGAAGTTTTTACTACCATGACGTGTTTTACAACTCGTTGCTATGGTAACGAAGAGAACGTGTTGACGGAAATCAGGCTGTATTCATCAATCAACCTTGCACAGTAGATCTCACATACAATGGAGGCCAATGTCTTATAAGAATTACACGGGGGGAAAGAGAAATGGAAAAGTCTTAGACTGACTTCGTGCATTTTCGTGGTGATACCAACACCATTATTTTTCTGTTCCTTTTTCCCCGTTGCTTCGTGGGGTAAATTTTGTAATGCACAATGGGCATATTCTATATGTGGCTATGACTGGAGAAATGGGGCTTATGGTGTTTGTGACCAGTGGAGTTCTTGATCAATTAGCACACTCTTGTAACCTGATAACGAAATATTGCTTGTTAGACTTCAAGACGGGTGTTTCATTGATAGAATATAACAGTGTAAATCTTGATCAGACTGTGCGGATGCACAGGCTGATCTGGATCTACACTGGTTGCCTAAGCCACAAGCCCAATTTCTCCAGTCACCGACATTGCATTGCATTGTAGTTTCTATTTCTCCAGTTAAAAACGGGAACTATTACACATGGTATACCACTGTCCGTCTGTCCGCCCGATTTGCGTGAAAGTTTTCGAGTACCTATTATCTCTGCAACCTACAATGTACTTGAAACTTCATACTATACTTATACTTATTTATCTTGATATATAGTGTCATTCCATACCCCATCTATGTGGCCCACATACCCAAGGTCGTGGTAAAATTGCTTAAACGGTTGCGTTAAAGTGTTTGGTTATCTGTTATATATCTGCAATCGTAAGTCTGATTGGCTTGAAACTTTATATACTTATCAAATTATATCCATAGCTTCATTCTATATCCCATTCACATTTATAATACTGAAGATATATGTATTGTTGCAAACGCTAGTTATGTTGCAGTATTAGAAACATTTGTGTCGCGTCTGCTTGCGGACAGCGCGATATAGTTGACACATTGGCGTACGTACGCATGTGTGTCAGGTCAAAGTGTTTGGCTAAAGATTTTGGTTAAAGTATTTCGGTATACTTTCAATCCTCGGTGGGCGCGACATGCGGGCCGCGGCCATCTAGTTATTAACCAATGTTCATGTTTTACAGGAGATTTTTACATTTATGTTCAGAAATACGATGTAAATCTACAATTAAACTATTCTCCACATTCAGTTTCATCACTTTATAGGCACTTCTGAGACCCAGTGCCTTTCAACTAGCCATTTTATAACTTTCAAAAAATTCACTCAGGAATTTGCAGTCTTCATGAAACCCATTAACAAAAGGCTCATTTGTAATCAGATCAATTAACGCAATTTTTGTTCCGTGGAATTATTTCAAAAGTAATCGTGTTGCCTCGTAGGCTTCATCTCAAATTTTGTCGCGCACTGACATAACCAGGCTTATATCCGTTGTGACCAGTGCAGACCCTGGTCAGACTTCGAATCCGCGCAGTCTGACCAGGGTCTTCTCTGTTCGCCATTCAGTCAGCTAATGATATGCTACAAATAAAAATGGTGAAGTTTGCTACTCAAACTAGGATGTATCAACTGCGCGGACTGATCAGTATCTACACTGAATTGGAATGCAATAAGGCTGGTTTTCTCACATTGTGTGCCGATTTAAAATAAATTACGTTTCTCAGTTAAATCCTAATGGAGCGTCTTCTAATAGAACCAATCTGTTGACTGTGGGATCCATTGACAACAAACTGATGACTACAGCTTCCAATGCGCATGGAGTTTATATCATTGACAACAAACTGATGACTACAGCTTCCAATGGGCATGGCGTTTATATCATTGACAACAAACTGATGACTACATCTTCCAATGGGCATGGAGTTTATATCATTAACAGCAAACTGATGACTACAGCTTCCAATGGTCATATACTTTATATCATTGACAACAACTGATTTCGAACGGGTGTGGACTGATCTGATAGTTGTTAATTAGCTGATTGTCTGTGATATACATTGTTTTGCTTATGTACAAGTACAAGTACAAAACTCTTTATTCACTCAGTCCATACAAAATGGCATCATGAGGTACACATTAATATAAATTGATACACGAGGCAAACAAGTATACAAGATACTGAGGTGTCAAACAATAACATCAGGTATGTAAATTGACCCGTTGACCCTTAATATTGGACATTGATACTTTTGTAATATTTTGTGAAACGTTTCGTTGTTCTGATAGGGAATTGTTAGAAATGCAGTATGTGCAAATGTATTGACAAACACTTCAGGTCTCTATTGGACGGCTTGCTGTAGGCCGGCTCATCTGGCTCTCCTATGTTTGCACATTTCCGTTGTGGACAGGAGGATTGAAAGGGTTTGGCAGTCTCTGTTTTACTAATTTGCGCTTTCCGAGTTTTCAATTCGATTCGATTCGGCTCATATTTTAGGGTGAGAATTGGCTCGAACACCTTCCATACCCGGGATATATAGCCCAGTAAAGAAGCAGGCCGATGGTCGTCGGTCTGGTTTATATTTCCGAATTTTGATAAATGTTGTATTTATAATTCAGGCTCCAAAAATGTGAATCAAATATAGGAGAATCTATGCAGGTATGGTAACCTATAATTTGAGGCCTCCTATAGCACCCATCAGCTTATATGTGTGTGATATAGTATGGCTGATTAGAGATGATTGAGGGGAACCCATACTAGTTTACGTGTATTGTGCGTTTTGAGTGGCATACGGACTGGTCAAATGAAATTAAGTGGCGAGTGTACTATCTGAGTCACTAATGTCTAGCAAGTGTACTCTACGTAATTAACTTATAGTTACATTCAGTCCTAATCCTACCTAATCACCATCGAGAAGAGAAGAGAAGAAGAAAGTTATTTCTGACGGTATGGTATTTGACGTGCCACCCTCACCCTATGTTAGGTTGCTGTATCATAATGCTATATTAACCTATCATGATAACCGTGATTGCTGATATTGTGTTGTTAATTGGGTTTTATATATATATTTGTATATATATTTTCCAGGCCAGCTCAAACTAAAGTCGTGCACCATGACCATATACATTAGCAACTCCAACCATACAAATTTCGTCCAATTGTGATCGCTCACCGATCTAAAAAACACATTTTTTCTACTTTCATTCATGATTCGCGTACTATCAGATTATGTCTTCCGGAATCCCGAAATAGGTTGAATGACGTCATCACAGTTTAGATTTAGCCAATCAGAGATGTTCTTTACATAGACGCTTCCGGTTGTATTATGGAAGATGGTGCATTGACCCGGTTCCAGATCAGATAATGAACGAAATTAGACAACAAAGTGTTTTTTAGATCGGTGAACGATCAGAATTGGACGAACGTTGTATGGTTGGAGTTTCTAATGTATATGGATGGTGCACGATTCTGTGTGAGATTCTTTCGTACACTCAACTTTCGCTTTGGATGGGGTAATCAAAACGCGAATAGCTCAATAAATGCTTGAAACAGCGATTTGAAGTGAGTATATTCACACACCTAATATCGATTGCCAGAGACATATTTCATACATTTAATCGATGTTTATTGTGTTTGTGCGAATCGGAAAAGGGAGGGCTCTTTCTATAATAGCCATATTCTTACACACCTTTCTATAAATAGAAGATGGTAATGTACGAGACCAAGTGGGTGGGGTAATGGGATTTTTTTAATAGGCATTTTTTGGTGTTATAGGTCCGAGTCTTCCACCTGTGTACGAATAGTGAAAGTAGGAGAGACTGGCCTTATTGGATGGCATTCGGTTAAATTATATAGTAAAACTATTTGGTGGTGTCTAACCTAAAGTCATTCTCAGCCAACCGACAACAGCTTCGAATGGGTGTTGATTTCCGTTTATCATGGGTGACAACAACTAATTGCGAACGGGTGTGGAATCATATGTATCGTAATACTTTTGTTTGTGTGTATACATTTTTTGGTTTGTGAAATGTATGTGTGGGATTATCTTTATATCGTATATTACATGCGTGTTTACGTAATGTATTCTCCACATATGGATGAAATAAAGCTATACATTGATGGAAAGGTGAACAGTGCAGATCCTGATCAGACTGCGGATGCACAGGCTGAGCTGGATCTACAATGGTCGCAGATTCACCCAGTCCCATTTATCCATTTACAGCCACGTTTTCGTTTACTCCAATATCAAATAATAAAAAAACACAACACAGGCCAACATTAATGTAATAATAACTGGTCTTGTCTAGCTATTATAATATGCAGTAAATTAATGTTGTCCTTTAGTATTTATTTGTATATTTTGATTATTTACGACATGCGAGTTGTTGTTGTATAGTTTGATTATTAACGACATGTGTTTGCATGACAGCAATCTGCATCACCGCTTATTGAAAAAATTGCAGTGACAACAACAACTACAAAAACATCCAAAATGTGCTCCACAAATTTCAATGTTTTATAACCTTTCTAAGTGTATTTCAAGAAGAACATCTCGCAGAAGTATTCCTTATTAGACACTTACAACAAGGAACCCGGACAAAACAGGAAATTCGATTGTTTTGTATTGAAATCGTCAGCTGAAGTTTGGTCACCATTCCCCACCCATCCGGTCCCCATTAGATTTTGTGCGCATCATCGGCAGGCAGCCGGAAACAAAATGGCGGCGCCCAGGGACATCAATGCGAACCAATTGTAACCAGTACTCGGACACACCCAGTTCGTTGTGTTAACATTTACAATGCCACCAACAAAGGGGAACAAGGATGTTATCTCGAAGGATGATATTCCTCTCATAGCTACTGCTGTTGCTGAAGTTTTGGAAAGGCAAATTTCAAAACGTTGGAAGATGCAATTCAAAACTGTGTAACAAAACCAGACTTTGAAAAGGCGAAAGCAAGCATAAGGGTGGTGAAGTACGATGTCGATAGGCTGGAACAGTACACACGAAGGGAGAACATTCGCATTCACAATCTCCAGGTTGAACCAACAAAGATGACTGAAACCGTCGTGGAAGTCCTGAACGATATATTCCTTCATGAAGATGTTGACAATCCCCCTTGTGTCATCCGTGCTGCAGATATTAGCGTCTGCCATCCAGTCGGGAAAAAAGATAGTGACAAACAGTCGATTGTACGGTTCGTCTCCCGTGAAAAGGTCAAACATATCTTCAAATATAAGAAGAACCTCAAGGACATTGAGAAGTATAAGAAGGAAAACGTATTCATAACGGATGACCTTACCCCTCTGCGTATGCGGCTGAAGAAAATTGTTCGAGAAACGCCAGGCACTACTCGGGTCCACGCTCTTGATGGCAACATTCATTGCGATAAGGATGGAAAGCATCACGTTGTATCGAACCCCGATGATTTGTTTCTTCTCGGAGTTGACGTCGATCTTGAAGCCCTGGGACTGAAAACATTCATCTAGGAAGAGGAGGATGAGCCAGATGATGATATTCATAATTCTAGTCATGTGATAAACGATCACAATTATCATCGTCCTGCCAGTGTAAATGCGTTGAAAGTTATTTCGTTAAATGTTTGCAGTTTGTTACCAAAACTTAAATCACCAGACTTTGAACAGTTTATTGAACCATATGATATCATATGCTTATCAGAGACAAAGTTAGATAACTTTGATAATGTTCATTTGCAAAACTTTAAGTTTATTGGTGTCAACAGAGATGCAGGGCGAAAATCTGGTGGTGTAGGTATTCTAGTTAAAAATGACTTGTGAAAATTTATTAAAATACTTGATGATTCTTGTGAAAATTGTCTTTGGTTCAAGCTAAGTGATAAATACTGCCAGGTTAAATGTATTTATGGGGTGGTTTACATTCCTCCGGAGGGTTCGCCTTACAGTTCTGTTGATATTTTTGATAAACTAGAGAGAGACATTGTTAAATATTCATCATATGGTAGTTACATATGCTTACTTGGTGACTTTAATGCCAGAAGTGGTAGATTATCAGACTTCATAAACATTGAAGAGGGTATCAGTGATGACAATATTGACTATGCAGCAGGACTTATACTTAACAGAAATGCTTTGCTTGAACTAGGTTTTCCAATAGAGAGACATTGTGCGGGTAGAGAAAATACTAACAATTATGGTTACAGGCTCATGGATCTTTGCAAATCACTGGATGTTCATGTTGCAAATGGTAGGTGTGGTGCGGATGCTTTTATTGGTAAACCTACATCTACTGGACAGGCGATCATAGATTATGTTATTTTATCACCCAATATGTTTCCATTCATTACACATTTTGAGGTACTGGAGTTTGATCCATTGCTGTCTGATGTACATTCCGCAATTTCCTGTGAGTTTTCTTTTGTAGTAGGTCCACATGATTTGCCCACCACACCTATCGCTTGCAATACGGAATCTACAGAAAGTACCAGTATACATGTTAAATGGATTCCAGAATTAGCAGATGAATTTCAACGTGCTATTGCTCTGTCAAACATTTCTGATTTGTGTGATGATATTGATATGTTAGTTACATACACAGGTACTGATATTGATGAAAAGATTAATGCAATCACTAGCGAGGTGTCACAGGTACTTATTGAATCTGCAAGGAAATACAACTTTGTTTCGTCTGCCCATGATTATGGTAAGAATGACAAATCGCAACCACGTAAAAATGCAAAACCATGGTTCAATCAAGACTGTAAAAATAGACGGGGTGAGTATTTTACAGCTAAGCGCAGATATAGGGCGGTAAATTCTCGGTTAAACTTTGACAATTTGAAGCAAAGTAACAAAACGTATAAAAGAGAAATCAATAAACAATTCAGGTTGTATCATGATGCAATTGCTGACAGGTTGAGGAAACTGAAGAACTCTGACTCTAAAGCATACTGGTCCATGTTAAATAAATTTTCTGCAGAAGGTAAACAGGTTGTAAACAAAATATCTGCTGAGGTTTTTTATGAGCATTTCAGTAAACTGAATGAGAAGCAAAATGCAGAGGATGCTTTTGAGCCAGTTGATCTTTCACGTTTGCCTGATTATAACTCAGATTTGAACAAACCTATTACGTCAGTTGACGTACTCAAAGCAATTTCTAGACTGAAAAGTAGAAAGGCTTGCTCTGTAGAGGATAACATACTAAATGAATATATCAAGTATTCAAAAGATGCAATGTTACCTGCTTACACTAAGCTTTTTAATCTTATTCTTGAAAAGGGGATAGTACCTGAAGTATGGTGTAGTGGGGTAATATTTCCATTATATAAAAAAAAAATAAGGGTGACATTCAAAGTCGGATAACTATAGAGGTATCACTATTCTCAGTTGTTTTGGTAAGCTTTTCACAAGTATTTTGAACGAAAGACTAAATTGCTTTTTGGAGGAATCTGGTTTGCTAGATGAGGAACAAGCTGGTTTTCGTAAACAGTATGGAACCACTGATCACATTTTTACAATGAAAATGTTAATTGATTTGTACTTATCTAAAAACAAACGTTTATTCTGTGATTTTATTGATTATCGAAAGGCTTTTGATTCCGTAAATAGAACTGCGCTTTGGAGAAAACTTCTTCAAAATCATGTAAATGGTAACTTCTTCCGTGTTATTTATAATATGTATGAAAAAGCTAAATCCTGTGTTAAAGCAGGCCAACAATTATCAGACTTTTTTAAAAGTTCAGTTGTGTCCGTCCAGGGCGAGAACTTGTCGCCTATATTATTTTCTTTATTTCTAAATGATTTAACTCAATTCATGTCAAGTGCTTACGAGGGACTGAATTTGATTACTAAAGAGGTACATGCCCACTTGGATAATGAAGAAGTGGAAGTGTATTTCAAATTGTATGTACTTTTATATGCGGATGACACTGTTATTTTTGCTGAGTCTAAAGAAGAATTGCAAAAATCTTTAGATGCAATGCATAACTATTGTAATGTTTGGCAGCTTCAAGTAAATACAGCTAAAACTAAAGTTGTTATTTTTTCCAAGGGTAAACTTAGAAATAAGCCAGAGTTTTTCCTTAATGGCGACAAATTAGATGTTGTTGATGATTTCAGTTATCTTGGTATTAAGTTTAATTTCAATGGTAAATTTGCTAAGACTAAAAAACATTTAGTTGATCAGGCAAGAAAGGCAATGTTTAGCGTTGTTAAGAAAGCCAGGATGTTATGTTTACCTGCTGACCTACAGTTACATCTTTTTGACACAATGATAGTTCCAATTTTGTTGTATGGATCTGAAGTATGGGGATGCGAGTCTCTCGATGTAATAAGTCAGTTTCAGTTAAAATTCTGCAAAATGCTGCTTGATGTTAAACAAACAACTTCCACTGATATGGTTTGTGGTGAGCTGGGAATTGACTCCTATTTCTCTGAAAGTAAAAAGTAGAACTTTAAATTTCTGGTGCCGAATTATTTCTGGTAAACAGGAAAAAATCTGTTGTATCATGTACAAATTATTATATTCATTGCATCTTAAAAATGTTTTCCATTCACCGTGGATTAAGTTTGTACATGATACACTTGATGAGCTAGGGATGTCTGAGCATTGGCTATTACAGAGTGTCGACCATCCTCTAGTTTTTAAACACAGGATCAAGACTGTTCTTCATGACCAATATTTGCAAAAATGGCAGGCCAATATTTTTAATTCTACAAAATGCCTAAACTATAGAATATATAAATCAGACTTTGAGTTTGAGAAATACTTGACATTGCTCCCACCTTCGTTAGCTTCATTTATGAGTAAATTCAGATGCTCTAGTCACAAAATGCCTATCGAGCAGGGTCGGTTTTTTTGGAATTCAGAGAAACGACCGTATATGTAATATATGCAATAGTGGCGAAATTGGCGATGAATTTCATTATCTTTTTAAGTGCGATTATTTTACTGAAGAAAGGCGTAGATATATTCCTGAAGAACTGTTTAGGTCTCCCAACACCTTCAAATATAATTCCTTTATGAACTCCACAGATAAAAATATTTAGTAAAAATGTCATTATTTATGAAAATTGTCGTAACCAAATTTAATTGAGGCATCCTCTGGCAGGTGCAGTATGCTATTTAGTGCATTTGCCGGGGAATGCTTCAATAAGAACACAACACAATTTCAATGTTACATCATCTTCCTTGATACACTAATAATTGTATAATGCCTTTTACACATTCTTGAGTTCTCATATTATGCCATGTACATGTATATATGTTATTTGTTCATGTTCCACTCAGATGCCCATATGGGCCATGAGTAATAAAACTTGAAACTTTGACAAAGTTTGACTTATCAATCAAGTCGGGCGCTGCGAAGAGAAACACGATCTCCCTTCGCGATTGAATCGTCAATGGTGCGTGAATGTCTGCCTCCTTAAAGGCACCATGTCTGCGATCAATTGCACCATTTTAGTTGATGACATTCCCAGAAACATAAGTTGAATTCAAGTAGATGCATCAGAACTGTGATAAGCAAGGGAGATAATTTGCTTTGTCTTAATGTGGAATGTGCGCTATACATGTACCAGTAAGGAAAAATTGTGAATTTTGTGTTGTGAAATTATAATACTATACCAATTTTTTAGAAGGAGTTTGCCATTATAGATGCTAGTGTAATTACGGTAAATAAAATAAATTGTGTAACCATCGATTAAAACATTTATAATACTGAAAATACCTAGCTTTGTGTAATGCTGAAAAATAACTAGCCTTGTAAACATCGTTATTATTACTTTTTACCAATCCCCCGTTTTTTTACAGGTGACTTTTATGTAGAATAAGGTTAATATATACGATACAGGTATACAATTAAACTAGTTTTGCTATTCTGTTTCAACACTGTCTAGGCATAAATGTATCTGAGACTCTGCCCTTAAAGGGACCTAGGTATATGCTATATACAGGGACGGATTCAGCATTTGGGGAACGGGGGTGGGGGTTGTCTAGTTTCGAAGGTAACTCTTGCAATCTACTCCCGTACCGTCCGTAGCTAGGACGGTAAGCTAGCTACGGACGGTATGGGAGTAATTGCAAGAGTTACCGTTCGCAAGTAGGGGGTTGTCCTATTTTCGAGCTCTTCCAAATGCACTTTCCTATGTTTTACGGCATTTAAATTCAGACTCCAACTGGTGGTAAACTGTGTGATAGATGTAAACTCCGTGGCTGATGGCTGAACAGATGAGTGGACCCGGAACCCCCCCCCCCACCCCTTCCAATGGTCATGGAAATGAAAACACAATGTAGATTTAAATTGTATTTTTATAATTATAAATATAAGCTGAAATGAATATAGCTGGTCTATAAAGTATATGTGTGGTAATTGCAGTCTTTAAATAGAAATTTCCACACATGACATACGTCCCATTTTTCCAGGCACAGCCATATGTCAGGCGATAGACTGGCCACAAATGTCATAAACGTCATTTCCGCAGTCACAATAACAGATCAGGAGCTCGTATGGCCACAAAGGCTTTGTTCCATTTCTCCAGTCACACATCAAGAGCTAGACTGGCCATATAGACCATAAGTCCAATTTCTCCAGTAATAGTCACATCTCCAGGGTAGACTGGCCACGAATAGCATAAACCCCATTTCTCCAGTCACAGCCATTTATCCGGAGCTATACTGGTCATAATCCCCATTTCGCCAGTCACAATCACAGATCAGGAGCTAGATGTGACGCTAATGGCCATACGCCCTATTCATTTAATCAAAACTCAGGAGCTAAACTGGCCATAAAGGCCCAAGCACCATTTCTCCAGACACAGGTATATAACGATTAGCCTCAGAAGTGCAGCGGCGACTGTTTGATGTAGTAATTGCCGTATATTGATGATATACAGATCGATGTCCGACTTTATTACTTTGTATGTCGTGGTCAGTCTTGCCTCTAAGCCGGATATACAAACCACTCATTTTCTCAGAGATATGGGTAAATACAAATGAAATGACCCCTGGAATTAATTTTCCTTCAACATCGCCTGTATTTTTTACTATGATGATGTGTAAATGTGATAAAAAATACACTTTTCGGTGTGTCCAGTTAACAGCTTGATTGTCTGAAGAAAATATCGCAATCTATGCATAAACAACCAAACTACTGAAAGTAGTACAATGGAACCTCTCTTAACCGGACACCCTGGGGACGCCATTGTGTTCAATTTAGATGGGCTTCACTGTCATGTATTTCATGTTCATGTCTGTTCGTAACTGAAAAGAAAAAAATTATTCAAAACAATTTTTTTATTTATTTAAATGATAGAAGTTGATGATATGAAATGAATGCTGAAAACCGCATGCAAAAATACCAAATAGTTCAAAGGTTACACAGTTTTGAATTGTTTAATTAACTGACATATGCGTGTTCCACTATGACGTCATCAATATTCAATTACTTTTAAAATTATTTATATTAACTCTAATTTATTATTTCTGATTATTTTATTACATGAAATTAATAATGAATTATCAAGTAAAAGGAAAAAATGTAGAAAACTATTTTTATTTTTATTGATTCTTTTTTTATTGTATTTTTATACGCCCGTTTGAAAAAACGGGACGTATTATGTATTCTTCTTGTAGGGCGGGCGGCGGGCGGCAGGCGGGCGGGCACAGCTTGTCCACGCAATAACTAGAGAACTTCTTGACGGATTTTAACAAAATTCGGTATACATGTTTATCACGGCAAGACGAAGACGCCTATTTATTTTCAAAAATGTCTGATGACTTTTTATTTTTCGCGCTCTGTATCCTTGTCCACGCAATAACTCCAGTTCTACTTCACCGATCGTAACCAAATTCGGTATACATGTTTATCACGGCAAGATGAAGAAGCCTATTTATTTTCAAAGATTTCCAATTACTTATCTCCCCTTGGCTGCCATTTTTATTTTTCGCACTCTGTATCCTTGTCCACTCAATAACTCAAGTTCTACTTCACCGATCGTAACCAAATTCGGTATATATGTTTATCATGGCAAGATGAAGAAGCCTATTGATTATGAAAAATCCGAGATGACTTATCTCCCCTTGGCGGCCATTTTTATTTGTCGTACTCTGTATCCTTGTCCACGCAATAACTCGAGTTCTACTTTATCGCTCGTAACCAAATTCGGTATACCTGTTTATCACGGCAAGACGAAGAAGTCTGTTGATTTTGAAGAATTTCTTATGACTTATCTACCCTTGGCAGCCATTTTTAATGTCCGCACTCTGTACTCTGTATCCTTGTCCACGCAATAACTCAAGTTCTACTTCACCGATCGTAAACAAATTCGGTATACATGTTTATCACGACAAGACAAAGAAGCCTATTTATTTTGACAGATCGTGACCAAATTCAATATTCATGTTTATCATGGCAAGAACCAGTGAGTTATCTCCCCTTGTTAACTGGCCTTGCCTCGATGGGCGTATATTGTGACATTCGGCACTCTTGTTTATAATAGGGTTGGAAAAAAATACATACATTTGCATAAAATGTACGAATATGGCAATTTGCATAACTTTTGATCAAATTAAACTTTTTGGTTGGGTTTTCTGCATGTGGTTTGAATTGCCGTTATCTACCAGTTTACATATTTTGAAATTTATTTTTTCTATTTACTTCCCCATTAATTACAGTAGAACCTCTCTAAACCGGACACCCTGGGAGGTCCCCAGGGTGTCCGGTTTAGAGAGGTTCCACTGTATGTACAGTAGTGTTGGCTTTCATGAAACTTTCTTCCTTTAGCTACATTATAGTACAAATACGCATACGTTAGTGTTAATATATATGATTTTTAAGGAATTAAATGCGAGCGAGCGCTAGTGACCGCAGCATTTAGTTCCTGAAAAATCCAATATGTGAACAATAACATACGTATAGTTCAGCCAAAAGTATAATGCAATGCCCCATCCGAGTATTGATTTTCCAGTTCCTGTTGAACAGCTAATTATTGAATATGGTAATATGTAACTTATTGGGGTTAAACCTTGAAATATGTGAAATAAGTGGAGCACAATCAGGGGCGGCGGAAGCGGGGGAGGCCTGGCCCCCTCAACAATTCTGTAATAAAGCACATTTCTCATCCTCAAACTTGCCTCTTAGATTTAAAAGAAATCCCTGGGAGCATGACCCCGGACCACCCTAGCAACATCGGGCCATTCGGCACTCAAGACTGGGCCCTGAGAATGCAGGAAATGGCTTTGCACGCCTCTTAGATTTCAAACATTTCCGGGGGAGCATGCCCCCGGAACACCCTAGCAACATCGGGCCCTTTGGGCCCTCAAGATTGGGCCCCCAATAATTTCCCGATTCCGCCGCCTATGACAATGCTGCCCCGTGATTGGCTTAGAAAGTAGGGCGAACTATACAGTATTGAATGCACTCATAGAAATATGTGATGTTTCGAAGTAAAGTACACATGACATGTCAGGAGCGTAACCTTTTCTTTTCGATCGCTATACTTTGCTATATGTTGTTTATATGCATACAGTCGTGTATTAATGCATGGTCTGGCTTATATGAAAGGCATACCATTTTCCGTATTGATGAAAAAAAAGTTAAATTTACTCATGAAACATACTGTGACAGTCCTAAACGCTTCTTCGGTCGAGAGGACCGAGTGTAGTAACACCTTTTTAGATACATCTTTGGCTCCCATTCATTCATCACATGTATTTGCTTGATTTCGATAAAATTTTCATGGAAGCCAGTCATGCAGGCAAGCCGTTGTTGTGGCTCAATTGTTGAAAACACTTCTATGGTATTAAATTGTTTAGAATAAAAGAATATTGCATAAAATGTGATTTTTGTCAATTTCAAGGTACATGCCCACTCAATAGGCACAAACAGTTCTTTATAGGAATTAAACTTAGGGCCCTATTTGAAAACTGTTACACAAACTTTCAAATAAATAAACAAACAGACGGATGGACGTACAATCAGTAGCGAGGGTAATTGTATTAACGTGGAAGAGTGTAACGTTACTAAGTAATGCGTGTGCAATATGAAGATATTAGCTGAAGGCAAACAGAAATTATAGATGATTTTAGAAACTCTTACAAAAACTTTCAAATAAATAAACAGATAGACGGACGGAGATACGATCAGTAGCGAGGGTAATTGTATTAATGTGGAATGATGTATAGTTACTTAGTAATGCATGTGCGCAATATGAAGATATTAGCTGAAGGCAAACAGAACTTACAGGTGATTTGAGAAACCCTTACAAACACTTTCAAAAAATAAACGGACGGACAGACAGACGGACAGACAGGGCGATTCTCGGCGGGGCCCTATAAGTGTATAATTGTGTCACTATTGCACCAGTTCTAAAATTTCGAGTGCCCGCTAAACAGATATAAACATTTAGTAATATTTATTTTACTGATAGTGACTCGCGGTGGTATTAGGCTATACTCATATGCAAATGAGGCACGAAATTTTTTGAATGGTTATACTATTTAAATGCATCACCTGAAAAAATAATATTTTATCCGACAGTTTGTAACAGTTTCTCCAACATGTAATATCTTCCATATTACGCGAATGATTGCTTCAACACTTGAATCACCCGAACGTTTGTCATACACTCGCGCCACCGTTTACACGACCTGCATCTTTGTCACCTTCGAAATGTCGCTGAAACACTTAGCCATTTTATTACGTCGTAAAGTTTCTCCAGTTACGGTCCAGGGGGCCATTTCACTAAACTTCCTACTACTAAAGTGTTCATAACTGCAAATTTAGGATCTGGAAATTGCAATTGATGAATTTGCATGTATTGAGCATAGGCTCAATAAATGTAAATTCAATAATTGTTTACAAGAAAACATTGTTAATGTGAAATCATAAATTTTGCACTTACGACCTTTTCAGTCTTAACGCTTTAAACCTAAGTAACTGGAATGGACTGTGATATGTTAATTTTCCGACCAATCCAATCATCACAAAACGATTTTCAGACTAGTCCATTTATAACAAGGGGTGTTTTTTTCTTAAACAATGAAAACTGCCGCTTGAAAAAAGTATAGGTTCTGATGTGACGACTCGTTACGAGCGGCTCATCTCATCTAGATCTAGACTGTTTGCAAACACCACAAACAGGTGTGCACTGTTGAAAGTGTTACTAGTAAGAAACGATGCTTAGTCACACATCAGTGGAGGTCCCCAGGGTGTCCGGTTTAGAGAGGTTCCACTGTAAAACAGACGGATGACCACTTCAAGACACGCGTTGTTGCTTTGCGGTTAGGAACATATATTATCATTGAACATGTTGAAGGTAAATAACAATGAACTACATGTACATGTACATGTATATCAAAATTAAGCACAACTAATCTTCCTCTGTGTCCGGTTGAGAGGGGTTCCACTGAATACGTATCATGACCCGTGTTTCAAGTAAAAAATCACAAGTGAAATTCACTTTGCGCCTTTGCACACCATATAACCCGAATATCCAGGCTGTATCGAAGGGCAACATAATGTCGCCCTGCGCTACAGCCAGATAATTCTTGTTACATACCATAAAGAAGCCACCGAACAAATATCAAGTATCCAGCAATGACGGACGGACATACGGACGGAACAGTCGGACAGACACCCGTGACGAAATCACGTTATGTGCATGTTTTGGGACAGCGTCTCTTTAATACACGAACCTGTGTCCCGGGATTGGCAGATCGTGACGATAGTATCGGGTGGTATAGGGTTACAGTCGATCTAATGTAGCCGCCAGCTGTCGCCGGTCGATGTTATCTAAATAATTAGCCGCGTTAATTGCATATCTATATTTGGGCACCGACTGAGAGAAACAACCTTATAACTTATGTGACCAGTGTAGATCCTGATCGTAGCTGTACTACTAGTATAACAGTTAGCAGCTATATATATTATATATAGAGAGAGAATAATAGGTTACGCAACCGCCTGCGTTAATCTTGCCCATCTTATAAAAGTTTCTAAACATTTATTGTCAATGTCAACTCGCAATCAAGCAGCTTGATTGGCTGAACCTGAGCTGTAGCACAGCTCAGGCTCAGCCAATCAAGCTGCTTTCTTTCAAACACAATATTCAAGTATTTTGTAAACAAGACAATGAGACATATTGTCAAGATTAGCGCAGGCGGTGGTGTAGCAATGGTCTAAATGCGCGACAACTCAGCACCGCTCAGACTCAGCCAATCAAGCTGCTTGACTTCAAGTACAATATTCAAATATGCTGAACACGGGAAAGCATATTTGGGAAGGGTTAGGAAAGACGAGGTTGTTGAATCCCATCGCGTGACCGCGCCGGGCTAGGTAATTTCCCAAATCACGGCATTGACTCGTTAGTCCATTTATCCATGCACGCAAACAATGTTAGATTGACTGAACGGCGACCAGCGTGGGCCCGGATCAGACTGCGAGGATACACAAATAGGTACGTTTTCTCAGACTGCGAACTATTATATGTGTCTTAGTCACCAAGTTTCTGGCGCGTGTGTCATTTCTGGAAGTTGCGTCAATACGAATTCAATATGGCGTTCAAAATGGCCGCCGGTTTTTGAGCACTTGAAAGAGAACTAGAAGAAAATGTATTTTTATCGATTACTTCATTATTGATGGTTTACACATACTGTATCACACACAGGTGGAAGAATCGGACCTAGGACCCACTAACTGGCTCATTTGTAAAATGTTAGCCCACCCACCCATTTTCATACACTATAAATTACAGCATTTTCAAGGTAGACAACTACGGAGCCCCGCAGGGGATGTATAATTCTTGTTTTTATTAATTCATTCCAACGAAGTAACAATTCGTTCCCTCAATTTAACAATGTGTTCCCTTGAATTAACAATTCGTTCCCTCGAATTAACAATTCGTTCCCACGAAATTACAATTCATTCCCTCAATTTAACAATTCGTTCCCTCGAATTAACAATTCTTTCCCTCGAATTAACATTTCGTTCCCTAGAATTAACAATTCGTTCCCACGATATAATAATTTGGTTCCCACGAAATAACAATTGTTATATCGTGGTAACGGATTGTTATTTCGTGGCAACGAATTGTTATTTAGTGGCAACGAATTGTTAAATTGAGGGAACGAATTGTTATTTTGTGGGAACGAATTAATAAAGAAAAAGAAGTATACGTCCCCTGCGGAGAAAAGGCTGTACTTTTATTTACAATTTGATTAATATTGTTATATGCCCGCGGGCGGGCGGGCGGGCACAGCTTGTCCACGCAATAACTAGAGTCTACTTGACGGATTGTAACCAAATTCGGTATACATATTTAACACGGTAAGACGAAGAAGCCTGTTGAAGCTTGGTGGCCATTTTTAATTTTCCCACTACTCAATAACTCAAGTTCTACTTCACTGATCGTAACCAAATTCAGCCTATTGATTTTGAAAATGTTTCGATGACATATCTCCCCTTGGCGGCCACTCTGTATCCTTGTCCACGCAATAACTGAAGTTTTACTTCACCACTCGTAACCAAATTCGGTATACATGTTTATCACGGCAAGATGAAGAAGCCAATTGATTTTGAAGAATTTCCGATGACTTAACCTATGCGGCCATTTTTTAATTTTCTCACTCTGTATCCTTGTCCACGCAATAACTCAAGTTCTACATCACTGATCGTAACCAAATTCGGTATACATGCTTATCATAGGAAGACGAAGAAGCCTGTTGATTTTGAAAATGTTTCGATGACTTATCTCCCCTTGGCGGCCATTTTTAATTGTCCCACTCTGTATCCTTGTCCACGCAATAACTCAAGTTCTACTTCACCGATCGTAACTAAATTCGATATACATGTTTATCAAGGCAAGATGAAGAAGCCTATTGGTTTTAAGTGAGTTATCTCCCTTTGTTGACTGGCATTGCCTCGACGGACGTATATTGTGACCTTCGGAACTCTTATTATAAGATACAGTACTGTACAAATGTAATTGGGTTGAATGCAAGCTTATTCAGTTAAATTATCTCCCGTTTTAAAAGTATTGTTCAGCTGTTGACGTGATTACATACTTATATGTTTGTCATTTCCACCACTTTAGCCATAGGCGCCTGCTCTATGATAGATCTTGTTATAGTTGCATGTGGGTTTATTGCGGGTACTCCGGCTTCCTTAAGTCCCCAGCTGTGCCATCACAAGCTTTTGTATAATTGATATCGCGCTTGTTCGTAATCGTTGTAATATAAATAGAACATTAAACTTTTATAGTTACAAGTATAAAATTAAATATGTAATCCGTCATCAGAAATTTAGAATTTTGACTATGCGATCAGCATAAATGTGCATCTGCGTAGTCTGATCAGGGTCTACGCTGTGCGTTATTCAGTGTAAGAGGATAATTGTCTATAATTGTCACAAATGCCGTAACGTCCATTTTCTCAACCGGCTGCCCGCTGTAAGACAGATAGTGAGCGTCTATGTTCTCTCACTTATATGCAATTTATCACGCTGCTTAATTGTTAAAGGAACGATGCCATTATGTTGATCTAGGAATTTTATATTTCATCGCACGTCAGTCTGCCAATTGATAGCGTTTATGTGGTTTTCTTTTCTTGCACGTTTCGTATCATCTGTGATTATCTGACGCGTATTTATCTACTGTCTGTTTCGCGAAAGCTGCCCAAATGTTACGGCTATATAAACAATTCAAACAATATTCAAATATGTTTTTCGATAATATTAAATTAAAGGAAAATTTAAGAATGAGCCTTCTTTTCATTTACAATTTAAAATTATCCAAAAAAATACTGTTTTTGCTTGTTTATATGGCCGTACAATTTGGGCAGGTTTCGTGAAACAGACAGTAGTAATGAGCATGATGAATTTGTGTGTGAAACAACGACAGCTATGCAGATGTTTCTCAGTATCCAAACGATTATAGAGAATATTACATGATTTAATATGCGATTTATTAAACGAATTTGCTGACTGGCTATGTCTATTTTATTTAGTACGTAAATACATCATCATTTAGCGAACAGTGCAGGCCCTGATCAGACTTCGCAACCGAGCAGTCTGATCTGGGCCTACACTGTTCGCAAATATCGAATGCGTACTAATCAGCTATTATTGTCGCGCCGGCGCAGACAGCACGATATAGTCGGCACATTGGCGTACGCACGTCCGTACCACAGGTGACGGAAAAAAAATCACATGACAGTATATATAGAGTATATTATATTCCATCTCAAATCGTGGATGTCAGTAAAACAAGTGTACCATACGCTGCGATCCGGTCGCTCATCAACAGCAGAAAATCAGAACCCGACTCTCAATTCACTGCGGATTGGTCTCTATGCCAGCAGTAAAAAATATGCTATTTGTTATAACTCAGGGACCGTCGATTTCGACGACTTTTTTTTTAGGTCTGATGGGTTGACAAAACTTAGCTGTATCGCAAGCACAGTGCATTTGTTAACACGGTAAACGACTCTGTGACGATGATTGATTTCTTTTTAATAACAATAAACGTCAATTGTTACAGTAAGGTGACGATTTCTATAATTTCAACGGGTTTGAAAAAGCCTGTTGATTTACCCATTGTGTACCTTAGATATTTATATATTTATACAATGAGAGATAATCAGATTATTTTTTCCCATCACCTGTGGTCCGTACGTACGTGCGTCTGGGTTAAAGTTTTTGGTTAAACTATACTATCAAAGCCTCGGCGGGCGCGACATGCGGGCCGCGGCCATCTCGTTTTTATTTAGTGGTCTCATTTTCATAGTTTTTACACTAGTGTATTATGAATTTTAGCACACCGTGTTATAGTATTGCCAAACCCAGTTTATACAATAACACAGTCTGCGAGTACGTTCCTATACTAACGTTGGATTTAATACCAATTTGTGTACTAGGCAAAAATATCAGCGTAACAAACACACACACATCAGTCGACTCCAAGACTCCACTCCAACGCTCCACTCAACAACTTCACTCCAATAGTCCACTCCACTATACCAGTCTGCCGACCTCTGACCCCGTCCGAGGGATTGATGACTTGACCCCGGGCAGTCTGCCTGATTCAATGATAAAACACAAGCAGGGAATCATGTTTCAACATATTCCAGAAACAAGGATATGTGGGTAATGATGTTGATAAATGTGGTAGTGTCTGTATGGATAATGGAGCAGTGTAGATCCAGATCAGCCTGTGCATCCACACAGTCTGATCAGGATCTGCACTACTCGCAATTTCGTCAATGAAACACCCGCCATGCTTCTAACAAGCAAGATCATTATCAGGCTACAGGAGCGTGCAATTTTAATAGTAGCTACATTGGTTACCACTCACATAAGCCCCATGTCTCCAGTAACATCCACATGTGGTTTTATAATGATTTAAGCCAGCGATTGGGACTGTGGGGTTGTTTGATTATGTAAATGAATAATTTAAATGTTCAAGTGATTTGTAACCAGATGAGGGGTGTTAGAACAGTAACCGGACAACACTTATAATATATGTTTACGTTTGACATTACTTAAACGAGCTTAGTGGCAAGATACTTAATATACGCATGCATGAATAGAACATAGTTCCGGAAACGTAACACTCTGTATTCTCACGTAATCGTCCACAACAGAAGTACTATGACCGCTTACAAGAATAAAGGGTGTTATATTTCAGCAAATAAATTGGAGCATCATTATTGTTATGTTGTGTGTATTTAAACATGCATACGTGACCTACTTAAATTTATACAACTATATATCAGGCGTATATGGATTCCAGGGAAGTACGATAACTTCCGTAAACTACACCGGAAGTTGTCAGAAATTCCGGAGCATGCGTGTGCGTGACATTTATTATATCCCCGGCATATGCAGTATGTCGAGGGGTAGATATTGTTCGTAATTCCGTCCGCCCGTTCGTTCGTCCGTCCGTTGGTCAGTCCGTAAGATGTGCGTTAAAGTTTGTATTTGTCGGTTCAGGCGGCGGCCAGGGTATCAGTTAGACTCTGCTCACTTTCTATATTTGCACATGTTCTCGGAATTTTCTGCTCAACCGCCAACGTTATGTATAAAAGATATTAGAAATAAATTCAGAATAAACTAGTATATACCATAACGCTGAATATCTCACGGTTTATGATTTTATCATGGTTTGTGAACACAGAGAGTTCAGAGACTTTGGCGCGCGGCTGGCATTGTGAGTGTTTGCCAGTCAGATACGGGAACTATTTCGCAGATAACGTACGATTTCGCAACGCAACGTTTTTGAATATGTTTTATTTTCAATTTTTATCAATAAAGCATCGTTTTGCAGCACTTTAGAATAATTGTAAATGGTTCTAAAGTGCTGCCAGACGATGTTTGTATTGCGCGAAAGAAGACTAAATATGAAACAACAGCAGACGACAATTTTTGTTTCCCGCGGATTCGGGGAATATTTCGCCGATAACATCTCAGTGCGGGACGAAATTCAATGCCATAATGCACGATTAATGACGAGCGCGGTATGAAATGTCGTCTGCTGCTGTTGTTTTTTCCTTCTTTTTTTATCAAAACATGCTTTCACAGCACGTGAGAATCGTCTCAGACGATTCTCACGTGCAGTCAAAACATGTCTTTGTTTGTTTTCTCGCGTTTTAAGGATTACCGAACGATCTCGGAGAAGCGCCATATAGATTTGATTTTGAAATAAAGAACATTGATTGCGGTAATTAATTTGATAACTTGTGTGTATTACGGTAATAAGAGGATAAATAACATTTCAAGAATTTGCATGCACATGCAGTTCCTTGTATGAGTTCGATAGATTTCATTTCATCAGAAATTTGGAAATATACCAGACGACAACATAAGGCTGAAACGTTGGACACTATACACATTGCAGGTAAGTTTAGAAATATGTATTGCAAACAAGGGCCCGTTTCACTAAACTTCGTACGACTAAAATGTTCGTAAGTGCAAATTTAGGATCGTCTGGAAATTTAAATTGATGGATTTACATTTATTGAGCATATGCAGCCTATGCTCAATACATGTAAATCCAATAATTGTTTACAAGAAAACATTTTTAATGTGAAAGTTACAGACAATCATAATTTTGCACTTACGAACATTTTAGTCGTACGAAGTTTAGTGAAACGCCCCCTGGTGTCTCATCCAATACAGATACATAGTGTATACACATGTTATGTTTTAATAAATAAGGTTCTGTTTAAAACAAGGAAATCTGTATTTGAAACAGATATATATCTATAGCATGAATAAATATATATTTGTGTCTAAAAGAAAGCTGTTGTAAATACATATATTTTTATGTCAAATACAGATATTTATACTTTAAAATTGGCGTGTTTCTATAATGGTATTGATATAGTTATACAGTTTCATTGCAGGAATAAATAAATCTCTATTTAAACAGCTATCTAAGATAAGTAATAAATGAATTTGCTTGCCGTAATATGCAGTTTCGCAGTTATGCAATTTATGTTTATGTCAATTAATAGTATTATGGTTTATTACACTCTTGCAAATTATTTGCACGGGTTTCGCGGTGAGAGAAAATCCGTAATCAACTGCTTACAAATAATGCACCGTGAAGAGAACACCCGTAATTGCGCGCCTGTTTTCTTGGAAACCACGAGCTACCACGCAAAATGTTTAATTTTTATTACAGTCAAAATAAAGTTATTTGAACATTTGGAAAGGGTCTCAACTAATCTAGAATGTTAATGTGATTGAACACATTCCAAACATGCACTCAAATATATCTGGCTCATAGAAACAGCTGCGTAATTTGGATTTCAAAATGTTTAAATGACGTCACAGTTGACGTCACACAACGTAACGTCAACACGCGGGAAAACACGTCATTGTGTATAACTATTCATGCGCACATCACAATTCATTGATTATAATCTCAAAAATAGACTAAATCCGCTTATATATTCGCCGTGGAAGTGTACTAAATAGGATATTCCATCGTACATGTTTGAATAGCGGAAATAATACACTCGTGTCCGTCGGCGTCCGTGCAAGCAACTCGTTCGCTACGCTCACTCGTTGCATACGCCGAAGCCGACGCACACTCGTGTATTATTTCCCACTATTCAAAATGTATAATGGAATATCCTCTATATAATATTCCTTTCTTTTCGGATCGTCGTATTTTCCGAAAGTAAAACATAATGGGTGAGCCCTTGAACTGTTCTGCGTTATTCCATGCCGTGTTTCGACGACATTTTTTTCCCGAAAAAACACAACACAACAACAACAACAAATGAAACAATATTTCCCATAATTTATATTGAAATTCGGTAACATTTCAAAGCATTCGCTTTGATTGTCTTAAAAGTGTTTGGTAGCTGACTGACCGGAACAATGGGGCTTGTGGTAGTTGTGGCTTGTATAGCTCCTGATCAAATAGCAGACTCCTGTAGCCTGATAACGATATGTATAGCTTGTTCGAAAAATGGTTAAGGGACACATCTGTACCAAATCTGACTTTTTAAACCAAATTGTGATATCTTGTAGCCAGTAGCCGATTTCACCAACATTGCAAAGTATACTTTTCTAGCAAAGCATACTTTGAGGGAGCAATCATTTATTTTCCCCGAAATGCATTATTTCATATAAAACTAACAACTGCATATATTGGATGATTAAAAGTATGCAGAATTATTATACTGAATTTATTAAATTATCACAGCCAAAATGGCTGTGATAATGTAATAAATTCAGTATAATAAAACATTAATAAATTTATCAAAAAATTGAAAATTTCTCCCTCAAAGTATACTTTGCTAGAAAAGTATACTTTGCAATGTTGGTGAAATAGGCTACTGTTTAATTGTTTTGCATTAACTCGAGACAAAGTATGGAAATAATACTTTAATATGGCTCGTGTTGCAGTTGCTATTATAGTAACGCCATGTTTTGGATTGCGGCCCAAGTAACGTAATTTCGTATGCATACTTTTGAAAGCAGGCGGAATGAGAAGTGTTGGTTATTGCTGGCTGAAATAAAGTGTGGGTAATAATAGCGACATAAATTTACGTTTCTTCTGCGACAACATATTTTAAAAACCTGTCGTAATGACCGGAAATGACGTAGTTTAACGACTGCTTGCTCTGTCTATGAGAACATGCCGGAAGAACCAACATGTGCTATTAAATTGTGCATCTTAACGCATAAAACAAGACAGATGTTGGTGACGAGACACACCATCGGGATGAAAGCGCACCATCGGGATGACACTTTGCGAGCGGTTTATAGTCGGCTAGACAGTGGACGGAATAGCGGGGTGAATGGCTATGCCAGACATGGACGTCCAAAGGTGACGTAGTCAGATGGTGTGACTCAAAGTAAAGGGATGGGTCGACTGATCATTGTGCATGAACTGTCAGGTCGCTTGAACTCACTGCCGACACACTCCATGGTGTGATTATAAAAATAATATGAGTAATTGATGGATTTACATTTATTGAGTATAGGCTGCATTTGCAGCCTATGCTCAATAAATGTAAATCTAAGACAGAGAGTTAAATGTATCTTGATGTTGCTGAACATTGAGCAGAAGGCCATATATCAGGCGAGTTACCAATTGTTCTTGAGTTTTAGGACAGTGGACAGGGATACCTGTTCATTTTCCCAATTGAGTGGTTACCATGGTTACAGTGGATGCATCTATGATCAAATATCGTGGCTTGGAGCTGTTCTTCCATCCGCCATGTTCGCACAAGCATGCGCCTTGTTATTTTTGTAATCTCGTACACGGAAAGCCGCATGAAGAGAAATCCACGTCGACGACGTCAGCAGTCAATACTGTTATTGTCAGTATGCAAGGCGCTATGTTTGAACAAAGGTACAATTCATGGCTTTACCGCTGTCGGAAGTGCATACACAATGTGCATGATCACGTGGTTACAACAACAACAACAACAATGGATCAAATTGTTGAAAGCGCGCCCACTCCAAAGTAAGTATTATTTTATATTTTCATTAATAGGCAACGGGATTTGATGAAATATGGCGCAGCAAACGCGTCTTCATGAGCTGCATTGGGTGGTCCCAGGAGTTCGGTACATACTTATATCGATTATGCGAAGAATCGATTTCCGTGTCTCTGCGAAGAATCGATTTCTGTGTCGGTAGACACGGAAATCGATCCTTAGCAAAGACGAGAGAAGTTTGGGCCAAAGTATTGGGACCACCAAATGCAGCTTGGCAAGACGCGTTTGATGCGCCATATGTCATAAAAATCCGTTACTTAATAAGGACACAATAAAAGAATACGTACTTTGAATCGGAGGGCTTCTGTAATTTTCAGTATTTGTTGTTGTTGTTGTTGTAACCACGTGATCATACACCTTGATACAGTGCCGTTACGTTTATTTTGAAAAACATTAAATCATTGTGCGAGCACTATATACAATCATGAGCATGTTGTTCTTCTATTGATCAATAAGGAGCATAACATTTACATAACGCCATTTTGCCGTTGTGCGCATATTGCGTGATGACGTTGAGTTGGTAACGATAAAAATGTCCTTGCTGTATTTATGATGAGCTGTGAATATGAAATCGATGCAGCATTTATCAATCATCATGTATGTGACAGTTAATTCAACGAACACGGATTTTACAGAACGTGTGTGGGTATTTTATGTACACCCCTCGTATATAAGTGTTCACAGGCATACACGTGCTATAAATAATGTACATGTGCACAACAAGTCAACCATCATTACAACACAATGATCTGAAAATAAGTATGCAACTGAAACGACAAACAGAGAAGTTATTTTCCAAGAAAACCATATATACGGAGCCCCGCAGGGGACATGGATTTTTTTGTATTAATTCGTTCCCACGAGATAACAATTCGTTTCCTCAATTTAACAATTCGTTCCCTCGAATTAACAATTCGTTCCCACGATTTAACAATTCGTTCCCTCGAATTAACAATTCGTTCCCACGAAATGACAATTCGTTCCCTCAATTTAACAATTCGTTCTCACGATATAACAATTCGTTCTCACGAATTAACAATTCGTTCCCGTGGGAAAGAATTGTTATATCGTGGGAACGAGTTGTTAAATTGAGGGAACGAATTGTCAAATTGAGGGAACGACTTGTTAATTCGTGGGAACGAATTGTTAAATTGAGGGAACGAATTGTCATTTCGTGGGAACGAATTGTTAATTCGAGGGAACGAATTGTTATATCGTGGGAACGATTTATTATTTCGTGGGACCGAATTGTCATTTCATTTAATAAAAAAAAGAATTCTACGTCCTCTGCGGGACCCCGTACATTTAAATAAGCCAGTATTTCTCAGCTAAAAAATAGGCTGTAATTGTTTGAGTATTCGCCACCAGACCCACGACTTTGGGTTTAATCCCCACGTTGACTTGACTCAATAATCCACTTCAGTTTTCGATGAAATTCTGCAATTTATGGCCATTGTCCTGACAAAACCTATCGTATCGTACATGCAAATTGATGCCCGGCTACGCGCCTGGTGTCAATTGTAGGAAGCTTCGAAACTGCTCAAAGCTGGAAATGATCAGTTTTATTGTGAAAAAAATGGTGAAATTAACGAGCCTCCAATGTGTGAGCTTGGTCATATTTCGACCACAATATTGCTCAATCCTGAAGACCTGTTATGTCGAGAGAGAAAACATGTGAGCGCAAATGGGATTTATTTGGGAAAATCCCTTTTTATTGCACTATTGCGAGTTATTTGCACGTGTTTCGCTGTGAGAGAAAACCCGTAATCAACTCCTTGCAAATAAGACACAGTCAAGAGACCACCCTGTCATTGTGCGCGTGTTTTCTTGTAACACGTCGTTGTGTAACTTTTCATCCGCACAGCGCAATGCATTAATTATAATCTCAAAACTAGACTAAATGTGTATATCTATATCCGCCGCCGTGGAAATGTACTAACCATGATATTCAATCGTACATGTTTGAATAGCGGAAATAATACACTCGTGTCCGTCGGCGTACGTGCAAGCAACTCGTTCGCTACGCTTACTCGTTGCTTGCGCGGAAGCCGACGCATACTCTTCTATTATTTCCCGCTATTCAAAATGTACGATGGAATATCCTCTATCTATTCGGGAAAATGTTGGCGGCGAACCTCCATAAAAGCACTGCAGGTGTATGTACCGGGTGGAATGTCACCGAGGAACGATCAACAACACATCTGGTGTGCGTTCACCGACAAAAGTACCATGCGTATTAACCCAAATTTGCTAGCTGTCACGCAGGGCGACTTACTTGTAATTATCTGGTTGTCACGCAGGACGACCTGTAATTTTCTGGATGTCACACAGGGCGACTTGAATTTGTCTGGATGTCACGCAGGGCGACTTGTAAGTCGCCCTGCGTGACATCCAGAACATTTGGGTAAGACGCCCTACGTGACAGCCATGAAACTCTGGTTACAAACACATGCATGTATACCACATAAAGCACGCTATCGTGTATATTCGTGATGCAATACGAGTGTCCCCTTGACAACGTGACATACACAGCACAATGTGCCACATATGCATTTCATATAACAAACATACATATGCTGTTCATATGTAAACAAATGAATTGCATATATTATTCATATGAAAACAGCACATATGAAATTCATATGAAACATACTTTTTTCTCCCTTGCAAAGTTCATATTAAATTCATATCTTTTTCATATGGAAATTCATATGGAAATTGTATAGATTTAAAAGCATTGTACATGGTTCTTCATATGCAATTCATATAATTTGCATATGAAATTAATATGATTTGCATATCATCGGAATTGCATATTGACTCACTTGATAGCATTTGCATATGAAATTGTCCTATGAAATTCATATGAAAAACACATGAAATTCATAAGAGGCACATTTTGTAGTGTATAGAATAGATTGTGCAGATACAATTTAGACCATGTAGACACACTGTTTGAGCAAATTCTCTGATTCCGCCGCCGAAATCTTCTCAGACGCAACTGATGAACACGATAACAATAAGTTACTGTCTGTTTTACGAAACCTGCACAGATGTTACGGCTATATAAACAATGCAAAAACACTATTTGTTTCGATGATATTAAATTTTAGCAAACTTTAAGAATTCATTTCTTTTTTAGTTCGTGAAATTTGGTAAAATATTAACTGTAATACCAAAACTTATTTCTCTATGGGAATTTAACATGGGGGAAACGGAGCTGGAGGAGCTGCAGGAAGAGTCGAAAAACGTAAAACGTAAAACAAATGTGGAAATTGACTCTGAAAACTAGGGCACAACCTTGAAAAATAGCTAAAGGCAAAAGCAGTTTTGATGGTCTGCGGCACAATATGCACTTACATGAACTATACACGGTTTGATAGTGGTTTGTGCAAATACTTGTTTTCTTGTGGCAAGACCCATAGTACAGTGGAACCCCTCTAAACCGGACACCCTGGAATCCCCAGGGTGTCCGGTTTAGAGAGGTTCGTTCCACTGAAAAACAGACAGATGACCACTTCAAGACACACGTGGCTGTTTAGCGATCATGGACACAGTATTATCGGAGGTAAATGGCAATGTAACATCTAAATTAAGCTCAACTCATTTTTATCTGTGTCCGGTTTGGAGGGGTTCTACTGTATGACGTAATTACAAACAACAACGAATGTCGTTAGGATGATCGTTGAGTTGCAACCATGGTGATTATTCCGAGACAACATGGTTACCAATTAACGTTATACTAGTATAACAATTGTAACAGAAGCAGCGGACATGTGGAAAGTGTCCCTCTTTCCAAACAGCGCACAAGTGGATATTTCCTTCTTTCGTGGAGTTCTAGAGAATTTTACTGTAATCAGATAATATATTTTGATTGTCCTGTATGATCTATGATCGTGTCAGATGCTGTATGGAGGCCACTTTATATGCCCATTACTGAAGATGTCCCTTGTCGTTTATCAATGATGACACGGACTTCGAACCCGTGTCCGTGTTGTGGGACTTTGTTGACTTAATACATGTATAATATGAATACAATAACGGGACCGCTGCAGTAATAGCGGTCATCTATACTTGGTAATTCACGAATTGCATCACCATTGCTGCAATGACGCATCACCGCTTCAGCAATAACGTCACGGGTTCAGCAATAATACACCACTTCTTCAATAACGTCAGCAATAACGCCACCGCTTTAGCAATAACGTCACCTCTTCAGCAATAATGACAACGCTTCAGTATTATTTTGTATGATATAACATCACTTAATAATAGCGTCACAGCTTAAGTAAACTTATCATTACTCAAGTATAACGTTATTCAGTAATAACATCACTACAGTAGTGATAACGTCACCGCCTCAGAAACAACGGCATCGCTGAGTATAAACGCACACAAGTAATATGATTAATACAGTAGTAATAACGTCCCCGCTTCGGTAATAACGTTGTTACTTGAAGTGCAATTACGTCACATGGTACGGTCTCAGTATCAACGTCATCCAGTAATAACTACATTCAGGAAGTAACGACGTCACTCGGAAATACCGTTATTCAGGAATGGTATCACTACAGCAGTAATCACGTCATCGTTCAGTAATAACGTCATACCAGTATTGCCTATAAAACTAAACGCTTACTAAGTACCCATCAAACATGCATGTACATTGTAATTAGAAGAAACGTTACATCAAGTACAACTTCTATTATCTGGCAGACTATAGCAATAAAACAATATTGCATTTGTTATCAATGCACACACGACATTAGCCAATGCTAATAAAAGCAAACAATAACGTGTGCGCATGGGACCGCCTTGTGAAATGGGGTGTACTGAATCTTGACCAGTGTAGCTCCGGGATTCAGTTCACCCCCTTTTCACAAGGCGGTCACATGACCAGTCTAGCCCAAGCCTCAGGGCATATCCCGTATTTGAACGGGATATACACTGAGGCTTGCGCTAGACTGGTCACATATACAATAAGTCGTTTGTCACATACAGCCTAATAAACGAATACACATTAAAGATATAGATGAATATAAGATATGTGAATACCGTCTTGTTACTGTATACTATTATATATTATGGTACGCTGAGTTGCCATCTCCATATACAGTAAATAATTTGCAAAAAGGCTAATGAAATATGGTGCAATACATCATATACAGATACATGTATGACAACAGTGTGCTATGAATATTACGCCTGCAAGCTATACAATAAGCGAGATATATGAGTATTTCACCCAACAATCTCAAAATAAATTTCAATATGTACTATGTTTAGTCTGATGCACAGCCTATTGTTAGTGTTACCACTAGTAAACCCATATTGTCTCGCATAATAGGCGAGTAGAAACCAGTTACAATACACTCAGATAGCTGTTTACATGTCACTGGATTTCATACAGTATGTATGGTAATACATGTATATATCTATAGCACTGTGTATATGTCTTACTGTTACACAGCTATTACGGTTTCTCAACAAAATGACAAACGGGTCATCATACTCTTCAGAAATCAGACTTTGTTTATAAGTATGATGAAAACAACCCATAGAACGTTGTTGTCTGATATTATAACATATTGCAGCAAATTGCATGTATGTGTATGTCATACTATTTGTTGTATGTGTTAAACGCCACAAGAGATACCATTGACTGATGGTCGACATAGCAACTCCATCCGCCGTATATTATAGAGCAACAAGCTAATGTTCACAAACATGTTATACATATATTCCATTACATTTAGGAACCAATTATACACACTATTTGAATCGAATGATGATCAGGAGTCACACGGGTCCTTAACAAGAACTCCTTCTTACTATACAGCCAATTATCCAGTGACTTGATCATATACTTGAAAAAGTCCACTTCACTCAACTCGACACATGGCAAATACTAGAATCCAAGGTGGCCGCCATTTTGCAACATACATATAATATAAAATGCAAATTGACCACAAAGAAACATACGTATTTAGTATCAACTCATTTAGCGTTAAAATACAGTATTTGTAAAGCGTGTGGACGAAATTACAAATACTATGTTAGAACGGTGTTAGAACAGAATGTCTTAAAGGTACATGCCCACTCAGTAGGCACACACTATTCTTTATAGGAATTAAATAAGTGTATAATTGTGTCACTATTCAACCAGTTCTAAAAAGTACGAGTGCCCGCTATACATATATAATCATTTAGTAATATTTATGTTACTGATAGTGACGCGCGGTGGTATCAGGCTAATTTCATATGCAAATGAGGCATGATATTTTTTAATTATTTATACTAATTAAATGTGTCACCTGAAAAAGTACAGATTATAAAGTATGATCATTGCACATGAAAATATAAATACAGAGAATACAAAGTAATGTCCGTTAACATTTTAAGGAAACACGGTTATCGATCAGTGATATCAGTGTGGAAATTTACGTCTGGAATAAAATGTATAATAATGCCAATCAACACATGGGGTAATGGTGAATGCATGTTTATTTTGCTAGAAAATGTCCCATATGATGTCTCTGATATAAAGAACAGTTTGTGCCTACTGAGTGGGCATGTACCTTTACTTCAGGACCAACAAAAGCATGCAGTGGGGTCAGCGTGTAAGTGCACACACGAACGAACACGACAGGTTGGAACCAACCTGTCGTGTCGTTCTGTGTGCATTTACACGCTGACCCCACCCACTGTACAATTATAATATTTGTTTTGTATTTAGTTCGTAGTTCGACAATGTATGTTTGTAAATATGAAATGACATATGTAATTAATGCACAATGTACATTGTATGGTGACGTTATATTGTGATTTCTTTATTTGAGTATGCATGTACTGTACTCGTACGCAACAGGAAACATGTTCACTACTGTATGTCGTATTTCTGGTGGAAAATCCCAACTATATTCGTCCTAATTCCGCTAAGCCTCCGTTTTAGTGTGAAGTAATCTTCTTGTAATTAAACAAGCATACGTAGACATGCGAATTAATTATAATTATCCATCCCGAGAAAAGGGACATTATTGAATGAATAATTTACGAACAGCATAGACTCAGATCAGCCTGCGCGTCCGCGCAATCTGATCAGGGTCTAAGCTGTTCGCTATTCCGTTACTGAACTAGCATTACTTCGTCAGTAAAGCAATCAAATCCTACTCCGAAAGTTTGACTGTGTTACGGACCAATGGTTTGTTTCACTAAGCTTCGTATGATAAAAAGGGTCGTACGACGATTTTTATAATTTTACTTCGCACATTAAAGTGATATTTATGCGATTTACGTCATATTCAAGGGTGCAAAAAATAACTAGTAAAATATACGAATCAGACTTCGAACAAGGCATACATTTATGCAACTGTACTATGAACTAATACAGATTATTTTGTTTAATCGAAAGCACGTTCATACATGAAATTACCCGTTCTCGTGATATGAAACACGCGTCACGTGATCCATGATTGCACTTACGCACTTCTTAGTACTAGGATTTATCGCAGATGCAAATACGAGATGGTCAATGTTCTGAGTCAGGCCGTCCTAACTACATGTATATCTGCTAATCCAGGGCCTGGTATTAGATGAGAGAACTACTTATAACATTTACGCTGGGTCGAATATTAACGTTAATTGATAGTCCCTGAGTTCTGCAAATGAAGTCGAACGTTGACCGAACGGTTCGGAGCAATTGAGGAATAGAATTCCACATTTGCTATGATAATTTCGTCAACATTTGAAGTCATTTACAGAAAATATCGCAGTTTCTAAAATATTGTTCATTAAAAATCGCACATCTTCGCAAAATACAAAATCACATGGCTTGTCTAAATCGTGGTGCACGCAGTATTATGTTACCATAGCAACGCTATATACTGTTCCACGTGACGTTTATGTGACACTGCAGAGTAGACACTATGTGACGTGATTGGAGAAAAGGTGGCGTACGCCTAATGTAAACCATCTCGTGCAGTGATTCAGGGACTAGTCCATATTCTGTATTCTATAATGTTCAAAATGGTGTTGATAGTGTACCAAGGTGTATGATCACGTGGTACTAACAACAACAATAAGTACTGAAACTTCCAGAATCCATCCGATTCAAAGTACGATTTCTTTGGTATTGTCCTTATTACGTAACGGATTTTTATGAAATACGGCGCATCAAACGCGTCTTATTAAGCTGCATTTGGTGGTCTCTGTAGTTTGGCCCAAACTTATGTCGTTTTTGCGAATAATCGATTTCCGTGTCTACCGATACGGAAATCGATTCTTCGCAAAAACGACATAAGTCTGTGCCGAACTCCCTGGACGACCAAATGCAGCTCATGAAGACGCGTTTGCTGCGCCATATTTCATCAAAATCCGTTTCATAGTAAGGAAAATATCAAATAATACTTACTTTGGAGTGGGCAAGATTCCAACACTTCCAGCCACTGTTGTTGTTATAACCACGTGATCGTGCACCTTGTGTACTACTACAAGACAGTTTTACTTGCGAACATGGGGCCCGTTTTACTAAGCTTCGTAAGATAAAAAAAAGGTTGTATGAAGATTTTTTTATTAATTTGCTATTTTTTATTAATTAGCTAACTGATGCTCCATTTCCCGACAACATGTACACATCACTACATATGAAGACATCCACTAAACAGTTGCCAACATCGGCCATCAGTGCAAATGTTATTCTATCTCCAAATGTTGAACTTACGAACTTACGTCGTTCGATGTTTAGTGAAACGGGCCCCTCTTAGTCGTACGAGGTTTAGTGAAACGGGCCGCTGGTATCTATCTGCTTTAGAGGCACTGTCTCTCTCAGAAATGCGCAGAATGTCATGACACAGATTAGTAAAACATAATTTACGAGATTTTTATAAAAGGTGGCGTACGCCTAATGTAAAGCATCTCGTGGAGTGAATTAGGGACTAGTCCATATTCTGTATTCTACAATATTCACTATTGTGTTGATACTGTACTACTACAAGACAGTTTTACTTGCGAACATGGGGCCCCTTTTACTCAGTAAGCTTCGTAAGATAAAAAAAGGTTGTATGAAGATATTGCTGTATTTTATTAGCTAACTGATGCTCCATTTCCCGCCAACATGAACACATCACTACATGTGAAGACACCCACTAAACAGTTGCCAACATCGGCCATCAGTGCAACTGTTATTCTATCTTCAAATGTTGCACTTATGAACTTCTTAGTCGTACGAGGTTTAGTGAAACGGGCCCCTCTTAGTCGTACGAGGTTTAGTGAAACGGGCTGCTCTTAGTCATACGACGTTTAGTGAAACAGGCCGCTCTTAGTCGTACGGAGTTTAATGAAATGACCCCTTGGGCTCATTTCACTAAACTTCGTACAACAAAGATGTTCGTAAGTGCGAAACTAAAATTGACAGCAACATTGGTATTACTGGTCGATTGTAAGATATCGTTTAGTCGTACGAACTTTAGTGAAAACGGGCCCCTGGTATCTATCTGCTTTAAAGGAACTGTCTGTCTCAGAAATGCGCAGTCATGACACAGATTAGTAAAACATAATTTACGAGATTGTTATCATATTTCTGAACCCAAATGCACATATGAGACACGCCATGTGATTTTGTACCTTCGGACATCTGCGTAATTTCATTAAACACGCTAACAAAATTTACAAATTCTTTTATAAATAAAGTCAGCTTTTGATGCCAAAATATAATGATTGCCCTGAAAAACATGGGTATAGGTCCCTTTTCTCAGCAGTTGTCCGTGACTAAACCTCGACAGCAGTTGTCCGTGACTAAACCTCGACAGCAGTTGTCCGTGACTAAACCTCGACAGCAGTTGTCCGTGACTAAACCTCGGACATGCAGGCGTTATAAGTATAGGATAGACACTGAGTGGAGTTGGATACGAGATATATCACGAGACCGTTTGATATATCTCGTGTCCAACTCCACGAAGTGTCTATCTGACTTAGACCACGTGACTTTCAGGTGCGTATCTAACTATTTTATTTTGGGTATACAAAACGGAAATGTATTCCATTTCACGACAATTGGAAGCGTCACAGATAATACATACATGTATGAACGTAATATTTTTCATTTGAAGCAAATGGAAGTAATGTAGTCGAATTGGTCAGCACACGTTCATTGAAATTGGACGTTTTAGTCATACACCGCGTAGTGAAAATGACCCGGTCTCGACATGCCAAAATGCACCAGCTACGCACCTGAGTACTCCATACGTCAGACTTCCCCGTGCAACTCAATGCTACATGTACATTGTACACTCTCCACAATCATTCATTACACATGTGCGCCACAGTTTACTGTGTACTTCTATATAGTGTGCTATGGATACGTTGGGCCAAATACGTTGATACAAATTGGAAGGTAAAAATTGAATTGGCGGCATGGAAGACATACTTCAATAAAACTGTTAATTGACTTATTTTTCTATTTTCATCTTATTCTGTCCCGCCCATTTTAACGTCGCAAAAGCGCGTCACTGACATATTATGTGAAATGTCCACGAACAGTGTAGACCCTGATCAGACTATGCGTATGGTCGGGCTGATGGGGCTACACTGGTCGCATCCTATCTAGGCACATTTTGTCGTGACGCTTCACATATGTGGCGCGTCATGAGAACATGTGCGCAATTATTAAAAGCACTATGAATGTTCCTATGACGAACAGCGAACAGCGTAGACCATGATCAGACTGCGGATGAGCAGGCTGATCTGGGGCTACGCTGATCGCAGCCCCAATTGGGCACGATTTGTCATGACGCGTCACATATATCGGTACGAGAGAACAGACGCCGACATTTGAGAAAACCATGTTTATCGCCATACGTTATTTGTGTAAAATAAATGTGATTCATTTTTATATTTGGAGTAAATGTGCTCGAAAGTTGGTGGTAATTTCACTGGAATGAAAATTAAAAAAATGGACGACTTTCGAGCTCATTTACTCTAATTATGAAAATGAATAAAAATTATGTTACACACATTACGTATGGCGATAAAGATGACTTTCTCAAATTTCAGCGTCAAAATTGGGTTCGGTCGCTTGAGGTGTGCTTCACGTGCCTGCACGTTTAACAGATAGGATCATTTCGTCTGTATATGGGATATATACGGACGAAATACTCCAATATGATTGGACTATATTGCTTGGCAGTGGTCTAAGCTTATTTACTATTCTCGCTGCTGAATCAGTTTATTTTCATATGCCACACTTTGCTATTAGTTTATGTAACACGATTTGCCACATGTTTATTTTTGGATGTCACAATCGAATGTTGATGCGCCACGAGAAAAGACGGAACATTTTGCATTTGCCGCAACTGTAGGTGTGTCAGGTCGGCAGAAAATAATTAATTTACACATGGTTCGCAGAAACATCAGTGGAATGTTTGTTGTTGTTGTTGTTGTTGTTGCTGTTTTATTCTAATAAACAATGTACACAATGTACATCGTGCTATTTGACAAGCAGTTGCAGTTGCTAGTACACAGCAGCCTGTGTTAAACTTGTCCAGATGTCAACGTTTCTGAACATCTATTGTCGATCTCAACTCGCAATGAAGCAGTTTGACTGGCTGAGCCTGAGCTGTAGCACAGTTCAGGCTCAGCCAATCAAACTGATTGATTTCAAGCACAATATTCAATTATTTTTAAACATGAAAGATACATTGAAATGTTGGCAAGATTAGCGCAGGCGGTGGTGTAAACAGTTAGGCCTTGTTTTAAATAGAAGTATTTAACGTTGTATGTGTTTACATTATATATACCACCCTGTTCTAAACAATTCGAGAGCAACAGCTTTGCAACCAACAACCGTATGGAACGCCAAATCTACATAAACTCAAATATATATTGCTAGCAACAAATATTTGGAGCTAGCAATAAATATTTGGAGAGCTCTCGAAATCAATTAATGATATCTCGAAATCAATTAATGATATCTCGAAATCATTTGGAGAGCTCTCAAAATCATTTGGAGCGAGCAATATAACATTTGATTTGGAGAGCTCTCTAAATCATTTGGAGCTATCTCTAAATGATTTGGAGAGCTCTCGAAATCATTTGGAGAGCTCTCGAAATCAATTAATGATATCTCGAAATCATTTAGAGAGCTCTCGAAATCATTTGTAGCGAGCATTATATAACTTGATTTCGAGAGCTCTCCAAATCAAAGCTATATAATGCTCGCTACAAATGATTTCGAGAGCTCTCTAAATGATTTCGAGATATCATTAATTGATTTCGAGAGCTCTCCAAATGATTTCGAGAGCTCTCCAAATCATTTAGAGATAGCTCCAAATGATTTAGAGAGCTCTCCAAATCAAGTTATAATAATGCTCGCTACAAATGAATTCGAGAGCTCTCTAAATGATTTCGAGATATCATTAATTGATTTCGAGAGCTCTCCAAATGATTTCGAGAGCTCTCCAAATGATTTAAAGATAGCTCCAAATGATTTCGAGAGCTCTCCAAATGATTTAGAGATAGCTCCAAATGATTTCGAGAGCTCTCCAAATCAAAGTTATATAATGCTCGCTACAAATGATTTCGAGAGCTCTTTAAATGATTTCGAGATATCATTAATTGATTTCGAGAGCTCTCCAAATGATTTAGAGAGCTCTCCAAATCAAATGTTATATAATGCTCGCTCCAAATGATTTCGAGAGCTCTCCAAATGATTTCGAGATATCATTAATTGATTTCGAGAGCTCTCCAAATGATTTCGAGAGCTCTCCAAATATTTATTGCTAGCTCCAAATATTTGTTGCTAGCAGTATATATTTGAGTTTATGTAGATTTGGCGTTCCATACAACCGCTTATCAGCTAGCGTGATAATCAGATCGTTGCCGTACGATACAAGTGGCTGTGACCGGAGACATATAGAGCGTATGTGAGTTGTGATCCGTGTAACTCCTGATCAAATATCAACACTCCTGTTGCATGATAACGATGTATATTGCTTGTTACAATCATGACGGGTGTTTCATTGATGAACGAGTGAACAGTGCAGTTCCGGATTACCTTGAACGGATGCACAAGCTGACCTGGATCTACACTGGTCGCACAATCCTAAGCATCTATTGGCAATCTCAACTCGCAGTCAATCAGTTTGATTGGCTGTGTCTGAGCTATAGCATAGCTCAGGCTCAGCTATCAAGATGCTTGCTTTCTGTCAAGCACAATAGTCAAGTAGTTTGTGATAAGGAAAGTGACGAGTAGCGCAGTTGATGGTGTACACCTATTTCACCAACATTGCAAAGTATACTTATCTAGCAAAGTATACTTTGAGGGAGAAATTTTCAATTTTAGGATAAATTTATTATTTTTTATTACACTGAATTTGTTACATTATCACAGCCAATTTCACCCTCAGTTGTACGCTACCCCCCCCCATACCACTCCCCCCCCCCCCCCCCCCCCCACCCCCCCCCCCCCCCCCCCCCCCCCCCCCCCCCCCCCCTACCCCCCCCCCCCCCCCCCCCCCCCCCCCCCCCCCCCCCCCCCCCCCCCCCCCACCCCCCCCCCCCCCCCACCCCCCCATCGGGAAGATGATTAGACAAGGATTTAATTTCCGAAAATCGGAAAATAGACAGTCGCGTTTACCACAAACACACACACACACACACGCATCCCTCTCCGGGTGACAAATACAGGAGCAGATGTGTGGTTTGGACGCTAGTTGTACTAGTACTCCCAACGTAGGGAATTATACTAGGATTTTCGAAAATCTGGAATTAGACGCACGCACGCACGCAAGCACGCAATCACGCACACGCACGCACGCACGCACGCACGCACGCACGCACTGACGCACGCATATGCGCACATACACTGGTCGCAAACGTAACGAACTCCCTTTTCCTGCAACGTGTCACATATTTGCAAAATTGTCTCATAAAAAAAAAACACAAGAAATGTTGCCCCTGGTAATAGAACATGAACATAAAACGAACATCTATTACAAAAACAACAGACACGGTATTCGTAATCAGAAATCAACAGCTTTCTGGCAGAAATTTGAGATAAAACCAAAATATTGGAAATGCTTTGCTGGCTTAGCGCGTGCTATCATAGCAATCTTACACACCTGCACACGTCACAGGTTCTTGAAGAACAGGGGCCTGTTTCACTAAACTTCGTACGACTACAATTTTCGTAAGTGCAATCTTAAGATAGTCTGTACATTCACATTAACACTATTTTCTTGTTGACAACTATTGGATTTACATTTATTCAGCATAGGCTGCAGCCTATGCGCAATAAATGTAAATCCATCAATTGATCTTTCCAGCCTATCCTAAATTTGCACTTACGAACATTTTAGTCGTACGAAGTTTAGTGAAACGGCCCCCAGTTCATCATATGTCGATGTTTGATGGATTATTTGTGTATTTGGGTGGTTTGGGTGCATTGTTACCAAGAAACAATTTAAGTCAGCTCCCACCAATTACACGTATACATTACATTACATTACATTAGCACATGGTCTATTTACACTGCATTTTCTGATAGTTTAAAAACTGTAAATAACCAAATATGGCGTTAAACTTAACAATAACCTTGTTTTACGTCATTGTGTCGCATTTCCTGGAACTGCGACGTTGCGAATGTTAACCAATCAACAACATCGACGTCACGTGCCTAATGTATTTTATTGGGATGTAAACGCAATACGTCGAATGGGCGTTTGCATTATGCATTTATAGAAGGGGTACATATTGTGAGAAGCAATCTGCATTTTCATCGTACAAAGTTTAGTGAAACGGCCCCCAGGGGTCCGTTTCACTAAACTTCGTACGGCTAAGAAGTTCGTAAGTACAGAATTAAAATATACAACAAAGTTCGCCTTAGCAGCCGATTTTGATAACTTTTTGTTGGATTTGTTCATATTTAATGACCCCTACATGAAGGTGGGAAAATGTAGCATTAATGAACCGCGTTAATGTGTGAAGTCAATTTATGGAAATCTTCGTACGAATATGTTTATCGTACGAAGTTTAGTGTAACGAGACCCTGGTCTATTTGTTTATATTTATTTTCTTTTTAGTCACACACATACATGTTACATAATACGAAATATATACATGTGTACATGACAGCAGGGTACGAGTCCACTTTATTTCAATTATCTTAACACAGTTGAATCTCGCTATACCGAACACCGCCGGTACCACCGAAGTGTTCGGTATAGGGAGGTTCCATTGTACCTCAAAGCTTGACAGCTGGTGATTGATTGCTTACAGTGGAAACTCGCTATACCGTACACCTTGGCGGTACCTATAGTGTTCGGTACAGCGAAGTTCCACTATAATTGCATTTGTTTGTAGTGCGCTGTCATGTACACAATATATAACAGTATCATGGTATCTGTCTATACTAACAGTAAATGCTAACACCTACTTCAACCCCTTCAACACCAAACACTAGTTTTAGTAGTTATTGCGAACAGTATAGTTATAGGCGAAACAACTCAACCATTCCATCAAAATCCGCACTGTTCGCAAAAATAATGTTCACATTAAAACAGTATTTTTGTGATAAGTATTTTGTTAAAAACTATTCCATATTTCATTGTTCCAAACAAAACACTTTCAATAGTTAGTTCCACATTGTTTATACCGTTGCAATTATCGGTAATCCATGTTTTAAAAGAAGCTATAAATGTTTGTATTAGTGACAGTTCTACAGTAGATGTTCGATTGTTTCTACTTCTCAGTGACAAAATGTGCACGAATTGTTTTGTCTAACGTCGATTTTATGTAAAAGTTAGTTTGTGTCTAGTATTCTGTGATTTATTCTATATTGGAAAAATTTCAACTGAGTGTCTAATGTGGTTCTAAAGGGTAAGCGTTCTATACATGGTCATCGTTTGATTCAAAGGTACATTAATTGCTTCGTAAATGTGATATATGTATAACATGTATGTGAATACTGCCTCTTTACTGTATCCTATACGGAATATGGAGTGGCCAAGTCGGCCATCTTTGTGTGTTCTAGCCATCAGCCAGTTTCACCTGTGTTGCCGTTTGACAAAGAACTTAAAATGTGAAGTAGAACTTATGATATAATGTAGCTAATCACATGTAGAAAATGCAGGAGAACGGACTCGTATCAATTATATTACACCGAACTGTAAAATATGTCTGTTTTCTGGACAGGTTTGTGCCTGTGTTTTTAACAACATGAGCCACCATTATAGATAGCCTCATACATAGAAAATCGCACAGTGTATCACTCTTACCTGGCCAACCACACAACACATACATACCATATTTACCCACTACTGTACTCCGTTATATTATTATTAGCTACCAAATCCAATGACATGTAAGCAGTTACCTGAGTGTATTGTCGCTGGTGTCTGCTCACCTACTATGCGAGTAAATATGGCTTTACCTATGTGTAACGTGTACACTAACACAGGCTGTGCATCTGATTGAAAAGTTTACACATCAAAATTTATTTTGAGATTGATGGGAATAATGCTCAGTTGTTCCCGATGTCTCGGGTTTACTTAGGTATAGGGTTGTCTGCATAAATATATAGCATGCCGTTGTAATTTATGTCTATTATGTATTGAACCAAATTGTATTTGGTTTACTGTCATATTATTTGCTGTATGTGCCAAATGCACGAAGTTGTGAAACTGTACGATGGGTTGTATATACAAAGATGGCAACTCAATGAACCATATAGTATACAGTAACAAGACAATATTTACATATGTTATATTCATATATCACATCACTCTTATGACGTAATTATCATTGAAGCTGAGTGTATCTATCTATGACCTACTACTAGTCAGGAGGAATTGTTGGAAATGATGGAAACGGAGTATAAAGTGTGTTTTTTTTTATTGATTTCAGTTCATTGGGGTGTAAGCTGATAATTCTGAGGTGATGCGCAAAATTTCACCCGGTGGCATTTCTTTTAAATCCAAGATGGCCGCCATCACATGTAAACATGACTATGATCACTATAACTTACAAAGTATTGGTGCTATCACCAGGAATATGAGCTATATACCCATGTTTTCAACCAGGAGGGATGCAATAAAACATATTGTTTTAAAATTGAGGCATTGCCATTGGGATAAAATCCAATATGGCCGCCATAAATCATATACATGTATAATGGTTACTAGAATCTATCAAACTTTAGTCTTACCTAAAACGTTGAGTCCTGGATTCAATATGCACAACACTTCTGGAACAAAATCTTCTTTATTGTGTAATAATATATATATATATATATATATATATATATATATAGTAGTTTCAATAGGTAATAAGACTAGAAGTTTACATTTAGATACAGATGCTTATTGTACAACACATGTAACTGCGATGTTTGAAAGTGAGTTACGTGAACAATAGAATATTACTGAATGATTACATCAGCGTGTTATCATTTACTATGTGTACTAGTATACTTTAAGAATAGCTATTCATTCTCTTCAATGTCATCAGCCTCATCACACTGTGTATGTGTTAATGGTTTTTTGCATGTTTCTCTACCACCACAAATGCAAAACATGGTGCAGCCGATTTTAGAACAGCTACACCATGCTGTTTGACAGTTTGATGTTTTTCAATTGTACCTAATTAACTTCAGTACAAATGAGGCAAGTTCCGTGCGTACGCGTGAGGGATCATTGTACTCGTGTTTGTCTCCCAGCCATACTCGCATGGGTCCATTGCTGGTGGCGAATCCATAAGTGCCGACTTCCAAATTGCCACTTGGAGATGACATCTCAGGTCACTGGCAGATATCATTGTGTCTTGCTGCAGTTGCCCGTATGTCAACCACATCTCTGTCTTTTATTGGTGATGACATTGGTGCTTAATTTGTGCACTTGTCAGCACAGTGGCGAATAAGTAAGTGTCATACAATTATGTCATCTGCTTCGTCGTGTGAAGAACAAAGATCATTGTGATTAACTCCATGCGCAATCTCCACAGGAATATCTGCGATGCCGGCAATGACCAGGCTGTGTTTCTGTGTGGCGGTTATGTAGAACTCTGGATCTAGCAACCCTTCTGATAACATTGTATTCAACTGGACTTTGTTTTTTGTTACAGATAAGATCACCTGTTTTTGAGCAGTTGGCATTTCAGGAGTCAATGTGTGTACCCGGCTTGAATCCGCTCTCTGCATCCGCGTGGATGTCTTGCTACCCGCATAATACCTGTCAAACACCAAAGTAGCATTCCTCTCCAGCAGTGTTTTTTCGTACAAATGATTGGAATGCAGTAATATACACATGGAGCTTGACCTTGTCAGAGGGCCATTTAAGTACCGCAGACACATCATAAATCACTGTATCTGATATAGGGTAACCTTGTGCCGGTACAGTCACCTGCGTGATGGTCTTCAGTGTGGACTTGTTCTTTGAAACCTTCAGTTGGCCATCTGGATAGAACATTGATGGTGGGTAGGCCGCTAGTTCACAGGAAAGCACGTCATCAATGTTAATATCACGCGTACTGACCAACAACCCAATGACACGGGCATATATCAGTTCCTGGGCATAAACCATTTCGTGTCCAGCAAGGATATGTTTCTTTTTGGCATCCATGATCACCACACCCTTTGACAATTTGTCATAAAATGATCCTGGCCACCCATTCTTAAATTCTGCCATCTGTTTCTACATCCATCCCCTGTAACATCGTTCATCAGAGCACCATCTGGATGTGACATATCATCCAGTGGATGTATAACTCTAGCGACAGTTTTGCTGATACTACATCGGTCTCGTTGATCGTACTCGATGCGAGACTTGGCTTCTACTTTGTGATGAGTATGAACAGTGACGTCTTGTTTGACATTGCTCATCGAGGTCGGGTCATCAGACAGCTCCCCACAGGTGGCAACACTCAAAGCCCAAATTACCATCTGATTCCAGTCAGTTGCCAAGCCTATGGCTCCTGTAGGACCGTGAATCAGGCGCATGTATGTCGTCTCAATGAACATATATTTGCCAATATCTCCTTCAATCCACGTCCACCCATAATCACTGCGATGACCTGTATGACATTCATCAGCATATGCATTCCCCCTAGAATCGGTACTACATAGTTGAAGTAGGTTGGTTGGTGATACATAATATCAGGTGTCACTTTGTATAACTGTTGATCACATGTGAAGATGAGAACATTGTCGCCAGATCCTTTGATAAGAGACAGACCTTTCTCAATGGCTGTTTTGATTGTATCATGGTCAGCTAGGGGGGGGGGGGGGGGGGGGGGGGAGGGGGGGGGGGGGGGGGGGGGGGGGGGGGGGGGGGGGGGGGGGTTCAATGAGAGGGAGGAAAGACACATCTGCCTTAGGTTGTGGAATCATCCATGCTTCATGGCATAATCTAGTGTTGTACCCATAGTACTCTGGACATTTAGAGTCAGTTGCAACATCCTGAAAGAAAGCAATGTCATTCTCCAGTGCTCTCCTCTGACTGATGATTTGACTGGTTAGTAACCAAAGTGGTGGTACATGATTGAGAGCAATATCTGATGGCATAGGAGGCTTCTTAGGCCCATAGTAGTTAACCTCTGGTATATCGTATGTTACTGGCTTGGAACGATCTTCCATTATTCGACGACGGATTGTTCTCCGTGGGACAGAATCATTGCTTGGTAAACGAACATGTGTCATGATCATAGCTAGACAGTGGCAGCATGTTTTACAATTTGGTGAAGAGATTTCACAGTCAAGGTTGTCACATACACAGTGTATGAGGTTGCCAGTAAATGCAAATGTAAAGTAGCATGTTCGTGCACTACCATAGATAAATGTCGAGAACACTAAATACGCTTTAAGTTAACAACATCTAGAATCATAATAATAGATTTTGCAACTACTATACATCATGTTTTATCATTTATTGGGGTGTTTTGGGTCCAAATTTGAATTCTACCCTAACTATAATTATCAAATGGTATGCTAATTATTTCTCTGCATCAATTTTGTCTGAAAACATGGCTAGAATGTATGTGAAAATCATATTTGACGATTTATGGCGTCCATATTGATTTCAGAAATTAAGGTATTCGTCTGATAATAAAATTCCACATTGCATTGCATGTATATTGGTTGAAAACAGTGATGCAGAGCCAAACTAATTTGCTCTAGTGTCATTAGTTTGAAAGTTATGTTGATATTAGTAATTTCATGAGATGATGGCGGCCATCTTGGATTTTAAAAAATGACACCGGGTAAAATTGTGCACATCACCCTAGAATTGTCATCTAAGACCTTTATGAAGTAATTCCAATAAAAAACAACAACTTTATACTACATTTCCATCATGTGATCTATTTTAGTAAAATTCCTCCTGACTGGTTAAGAATGGTGTTCCACTTATCAATAGCAGAGAGCTGAACTCGATTGTTTATGAGTAAACTGTATATTTCTCTACTCCCTTTTGGGCTCTTTAGTATAAATGATAGTTGAAAAGGTATATATGGTCCTATATAACTAGCAATGTATGTTGATATTATATTTAATCTACACATTGCGGATCTTATTGCGAGTAGTATGTCATTAAAATATATCAAATTTACGTTTAACATATTGTATTTATTGGTAAATTATTCGTATAATAAAAACAATCCATTATGTGCAAGTCGCGTACCAACGATATGTTATTCGAGTGAAACCGTTGTTCAGTAACCGGTTCGTCTCTACCTGGAATGTTTTATTGTAACATATAGGTTGTTCTATGAATTCCACGAAAGTGGTTCGTATTAGAATGCTCGAAATAAGCGTAAGATACACGTTTTTCCAAAAGGCATTATTTATTCTATGTATATTTATATAAGTATAATTCGGTCCATATTTCAAAATTATTTTGAAGAAAAAAAAAAGGCAAACATGTAGGTGCAGATCTAACCATTTAGTATCTATATTTGAAATTCTTCTTATCCACGATACTTTCGTTGCAGATATAAAATATTTGACATCGAGCCTTTTTAGCCCACCAAGTTGGTACGGTTTAATAACCACATCACGTTTGATCCTGTCTATGGGACTGTTACATAGATAATTAAAAATAGTGTAGTTAGTTGTTTTAATTACATTCTCGCTAGGACTTAAGCTTAACAATAGATGGTTCACGTTAGATATTGCTAGTGTCTTAATGACGTTTATTCGTCCTAATGGTCTTAGCGGTATAATTTAGATCAATACGTCTGCTGAGATTGGTTGAAAAACGTACCTCTAACAATGTAAAGGTATCTTGGTCCCAGCATAATGCTGTCTCATTCAATATCATATATTGATATTGAATGAGACATGGTACATGGTTTCCGTTGTTTGCAAACAAATAGCGCGTGCTGTTTGCACATGGCTTTACGCAATGCTCATTCCGGGGCCGCGCGTAATGGAAGTGCCTTCATGACGTCACTACGCGGAAGTGCCTTCATGACGTTCATGACGCGGCCCCTGAATATGCATACCGAAAATTATCTACGTGAATGGCACGATTTTATAAAAGTACTGAAAATACTGAATATAATGCTCAAATTACATCAGTTTTTTGTTGGAAATGTAACAATAACGTTTGATCATGTCCAGCCGTGTGCAAACGTTTGCTGTGGCCCTCGGGAACTGTTTGAACCCGCGGCCTGCGGCGGCCGCGGGTTCAAACAGTTCCCGAGGGCCACAGCAAACGTTTGCACACGGCTGGACATGATCAAACCTTATACTAGTACTACCAGATTTTGATCCAACCCATATCACTCTAGTTGTTTTCAACATTAAGTCCAAGGCCGGAGATTTTCGTATAAAATGTTAACACTAATAAAGTATGTTCCAAAGATCTAGTTGAGCCATCTAAGAATACGGATGTGACGTCAGCGTATTGTCATAAAAGGAAAGCGTTTCCATGTGTACTGATTCCTTTAATATTTGGGTTATTCCGTATCAGAGGGGTCAGTATTTCGGCGCATATCACAAATATGCATGGTGATAGGGGGTCACCTTGGCGACAGCCTCGTTCAATGTGTAGCCAGGATGATAGGTGTCCATTAACTACTACTCATGATTTATAATGTTTTGAACCAGTTCCTTATTGATTTACCAAAACTTGAAAAAAATCTAAGACGTTGTTTATAAATGACCAAGGGACTGAATCAAACGCTTTCTCAAAGTCAATAAGTAATAGGAGACACGGGATATAATTATTTGTCGTATAATCGAATACATCATATACCGTTCTTATATGTTCTCCTATATATCGGCCCGTTATAAACCCAGTCTGGTCTTCGTTTATAATAGATGGTAGGATTGCTTATATACGGTTAGCTATTGTTGCGGAAGCAACTTTGTATGCCACATTTAATAGGGAAATCGGCCGCCAAGTTTTCAAGAGTTGCTTATTTTCATTTCCTTTTGGGATACACGTTATAATTCCTTCTGTTTGAGTTACAGATACTTCTCCAGTGGTATAGCTATAATTCAATGGTTTAATTAAAAAGTAGCCAAGGTCCGTCCGTAAGAATTAAAAACATTCAACAGAAAATCCATCCGAACCAGGGGATTTTTCATTATACATGTTTGTCAAGCAAAAGCTGCTTCTGACAACTTAAGTTGACCTTCTATATTATGTTTCTGTTTTCCGACAATTTTGAGATTTCCCCATTGTTAAATATGGTGTTCAAATTGACATTACTAATTTCTTTGTCGGAATAAAGTTTATGGTAAAATGTCCTAGTTTTTTTTCTTCAATAATGCTATGCTGACCTGTTAGTATAGCACCATTACTTGTTTGTATATTTAGCATTGCCTTACTAATGAAATGTCTACATTCCAGGTAACAAAAATAATTAGTTGCCTTTTCTCCGTCTTCAATCCATCTTGCTCTGGAACGTATAAAGTGACCTTGCATTTTTATTCGTCTTATCTCTTGCAATTCGTTTCTCTTTTCCTCAATTGGTTTAATATGTATTCGGTCTCTAGATCAGAAATTTCGTTCAATAAATATGTTTCTCTTGTATCTGTTTGTCGTTTTTTGAAGGTCGCGCATGATATTGTTTTACCCCTAATTTTCATTAAAAACATTTCAAAACGAAGCTGGTCATTTATTGTGAAAGTAAGACTATCAATGGGTATATCATCAATATTGGGTTCACCATCTACATTATTATCCATTTACTTTATCTTAGTATCCCTTATTGTCTGTTTAATAATATGAATGTACTCTGTATCCTTTAGTAGTGAATTGTTAAATTTCCATAGTGCCCTTCCTTTTTTAAATTTAAAAAAATCAAATTTAACCCGGACAATTGAATGATCTGTTCTATGTCCAGGCAAAATACTTGAATCTTGAAGGTCTGTACGAAATATATCGGATATCAGAAAGAAATTTGTTTTCCATATGTATTTCCCTCCACGCATCTAATAAATGCAATTCATTCACTGAATTTAGAACTTCTGGAGTTCGGGTTATTAACATTGACATAATTAATAGTGTCTATATTTGGGTCCAGTACTAAGATGAAATCTCCTGCAAGTATTATGTATTCATTGTTTATTTTGTGTATGTCTGATTTTAGTTCTTTATGGTAATAAAGTTGACCCTGGTCTATTATAATTATTGTAACAAACTGGTCAGAGTACGGGAATCCGCATATGTATTTTTGGCACAGTCTATATATTTGATATATTAATGTATTTATATAATTTCGATATTCTTCAACTATTCACGTGATTACAGTTTATTGGTCACAAACTACTTGTTTGATTGGCACATCCATTTTTTTTTTTATTCATACGTGCGTGCCCGGAAGCTTTCCATTTGTTGTCCTATTTTAGTGTGCATCAAGTGGTTTTCTAGTTTCAAGTGGTTATAATACAACGTTTACGCAACTCGATTAAATGTTTCGTTTCTTCTTGCGATTTTTATTACGGAGGTTTTCGTCTTGTTATAGTGTTTACCAGAAGCATGATTACCAATCACACATCGCTGATCTCCACAATCTGTGAAATCTCGTTTTATGTCATCTGCCCTAAATTACCGAGAATTTGAGAGATTTTTCCGGAAATTCTGTCGATTTTTCCGGAAAAACTAGCTGCTGCGAACTGTCAATAGAACCGTGTATACGTATTTTATGAACTCTAGTTCTTTTTGTTTCTCATTTTCTGTGCAAATATCAAATTTCACAAGTCACACTTTCTCAAATACGTGGTTTTGCCTTGTTTTGTAATGGACGCGAGATCACTTGTCATTCATTACTTTCACGGTAACTTCCACTTGTCATCGTCCGTGAGGAAATCTGATTTGCGAGTGACCGTGCGAACACCCTAAATTGTCATAAACCGCATTGCTTTCTGTTACTTATTTTCATTTAATAAGTATAAATAAAACTCTAATTAATATGCAATACGGAGTGATAGAATAGTAAACACCATCTTGAAACTGTTCCATTTGTGGCAACAAACGTTGTTATCGAGTTTTCTCATGAAATCTCGAGAAAGGAATCTGTCGTTTGTGATCAGATCTCAAGTTGTTGGCTAGTAATGTCAATTCCATTGCTTCCAATTCATTTGAACGCGGTCGTGTAATTTATTATATGGGTCCCAGGCCGAGAAAATGGACCTTGCGACGAATGCAACCATCATAGGCCCATATCAGCCTGCGCATGCGCAGTCTGATCAGGACCTATGCTGTTCGCCATTTAATCGCTGATGCAGGAACAATAATACATGCTACCCAGTGATTTACCGTGATTCCGGAGGGATTTAGTTCCTTAAAGGAAATATTTCCTCATAGACGTCCGCGAGACGTAACTGATGTCACGTTTTTACGTCATTTCCGGCGAAGAGCATTTTTCGAAGAGCATGCAATATACAATTTATTCCACTACCATGTTGACATCTGTAACTCCGAGAAAGAAACGAGTGCGGAGCACTCGTTTCTTTATCGGATTCGGTATTTCAAAAGGGTAGTTGAATAAACTATATTTCTAACAAACAAACGGGCTTTGATAATGTAATAAATATGATTCTGCATAATTGTAATGGTCAAATATAAACAGTCGTTAGTTTTATATGAAACAATGTATTTCAGTAAACATAAATAATTACTCCCTCAATGTATACTTAGCTAGATAAGTATGCTTAGCAATTTCAAATGCCGTATGTTCCCTTTTCTCTATCCGCGGCCCATTTGAGATGGCTGAAATTTGGTAACGTCAATATTTGCCGGCTGAATTAGGGATATATGACACATACGACATGTTATGAATCAATAAAGAATTCACGTACAGTGAAACGTCTCTAAACCGGACACCGAGAAAACACATGTGAACTTATTTTGGATGAATTCTTGGTTATTTATTTCAGGTGATAATGTCTGTTCGTGATCGCATAGCACACAACTATGGCCCAGAATGATCAAATGACTGATTTACAGTGAAACCTCTCTAAGCCGGACACCCTGGGGACCTCCCTCCCAGGGTGTCCGGTTTAGAGAGGATTCACTGTAATTGCAGACAATTCAACGTTTTAACCCTCAACAGGCGGCATAAGTACGTTATCGTCTGCTGTTTTGTGTTCTCAAAATTGACTTATCTCACAATAAAAACCTGTTTCCATCAGGACGGTAGACACACGACATTTTTGTTTTGTGTGATTCAACGAATTAAACTTTAAAATTCAGGAATGCTATATTGTCATCTGCTGTTGTTGTTTTTTTTATCTTCGCAATAGTGTCTTATTTCCCAACAAAAATGTCCGAATTTAACCCTCACTACGCTGGCGAAGGAAATTGTCGTCTGCTGTTTTTCATTTTTGCCTTATTTCTTTAAAAAAACAACACGGTTTTGACAGTACATGAGAATCGTCATGCGCTGTCAAAACAGATTTTTGTCGAGAAATATTGAAAATATAACATTTCCGGCAGACACCAAAAAAGCAATTCAGCATAGTAAGGGTTAACATCATACTTCACAGGTGCACTGGTATCGATCAAGGGAAGACACCCATTCGTCGCACCAAGTTTTAGGTCACTTTGCCTGTTTCCGGACTATGACTCGACTACAGTAGAATATATTGTAATGGGACCATCAGTTCCATTTCAGTAGATTCGGCCATCATGGTCAGACACAGATATTCACTATTTACACAACAGGCTCCAGCATGTCAAATATGCATATATCCTTTATTATTTGTACACGGAAGTGTTGTAAAGGATCATAGTTGTAGTGTGCCATCCCGGAGACTGTATGAACCAGTGGACGGCCGCATATTATTATGAGTGTTGCCGACTATTGGTCATCACGAGTACTGGTACTGTATATCAAATTGACACCAGACATTTCGACATTGAAGCAGATATCTTTCTTGTGTCTGACAATGACTGCTTTAATCTTATATCATATTGTTGCTTATTCATTTCTGATGCTGGAAAGTAATGGCTTGCACGCTATTTGTTCATATTGGGTGTACCAGAGACGAGTTTGGGGAGCTGGGTGTTATGATTTTCCACAGAATTCACTGCGTATTTTCGTACCTATTTTCGTGCGAGCAGCCTATTGTAAGGGGTTTCAACCAATAATTTATGTATCACTACAATAGTCTGATCCATAGCGATCGGCCACATTAGCGCCCGCACCGATTATCTGGTCACTAGTCTAGGGGACATGTTTATTTGTGTGATTTTGATGGCTGTATTTTGTTTCTTTGGGATGGCAGACATTTTTCATTTAGCGTCTCTGGTTACCGAGCGCTGATTGGTTAAAGCTATATTTGCAGCGGGAAATTTGATTGGGGCTCGCACGGCTGCTGCTCGCATCTCGTCTATATAAAGGAGGCGAGCTGCGCAAATCATTAACTAACTTGTCAGTCGACTGACCCACTCATATTGTCAGTAACCGCTAGTGACCTATTGTCGACTCAGATAACCAGTTAGTTCCCGTCACGCTGAATAACTTAGTACTCTGTCACATAGTAGTATTAGTTAAGTTCATTTGAGCCATCCTGACACGAGGCTAGCTCTTGCATTAATAAATAAGTATGAGTTCAGACGCTTGTTGTTGTTAACTTGAAATCCAGATTGACAGTAATAACACTACCGTGCTGCCAACCAAGGCCGGGGTGTTGGTTACAATATCTAAACCGGACACATATCAATGTTAGTTTTGCTCAATTCTGATCGGGTTCATTGCCATTTATATCTGATGGTAATGTATGTTCGTGATCGCAAAGAACCCACGCGTGTCGTGTGGTCGTCATCCGTATGTTTTACAGTGGAACCTCTCTAAATCGGACACCCTGGGGTGTCCGGTTTAGAGAGGTTTCATTGTATTGCATGTATATATATTTTCGAGCTTCAGACGGCAATTGGTGTATATTGTGGAAATACACCTATTGCAAATGTAGTGTTTCGGTACAAGTTCAAGGTCACCGGAGCTAAACAGACTAACAGGTATTTAGCGGGGTCGTCCGTGTGCCGTCAATGATTTAATTTTTAACAGGTGGACATATTATGTCGTCGTCTGCTGTTTGGTTTTCCTTAAAGTGACTCAGATGATGTCTCAAAAATGTGTTTTTTCTCTTCATGCACAGTACATTACATACATCAATCAATCGCTTTATTATGTTATCAAATTTCCAAAAATATTCATTATATTCAAATACATGCTATCAGAAATTGCGATAAGCAGGGGAGATAATTTGGTTTGGCATAAATCCTTCATGTACCAGGAAGTAAACAGTGTGAAATTTCTTTTAGAAAGAACGTCCCATTATAGACACTATTATAATTCAATTAAACTACAATAGTAGCCATCGCTTACAAAACATCTACAATTAATTTATTTTTTTAAATCTTTTTCATCACTTTTCCTGACCTATCTGAGAGCCTGTATGCCTTATTTATTATCAAAAACGTATTTTGTCATCACACTATTTGAAGAAATAAAATATTATTATTTTAAAGCATTACGAAAGCAACCTTAATAATGCTACTGTCTGTTTCACGAAACCTGCCCAAATTTCACGGCTTTTTAAATAATGCAAAAACAATGCATGCTCATTCTTAAATTTTGATAAAATTTAATATTATCGAAACAAATAGAGGATATTCCATCGTAAATTTTGAATAGCGGGAAATAATACACGAGTGTGCGTCGGCTTCCGCGTAAGCATCGAGTGAGCGTAGCGAACGAGTTGCTTGCACGGACGCCGACGGACACGAGTGTATTATTTCCGCCATTCAAACATGTACGATGGAATATCCTATTTATTACACTTCCACGGCGGATACATATGCACATTTAGTCTATTTTTGAGATTATAATCAATGAATTGTGATGTGCGCATGAATAGTTATACAATGACGTGTTTTCCCGCATTTTGACGTTACGTTGTGTGACGTCAAATGTGACGTCATATACACTTTTTGAAATCCAAATTACGCAGCTGTTTCTATGAACCAGATATATTTGAGTGCATGTTTGGAATGTGTTCAATCACATTAACATTCTAGATTAGTCGAGACCATTTCCAAATTTTCAAATAACTTTATTTTGACTGTAATAGAAATTAAACATGTTGCATGGTAGCTCGTGGTTTCCAAGAAAACAGGCGCGCAATGCACGGTGTATTATTTGTAAGGAGTTGATTACGGGTTTTCTCTCACAGCGAAACCCGTGCAAATGATTTGCAAGAGTGTAATAAATATTGTGTTTGCATTGTTTATATGGCCGTACAATTTGTGCAGGTTTCGTGAAACAGACAGTTAACAATAAACAATAGTGAAACACGAGCAACACAACACAAGGGAGTTGTCATCTCATCGCAACATATAACATGTAATGATTTTTCATTTGACTTGAATCTTGACTTCACTTCATAACACACATCACTTATAAAATACAAGAAAACCATAGAACCAGCAGGAACCGACTACAACCACAATACTGTCGAACCTCTCTAGACCCGACACAGATAAATGTTAGTTTTTCTCACTTCTGTAGCCTATTTCACGAACCTCCGTTAGTCGACTAAACTTTTAGCAGACTAAACTAAGTTTAGTCGACTAACCATAGTCTGCTAAACTTTTTGACATGTTTGCATTTCACGAACGATTTTGTTAGCAGACTATGGTTAGTCGACTAAACTTAGAAGACTAACATCATTCGAAGGTCAAGGTCGGGGAATCCTCGGGGAAATCCCTTCTGCTTCCGTATATTCGGATGAGGCGAACGGAAAGCGGGAAAATCAAACAGCTACAAGCGCAATGGCCGACATCTTGGAATTCCTATGGAATGCCAAATCTACATAAACTGAAATATATATTGCTAGCTCTAAGAGCTAGCAACAAATATTTGGAGCTAGCAATAAATATTTGGAGAGCTCTCTAAATCATTTGGAGAGCTCTCAAAATCAATTAATGATATCTCGAAATCATTAATCGTTTTCCCGCAGAAATATGTGTTTTATTCTTCCTATGTTTCGGTCAAAATGTGGTTATTATATAATATACTAATGATATATTGTAGAAAAAGTATATAATATAATCATAAATGTTATTTTTCATGAAGATTGGGTATATTTGGGTAAATCGTGCTGCGTAATTCAATGCGTAATTCAATAATTCAGGGAGACATCGTTTTCATAGTTTCAAGCGATTTAATGCTAGCTCCAAATAAGATATATATTGCTAGCTCGAAATGAATTAGAGATAGATCGAAATGATTTCGAGAGCTCTCCAAATGATTTCGAGAGCTCTCAAAATGATTTAGAGATAGCTCCCAATGATTTAGAGAGCTCTCCAAATCAAAGTTATATAATGCTCGCTACAAATGATTTCGAGAGCTCTCTAAATGATTTCGAGATATCATTAATTGATTTCGAGAGGTCTCCAAATGATTTCGAGAGCTCTCCAAATGATTTAGAGATAGCTCCAAATGATTTAGAGAGCTCTCCAAATCAAGTTATATAATGCTCGCTACAAATCAATTCGAGAGCTCTCTAAATGATTTCGAGATTCATTAATTGATTTCGAGAGCTCTCCAAATGATTTCGAGAGCTCTCCAAATGATTTAGAGATACATGTAGCTCCAAATGATTTAGAGAGCTCTCCAAATCAAAGTTATATAATGCTCGCTACCAATAAATTTGAGCTATCATTAATTGATTTAGAGCTAGCTCGAAATGATTTCGAGAGCTCTCCAAATGATTTCGAGAGCTCTCCAAATGATTTTGAAATAGCTCCAAATGATTTAGAGAGCTCTCCAAATCAAAGTTATAAATGCTCGCTACAAATCAATTTGAGATATCATTAATTGATTTAGAGCTAGCTCCAAATGAATTAGAGACCTCTTCAAATGAATTGGAGATAGCTCGAAATGTTTTATTGCTAGCTCGAAATATATATTGCTAGCTCGAAATATTTATTAGAGCTAGCAATATATATTTGAGTTTATGTAGATTAAGCTATTTTGCTTAGTAGACTAACCGAAAGTTTAGCCGACTAACGAGGAGGCTAAGTAAAGTAGACTTTGCTTAGTCGACTAACGTGTTCGTGAAATGCGTTTTTTCCCGTTAGTCGACTAACGGCCTGAAGTTTAGCAGACTAACCGAGTTTAGTCGACTAACGGAGGTTCGTGAAATAGGCTACAGATCTCCGATGATAACGTATGTTCGTGATCGCAAAACACACACGCGTGTCATGAATCAATCATCTGTATGATTTACAGTGGAACCTCTCGAAACCGGATACCCTGGGGACCTCATACAGTTCATACAGTTCATACAGTTCATACAGTTCATACAGTTCATACAGTTCATACAGTTCATACAGTTCATACAGTTCATACAGTTTCATACAGTTCATACAGTTCATACAGTTTCATACAGTTTCATACAGTTTCATACAGTTCATACAGTTCATACAGTTCATACAGTTTCATACAGTTTCATACAGTTCATACAGTTCATACAGTTCATACAGTTCATACAGTTCATACAGTTCATACAGTTCATACAGTTCATACAGGTTCATACAGTTCATACAGTTTCATACAGTTTCATACAGTTCATACAGTTTCATACAGTTCATACAGTTTCATACAGTTTCATACAGTTTCATACAGTTTCATACAGTTTCATACAGTTCATACAGTTTCATACAGTTTCATACAGTTTCATACAGTTCATACAGTTCATACAGTTCATACAGTTCATACAGGTTCATACAGTTCATACAGTTTCATACAGTTCATACAGTTCATACAGTTCATACAGTTTCATACAGTTCATACAGTTCATACAGTTTCATACAGTTCATACAGTTTCATACAGTTCATACAGTTCATACAGTTCATACAGTTCATACAGTTTCATACAGTGTTAGAGACCAGATATAAGCATTTACTTATATAAGCTTTTCAATTTCTTCAGCCCTTTCCGTAGTGAATTCCCTTAATTGATATGATCATATAATTTGTATTCATAAGTACATGTACACACAGGTGATTCTAGCGTGTCTTGGATGGTAAATTATTGTTTGTATATACATAAAACACCTTTCTAAACAATGTACAAAACAATTAAAATGTGCCCGGGTGTAAATATAATAGTACTTATAAAGGTACAAAACTCCCATTCGCCACCATTGTAACGAAAAGCCACACGATGTAGTCATCTGGGGCCCGTTTCACTAAACTTTCTACGACTAAAATTGTTCGTAAGTGCAAAATTATGATTTCACATTAACAATGTTTTCTTGTAAACAATTATTGCATTTACATTTATTGAGCATGCAGCCTATGCTCAATAAATGTAAATCCATCAATTGCAATTCCCAGATGATTCTAAATTTGCACTTACGAACATTTTAGTCTTACGATGTTTAGTGAAACGGGCCCCAGGAACTCGCCTATACAACGCAGTACAGCGTGTCGAAACCGCTGCTTGGGGTGGGTTTTCCGCATAGATTTTACATTTGCTAATACATTCTGTCCACATTGTCATCTTTTCGCGTTTAATGGTCAAAATATTGCGCCAAAGGATGACTCCGTAACCAAACAAGGGCCTTTTTTTAACGGAATTCGCTATAAAATTGAGGTCAAAACCGTGTATCCGCACGAAATAGTGCCGACTTTCTCACGTTATTCTGCACACTTATAATGTTGCCAAGATATTTAAATTGACTTATATTTCCTAAACGCGCAAAATAGTAATTAAAAGAATATTTACATTTATAAAATATGCCATATCCAACTTTCGCGGCCATCGTACCTGGACAAAATCCATAGTGACCACATGGTCAATTTCAGCTGACCAATACGTGATGGTCAGTCGGCAATTTCCGTGATATCGGCTTTTTCCGTAATCTCTCGGAAATCTACAGGTGTCACGTGATGTACGTAATTTTATCGATATGTAAATCGATAATCCATGTACATGTAGTGTGGCGATTCCACTATTGACCACTGTGATATTATTTCTAACCATATCAAATAAAGATGAAAGCAAGCGGGAGCTGAAAATAGTTCAAGTCCCGCGATTGCAGAATACTACAAGCCTTTACCCAGATATTCCAAACGACAGACAGGGGCCCGTTTCACTAACGAACTAAGCAAGTACTTTTGTCATAAGTTATAACTTAAGTCCGGAGTACGTGCTTAGTCCGTTTCACAAAACATCTTAGCAAGAACGACAATTGAAATTTACGATGGAAAACTAAGACAGGTAGCTAGCAGTCTTAAATTATAACTTAAATATTTAAGTCGGAACTTATGAAATAAACAAAGATGGATGCCCCCATGTGAGCCGAGGTGGAGAAAGCAATTCACTGACAGCAGGTAAATGTTCACTTCATACGTACTATTTTAGCAAGTATCTGCCATATAAACCATATATGCTTACATATAGATAGCCACACCTGTGCTAGTTACCCGTGTATTGCTATTTGTGATGTAGGTCATGTCGCACGGTCGGTGTCAGTCGGTCGATGTTGGTCGGTCGGTGTCAGTCTGTCGGTTGGTGTCGGTCAGTCGGTGTCCGTCGGTGTATGTTTGTCAGTGTCTGTCGGTCGGTCGGTGTCGGTATGTCGGTGTCTGTCAGTTGGTTTTGCACGGTCGGTGTCAGTCGGTCTGTCGGTGTAGGTCGGTCGGTGTCAGTCGGTGTCAGTCGGTGTCGGTCGGTCCGGGCCGGTCGGTGTCGGTCGGTTGGTGTCGGTATGTTGGTGTCGGTCAGTTGGTTTCGCACGGTCGGTGTCAGTCGGTCGGTGTCGGTCGGTCGTTGTCAGTCGGTGTCGGTCGGTCGGTCGGTCGGTCGGTCGGTCGGTCGGTCGGTCGGTCAGTCAGTCAGTCGGTCGGTGTCAGTCAGTGTCAATCGGTGTCGGTCAGTGTCAATAGGTGTCGGTCGGTGTCGGTGTCAGTTGGTCGGTCGGTGTCGGTCAGTGTCAATCGGTGTCGGTCGGTGTAGGAAGGTGTCGGTCTGCCCTGCCCCGCCCGCCCCGCCCGCCCCGCCCGCCCCGCCCGCCCCGCCCGCCCCGCCCCACCCCGCCCCGCCCCACCCCAAGTATGCAACATTGCACATTATACGGTCAACCCTGAGATCACACAGTCTGTCAGTGTCATTGCAAGTGTTGACTGCATTGCGATTTTACGCAACTGGCAGTACCCTGGCGGTTACTGGAGAGATATACAACATTAGCAAATCAAGTGGTTCTAGAAAGTGGAGTATAACTTTTGCGGACAGTGTTAGCCTGTGTTTCGTTTCTGATAAGGAGATACCTGGTTTTCAGACTAGATGGAGAAACAGTCCTGACGCATTTAACAAAAATGTCAGACCCGTCCGCTGAACGCACGTGCGCATTAATCCAGTCCTATATGGTAAACATGTTCAGGGGCAATCCTATATGTGTGACACTGACTCACACAGTGCATGCATTTCTACATGTAATCAACAAATTACCCGTGTCCAGTTCAAATAAATATAATATGTAATTCGGTAGTTGTATCAGATACATCCATATCTGACCGGGCATACCATTAATAATCGACAGTACATGTGTTCTGCTGACTCTGAAACGTGATTTCTGAGTTAATGAGGTAATCTAAGTAAAATTTATAAAATGGTCGAACTACAATTTTAATTGAATGTAAAAATAAAAACATTGTTAATTGCTTATTTTGTTGCTGTTTCATGTCATATGCCAGTTTATATTACAGTATAAGGTTCACTAGTTGGCAATAAATAAATCCACATGTATTCAATGGTGTCGGAATATTGAGATAAAATTTATATTCTACATGAGATTATTTTTATTAATAATTATTCAACATTAGGCTTGCAAATCCGTTATTTTAGATGTCAAAACACATAAAGGGAAAGTTAAGTCATCATAAAAATATAAGCCCCGAGCGGGATTCGAACCCGCGCGGCACATACTAAAGCTGTAAACAATAACTAAGTTGTAACTTATGACGGACTTGTTATGACCGTCTTAAGTTTGTGTTGTGAAACCAAATAAGCAATGACTTAAGTCGGTCATAACTTTTGTCATAAGTTATAACTTAAGTTCGAACTTATGAACAAACTAAGATTTGTTAGTGAAACGGGCCCCTGACCGATACACAAGTATAAAGGTAATACATTTAAGTTATTACTGCCACTAATTATTTGTTCGAAACTGCTGCTATGCGGAATTTAATTCTGCGTACACATAACATGTTCTTATTTACGACAAGAGGAGAAGCCGGCAAATTGTTTCATAATTTGGCTAGCGGAATCGTTACAACGCTTTAAATTAATGCACGGACCGTAGCGATGGATGATAAATGAGCAGTCAGATGTGTTACGTTTCTGTACGTTTCTGCAGTTCATTAATTGATTGATTTATTGGTGTTTAACGGCCTACCAACAGCTAAACCAATGGCCGGGAGGGTGGACAAATGGGGCTCATGGGAGTTGTGACTAGTGTAGCTCCTGATCAAATTGCACGCTCCTGTGGCCTGATAAGAATCTATGTTGATTGTAGAAGTATAGAGGGTCTTTCATTGAGAGACTGGCGAGCAGTGCAGATCCTGATCATACTGTGCGGATGCACAGGCTGATCTGGATATACGCTCGTCATAAAACCCGTAAGCCCTATTTCTCAAGTCATAGTCACAAATTAAGGTTTAATCTACAATACTGGGATTCACGCCTGGTTCCATCACTTTCCATCACTAAGACAATATTGGGTAATCTGATTGCAATAAGGGTGCATGACACTGGATCGGGATATTTTGTTCTCGGTATGAAAAGGCTGATGGTGTAAATTGACGGATATTTGCAGAATTAGCAATTTAGTTTTCTTACCAGGTGAGCTGATTATCTTAAATTAATACACATGTGTGGGTTCTACAGATAATCAAACATGGTTCGCTAAGCTCACTCGTTTGATTGGTGTAAGGACCCACTCACCTATGCATTATTTCAAGATAATTAGCTCGCTTGGCTAAATAATGCTATTTAATACAAAAATACTATAACAAAACTTAAATTTTGAAATCATTAATTATTTCAGAATTTAGAATAAAAGAAGTTTCACTGTTATCCTCATGAATGTTTAAAGGTACATGCCCACTCAGTAGGCACAAAATGTTTTTATAGGAATTAAATAAGTGTATACTATAATTGTGCCACTATTCCACCAGTTCTAAAAATTATGAGTGCCCGCTATACAGATATAATCATTTAGTAATATATATTTTACTGATAGTGACTCGCGGTGGTATCAGGCTATTTTCATATGCAAATGTGGCATGATATTTTTTAATTATTTATTCTAGTTAAATGCGCCACCTGAAAATATAATACTTTCGACAGATTATAAAGTATGATCATTGCACATCAAACAATAAATACAGAGAATAAATAGTAATGTCCGTTAACATTTTAAGGAAACGCGGTTATCGCCTCTGATATCAGTGTGGAACTTGACATCTGATATAAAATGTATAATAATGCCAATCAATACGTGGGGTAATGGTGAAATAATGTTTATTTTGCCAGACAATGTCTCGGATTATGTCTGATAAAAGAACAGTTTGTGCCTACTGGGTGGGCATGTACATGTACCTTTAATCTCCTGGTAAACATCTTCACTTATATGAAACTATGATGTATCTATGAGGATTTAACACGCAGAAATTATTTTCGTAATACAATTATTATTTGACTAAATTTCGTGAAATAAAAATAAGTCCCATTCTTCAATTTTGCTAAGTAGTAATAATAGTGGAAAATTGTGTTCCGTATGGTGGCATATATTTGCCAACAAGATGTCGACATAATTTCTCGCAACATGTTGACTTAAATATCATGACATGTCAACATAACCTGATAAGTTGCCACAACAAGGTAACATAATGTGAGTTATCACAATTAGTCAACATACGTTAACACAATATGTCGACATAACGTGATATTTTATCTCAACAAGTCGACATAACGTGATATTTATCTCAACATGGCGATTTTTTTTAACGTGATAAGTTAACACAACATGTCGATATAATATGATAGTTTTACACAACATGTCGACATAATGTGTTGTCATACCGCAGATAAGTTTCTCGGCTTTTGATTGTCTAGCTTGCCTGGTCATATATATTATATGACATGCCAAGGCCGTCGGACATACAGGAATTGCGATTCCCCTCCGGCGCCTCGCGTCCAATGAAGACACATTTTGCAAGCGTCTTCCGATTGCGAATTGTATTCCTCACTAAACACAATAAAACCCCGAATTGATCAATACAAGTAACAAATTGTACACTAAAAACCAGTCTTTATTGTTTATTTTTCCATAAATATTCTTCGCTGATCAAAATATGAGCGAAAAATTAGCCAAAATAACGAAAATTGCTTTTCAAATCTCAACGCGCTTGCCTTCGTGACACGGCTATATTTAGGTCACAAACTATGGGTTCCACGCACGAAACCGCGGCGTAGCAATGACAACGAATGTTTGGGAACCAGTCGCATTATTCTAGAGGCGCCAAAGGGAGAGCAGATCGATAGATCAGTGGAATATAAATTAAATTACACGATATAAAAAAACTGTCATAAAGTCGTTTTCGATGGATTTCTTACTCCATATTTAGTTTGTTTTCGTTTAATAAAAAAACTAAATGTTCATTTACGCCTTTATATTAAGGCTGACGTTAGAAAATCGAATCTCGGATTATTTTTCTTCCTGAAAAAACGCAAAGATCAAAAGAAGAGATGTTTATACGACCAAATACAGGATCTGCGGTATGACAAATACGTTATTGTGATTCTACACAGGCTATATGGTGTAATATTGCCCGTCTGAAGGTATGTTCACCTTCGGCTATCGCCTCGGGTGAACATACCTCCAGACGGGCAATATTACACCATATAGCCTGTGTAGAATCACAATAACTTATACTATTTTATCTCAACATGTCGACATAGTTTCGCGTCGGCATCTTCATTGTTAGCGCTGAATTTAGAATGCTCCCAAATTCTGGTGTGTTTCTCTTTGTATATGAAATTTTGAAGTCACTGCAGCTATTCAATATGTAGTTTGTCTCTTGATGTACTGCAAATAAGTTTCACTCAGTATAGCGAAAAAGGTCACTGCATATCATTTGAGTGCCGTTAACAGTTCAAAGTGAATATGGTTGGAGAAATGGAGCTTTGGACATTTGTGTTCAGTGTCGGCACATACCAGCATGCACATTAGTCTGATCAAGTATACATGTGCTATTCGCCATTTAGTCAGCAAAACACACACCATGCTACAAATAAACAGTGTAAATCCTAAACAAGCTGCAGGAGTGTGCTAGCAGATCATGAGGTACTGGCCACAAATACCATAAGCCCCCATTTCTCCGGTGAAAAATACAAACATTTTACAGGCTTGTTGACATCATTTTCATGAATATTTGTAATTCAAAAATTTCTTGTATGTTGCTCATGTGACTGATGTAAACATGGTGGTGCATGTTGCCACATAATTTTACATTTTAGCAGGGCTAAAACAGAAGAGTGGATTTAAGTGAATCTACGTTTTGATCTGGGTGGATTCAGTTCAATAAGATTTCAGTTTATGGAAAAGTAGTTTCCACAACAAACATATATTATAATAAGCTTAGAATTGCAAATGTATTCGGTTAAGTGATGCATGTACGTGTACAGTCGAATCATTGTATATCATTTAGATGGAATGTCAAATAATTGTGTAATTTGTCCACAGTATGAATGAATACATAAGATAAACTGGTGTATGCCATTTTCATTGTTATTAGTCAATTATTATTTCCCCCTTATAGGAATCACGATTTGCCTGGTTTGGCCCTCAGGTACGTTTTTATATTTGGCTCTTTAGTTACCTGGGAGTTAAATTGGGTTATTGCCCATTATAAAAGTAGTAAGATTATTACTGATCATACTGCTTTTGGGAGGGGCCAAGTGTTCTGGTGTGGCGAGGACCTGGCATCAGATCAGGATTATTCTGATTTCAGGGCTGAATATATAGTTTTGTTATTGTAAATATTCAGTTCTGATTTTGGGATCCCCCCATTTGTACATGTACTTGAACATGTACATGTACTTGTTACTTGTACATTTTCTATATGGGATTTAGTACTAAACCCATTGACTTGCCTTAAATGGCCTGAGCTGTTGATAGGCCGTTAAACAAACAATCAAAACAAACAATTCTTCAATCATGCTTATAAAACTTGCTGAACAAGTCAAAATAAACTCAGAATAAACATGAGGAAGCATGTTGATTGGTTGACTGCATTTGATTTTAGGTGTGTCCAACAGTAAGATTATATAACATGTAGACGGCGTTTTGATTCGTCATGCATTAAGGCTTATGTGCTCAGAAAAGTTTATACTCTTTAATTCAGGCCCAGTATGTCAAACACACCGTTAATGTTCAAGCCTGCTTGCAGAGAGCTTGTAGTAGTGGTTACAATGACGCCATTGTGTCTGTGTTAAAGTTATATTCCATCGCGTAGCGAAAATGGGATATAGGGATGCAAAAGTCGTCCGTCTGTCCATCCATCACATTTTCCATTCTGCTATGACTTTGTTACTGTATGACATATTGGCTTGAAACTTCATGTGCATGTCTATTATCCATATGTTCATTCCCCGCCCCACCTATGCACCCCCATGCCCAAGGTCAAGGTCAAATTACTAGAAATTTGCGTCCAGTAGATGCGTACACTTTTCTCCATTCTCTAATAACATCTTTACTGTGCATGTTTACTATCATCATCCATAGTTTGGTTCCCACCCCACCCATGTTTTCCCCATGCCCAAGGGCAAATATTTTTTTTAATTTTGGTCCAGTAGATGAAAGCGCGTTTCTTCATTCTCCTATAACTTCTTTACTGTGTAACAAATTGGCTTGAAACTTCATGTGCATGTTTATTAACAGCCATAGTTGCATTCCCTACCCCACAAACTGTATGTGCATATTACCCATCATTCATATTTTCATTCCCCACCCAGACGTGCTGCCCTTGTCCAAGTTCAAGGTCAAATAACCTCTGCTGTGAGATTGACCTTCAAACCAGGGAGCTGGATCTGTGTTGTGTGTGGTTAGAGTTCAGATGAGCTCTTTTGTACTCCTTTTTATACTCCCGTTTGAAAAACAGGACATATTATGTTATGGCGCCATCTGTCCGTCCATAAACTTTAGTCTTGTACATCGAACTAGTCCTGCAGTTTTCCACTGTTCGAATTTCAGGGATTAATATACATGTATATTTATTTCGATGTAAATATTCTGTACTGATTTTGGGATCCCTTTCCCCCCAATGCAGCTGGTTAAATGCAGGATCGAACCTGTTGGCCCGGCATTAAATGACCGTAGCTGTTGATAGGCCGTTAAATATCAATAAACCAAATCAAGACAATACAACCTACTAAAATTAACATGAGCCAAAAGAGGTGAGGATGAGGAGAAAAATGTATACGACATTTACACCAAACCATGGCGATATAACTTGGAAATTATTAAAGGGAAAAAAAAATGTATAACTTACTAAATTTATTTTGGCCCCCATTTTAAAATTCACAAAATTTAACGCAACCTTTTCAAATAAAAAATGAAGAGAATAACATGCATGCTATTTTGAAACAAATGTAATTGAGTTTTAATAGTATGATGAAATCTCTGTAAATGAGACGCCTGTTAGGTCGCCGTGGTGTCTCAGACAATTTACAATCTAAGATAAGTTACAGTAAAACCCAAGATTAAAACACAGTTATGTTTGATGTGTGGAGAAATGGGGCTTATGGGATATATGGCCAGTCTTGCTCTGGGTCTTCCAGGTCAGTCTTGAGGAATGATAAGAACATACTTTGTTAGAAACAGGACTGATGTTTCACAGACTGAATGGTGACCAGAGCAGACTCTGATCTGATCAGACTGCGCGAATGTATGGGATATATGGCCAGTCTCGCCCTGGGTCTTACATATCAGTCTTGAGGAATGATAAGCACGATTGATGTTTCCATGACCAGTACCATAACCATGATGAGGCAGACGAGAAGGGCAATTTGCCAATTATTTGTTTTATGCCAAGAATTAAACAAATCCCTGGGGTGGTGGCGGGGATAATGCTCCCTGACCCCCATGTCGGGACTTGGTTCGCCTCGTTCACCTCTGGATACGGCTTTGCTGACTGAATCGCGACCAGTGCAGACCCTGATCAGACTGCGAATGCGCAGGCTGATCTGGATCTACACGGGTCACAGATACCATAAGCCACATTTCTCCAGTCACAGTCACAAATGAACAGTTTACATTTATTTCTAAAACATTACTGGTAGTCCCTCCAAACTGAAACTGAAACTAAATCGAAACGGACTGAATGCATCGATCTGCTAATTGTTGTCGGTCAAAGTACATGATGTATTGGTTTCGTGCTTACTTGCGTCCTGTAATTGGTATGACTAGAGCTGGGGCAGAGTTAGAGGTTCTTGGTTTATTGCTTAGTTTTCTGTATCCGGCACCCTGTGAGTTGGAACCAGTAAACTTAAAACTGATGAACTAGAATAGTTTATGGAACGCGTACGAATAGGTAAATCGGTCACACGGAGGCATTCGGTATTACCATAGACGCAATGTAAATAAAAATCAAAGTACTGAAAGTACTGACTGGCGGAAGACAAGTAGCCACTTGTGAATTTGCATACTCAGAAATTCCTTGTTAGAAATATATTCGATGTTGATTATTGGATGTACAATCTGCAAATTTGGAGAACTTGATCAGTTACTGGTGTTTGTAAAATACAGCCTGCTCTAAACACAAATAGGTTGATGAAGCAAAGGTGCTTTATGTCCGACTAATAAACCGTTTTACGAGGTATATTGCAGACGTATTATGTGAAATCTTTTCAAAATTATGACTGGGCGTAGGCCTACATACGTGTATGCTGCATGAGCGGCAAAATGTTTTCATGAATTTTGTTTCGCTCACCCAGAGGGTAATTTTTCGAAAATCGCCCGTAAACCACAATATGAAAAAGAAATGGCCTTCGACGTCGCATTGCGACTGCGTAGTACACGATACGGGGGGCGTCTCAATAACAGCAATTTGTTCTCTTCAAAAGTAAAGTTTGGCATGCCAACTATTTTACACATAATGTTGAGCATTGCCGTTGCTATTAATAACTTGCTTTCAGTTCACTCGCTGACTTTAAATGTCACCTGACTGTTGTTAATTTCGAACGCAAATTGAGCCTATTGAGACGTCCCCCGATGAACAGAGAATCACGATCCCAATACCGATATGGGGGGCGTCTCAATAACAGCAATTTGTTCTCTTCAAAAGTAAAGTTGGGCATGCCAACTATTTTACACATAATGTTGAGCATTGCCGTTGCTATTAATAACTTGCTTTCAGTTCACTCGCTGACTTTAAATGTCACCTGACTGTTGTTAATTGCGAACGCAAATTGAGCCTATTGAGACGTCCCCGATGAACAGAGAGCCACTTCCGAAAGTAGACCCGTGCAAACGGTCAGAATCACGATCCCAATAGCGTGGAGACAGTATGTCTCCCGCCAACAACGGCGACCTACCATTCAAGTCCGAGTCATTATTTTCCATTTACGAAATGGTGCGATGTTTCCGAGTGTTGCTATAAACTGCACTAAAAACGCGTATCACTAACCTAAATTCGCTTTTTAAAATCATACACGTTCACTTCCGCATTCGCAATGACTATTAGCCGCCATCTTTTAAAATATTTCAATCACGTGCACGCAGTGGTTTGGTTGGTTACTGGAGACTGACATTATTTCCATTAGCCAACCAAATCAGTGTGTGTCACGTGATTCGATAGTTTCAAAGATGGCGGCTAACATTCATTTTTAATCAGGAAGCGAAGGTGTATGATTTTAAAAAGCGAATTTAGGTTAGTGAGACGCGTTTTCGGTGCAGTTTACACTCGAAATCTTTGAGATGTATGTTAAGGTATTGGAACCAGATTGGAACCAGGAGATAAACTTTATGTCGAAAATTCACCCCAAACAGCAGTTACGACACGCTGAAATGCGTTGTATAGGCGAGTTCCAGATGACTACATCGCGTGGCCTTTCGTTACAATGGTGGCGAATGGGAGTTTCAACCTTTCTAAGTACTATTATATTTACACCCGGACACATTTTAATTGTTTTGTACATTGTTTAGAAAGGTGTTTTATGTATATACAAACAATAATTGACCATTCAAGACACGCTAGAATCACCTGTGCATGCACATACATTCAAATACAATCAAGACTCTCGGTATTCAGCCTGTACCCATTTACAGCTGGACTGAAGCACAGGTTGAAGCAACGGACCGAGGTCTATAGATACATTAAATATGTCTAAAGTCACACATAAATGAAAAAAAAAAAGCTAAACAAAATATGTTTACTCCCTCTACAACACTTATAAGTGTTATAGAGGGAGTAACATATATATTGTTTAGCTTAGTTTTCTTTCATTTATGGATGCTTTTATGCATATGTAATGTATGTATATACCTCGGTCCGTTACTTCAACCTGTGGACTGAGGCAGTGTAGATAAAAGTGTCTTGCTCAAGGTAATGGTTTTATATATATTTAACAACCGCGGCTTGTTAACAGAAGATCTAGATTTATTGTGAACTACAGCGATATCTCCGTGTGTGCTTGGCAAGTTTATGCGGGCATGGCGTCAGAACTTGTAGTTTTATAACATTATAATGATAATTTCTATCTATAAGTATCTAATAAAATATTGGTTTCCTGTTTTATTTCCTTTTCCCAATCCTTGATGGTCGTTTAGTACGACTGTCATGTCAAGAGTTGTGCACAACTGCACAGTATGTCCTTCTTTTGTTAATAATTCGGTCCTATTTACACCGAATTTCGCGCTTAAGCCGGCGCTAGGAGGAGATTGTGTCGTGCACTGTGACAATATTGTACGGAGCTCCACAGGGGAAGCATAATTCTTTTTTTGTATTAATTCGTTCCCACGAAATAACAATTCGTTCCCTCAATTAAACAATTCGTTCCCACGAATTAGCAATTCGTTCTGACGAATTAACAATTCGTTCCCTCAAATAACAGTTCGTTCCCACGGGAACGAATTGTTAATTTGTGGGAACGAATTGGTATATCGTGGGAACGAATTGTTAATTCGAGGGAACGAATTGTTAATTCGAGGGAACGAATTGTTAAATTGAAGGAACAAATTGTCATTTCGTGGGAACGAATTGTTATTTTGTGGGAACGAATTAATAAAAAAACAAATCCATGTCCCGTACGGGGCTCCGTAATATTGAGCCAATCCGTGATATTTATAAATGAACAGGTACAATTAAACCGCACTGGTAATATGTATACGTTATTGTTCACATATTGCATTTTTCAGGAATTAAATGCGAGGGAACGTTAACGACCGCAGTATTTAGTTCCTGACATATCCAATATGTGAATAATAGCATACTTATAGTTCATCCACGTGCATATATGAAATTTCCCATCCGCGTATTGATTTTGCATTGCCTGTCAAACAGTTACTCATTCAATCTGGTAATATGTAACTTATTGGGGTTAAACCTTGTAATATGTGAGATAAGTGGAGCACAATGCTGCACCTCGATTGGCTTAGAAAGTAGGGCGAACTATACGTTTTCTTTTTGGTAGTCTTGTTCGGCGGTTATCATGGGTATCATCATGACTTTGTCCTGTAATTGTGGGCGGTTGGTTGGGAGCATTCAAAGGGTAAATTGAACTATGGGTTTCATCCTTAATGGTATCCCGATATCCCTGGTTTGGCCCACAGGTATATGTTTGGCTTCCTCGTTACTTCACAATCCGATTATACCTCATTATAAAAGTAGCAATATTAATACTAATCATATTACTCTTATTGTGTGGGGCTAAGTGACTTTGCTGTGGTGAGGACCTGGCACCAGGTAAGATTATTCTAACTTCAGGGTTGAATATATATTTTTTCGTAGATATTAAGTTCTGAGTTTGGGATCTCATACCCTCACCCCTTCACAACAGATGGACTACGAGATTCGACCTCGTTAACCGGTCCTAAAATCACCTTAGTCGTGCGGTCCTTAACCACCATTAAATGAATAAATGAATTAAATAGATTCTACAAGTTATACATTGCATGTCTGAACTAGCTATAAATAAAAGTTCAGCGAATGTACTTATAACTTCTTCACTGTATGATTCATACACCGTGGTTGTACATCTATACATATGTAATTGGCAACTACGAACGGGATACGATCTATATGAGCTATATTATTGAGCAATCGTTGAAAGAATCGGCACTTGTTTCCCGGCGCATTTATATCCTGCTGCGGTGATGAGGCCAATGACCGACTGACATCAAGCGAAGAATGCATGACAGATCGCAGTCTGCGTATGTGGCTGTGACTGAAGAAATGGGGCTCATGGGTTTTGCGACCAGTGTAGATCCTGATCAGACTGTGCATCCGCACAGTCTGATCAGGATCTGCACTGTTCGCCATTCCATCAATGAAGCACCCATCATGCTTCTAGCAATATATATTTATATCAAGCTACATGAGTGTGCTATTTGGTCAGGAGCTACACTGGTGACAAATCACATAAGCCCCATATCTCCAGTCACAGTCATACACTTGTTTATGAGACGAGCCATGTGATATTGTACCTAAGGAGGCGTGCGATTTTTCCTGACAACTATTTACATAAATTGTGATAGCTTCTGTATAGGAAGTCGAAAGTTTACGAAATTTTCATGGCAAATGCTGAATTGTGTCTGAATATTTCGTCAACTTTCGACGCAATGTACGAACAATATCGTAAATTTTATATGAGATATGCCACATCTTCCTAGTAGATACAACACCACATGGCTTGTCTTATATCCTAACGACTTCCCTTATCTCGGATCATCACAGTTTCCCGCCAAAATAAAACAGATTGTGTGGAAATGCTATTTAATGTATTGACTAACATTATGTACTAGTAACCGGAAGAAGAACTATCTGCATGAAGCCACCACTTCGCTTGTATGTTATATATGTACATGCATGCGAGGAGCATGTGTCACGGTACGTAACTCACTGTGGGGAGGAAGTGTGTATTCGTGCCCGGCTATCTCAGTCGGTTAGAGCGATGGTACGGTAAACCAGATGTCCCGGCTTCGAGCCCCGGGCCGGAGCACATTGTTCTCGCCCTGTGACGCATGTACATTTAGTCTTTTCGTCCATTCGCCGCATAGAAATGAAGATTAAAACTCTTATATTTCGTTCCTTCATTTCTACGGTGCATAGAGACGAACATTAAAAACGGTAAATTTCGTTCCATCGTTTACGCCGCGTAGAAACGAAAAGTAAAACTTGCATTGAATAATGGTATAGCATTGAATACTTGTGCATTTGGTTCCACGACAGATTTCTAAAATTCGCAAAGTCAGTGTTCAACACGTATTCTACCAAATGTACAGAATAATATTCGTTACATACATTGTTCAATCATCATTTTGTGGCAGTGACTTAAGAACTGGAACTTATGGTTCTGTGACCAGTGTAGATCCCGATCAGCCTGTGCATCCGCACAGTCAGATCGGGACCTGCACTGTTTGCCATTCCATCAATGACACACCTTCTAACAAGCAATATAGATCGTTATCAGGATACAAGAGTGTGCTATTTGATCAGGAGCTACACCGGTCACAGCGCCCATAAGCCCCATTTCTCCAGTAACCGCCACAGTTTAGGTAACTCATATGTCTGATTTAAAGGTACCTGCCCACTCAGTAGGCACACAATGTTCTTTATAGGAATTAAATACGTGTATAATCGTGTCACTATTCCACCAGTTCTGAAAATTACGAGTGCCCGCTATACATATATAATCATTTAGTAATATGTATTTCACTGATATTGACTCGCGGTGGTATCAGACTATTTTCATATGCAAATGAGGCATGATATTTTTTTAATTATTTATACTAATTAAATGCGCCACCTCAAAACATAATATTTTCGACAGATTATATAGTATGATCATAGCACATCAAAAATAGGTACAGAGAACAAATAGTAATGTCCGTTAACATTTTACGGAAACACTCCCCTGATATCAGTGTGAAAATTTACCTCTGATATAATAAAATGTATAATAATGCCAGTCAATACGTGGGGTAATGGTGAATAATTCCAGCACAAAAATATTTACACAATTCCATAACATTTGATTGGCCCGTAGCAAGTCTCTGTCCAAAATGTATATCCCAGTAAACTCCCATATGCCGAACTACTTTCCGTAACCGTGAGGCGCAGTTAAAATAATTCTTAAGAAAACGGAAAATAAACACATTTTCTTGATGAATTTATTTCAAATGCTGGAATTATAAGGAATGAATGGCCTTTTTGTTGAATTTATCGGGGATATAAACTTGGAAAAGTCGCGGGAATACTGGACGAGGCCATTCATTCCTATAATGAATGTTTATTTTGCCAGAAATTGTCTCAGCTGATGTATCTTATACAACGAACATTGTGTGCCTACTGAGTGGGCATGCACCTTTAAATGACCGGTTTAGACAAGTTGCATTGTGATTAGTTATTAAATTCATAATTATCCAGCTTATGACAGGATCAATTCGGTTTACCCCAGATATGTAATATGACAATCAATGTCCCCCCAGACCGATGGAGCGGCATACATACATATAATATTCTTTATTTCCATACGGACGGTACGGGAATAATTACAAGAGTTACCGTTCGCAACTAGGGGGTTGTCCTATTTTCGAGCTCTTCGAAATGCACTTTCCTGTGTTTTACGGCATTTAAATTCAGACTCCAACTTGTGGTAAAATACCATGGCGCACATACCACACATTCGGCGAACCTCCATATATGCACCATGTACCAGCTGGAATGTCACCGATAAAAGATCACCAATATATCTGGTATATCTGGCATATATCTGGAATTTCAATAGAATCTATATACTCTTGACATCCAGCAAACCTCAGTGTGCATGCCTTCGATAGGTTTCACTGTTATGTATCTCTGATGGTAAGTGTCTGTTCATGATTGCAAAGCACACGTACACGTCTTGTGTTTCACAGTTGCCTGAATTGCAGTGGATCCTCTCTAAACCTGACACCTGGGGACCTCCAAGGGTGTCCGTTTAGAGAGGTTTCACTGTAATTCCGGGAGGTCCCCATGGTGTCCGGTTTAGAGAGGTTCCACTGTAATTCCGGCATACATCGGAGCACTGCAAGAGAAGTGTATGTTCTCATGTTTTGCATTAAGGAACAGATATTATAAATTACCTGTAAATTACGATGACGATTTCATTGTACGTACGGGATTGACCGTGCCTAGGGGATATGTCATTGTACTTCAATACCGGTTGCAGGACCGTAGCCAAACCTGTTTGAAGGGGGGGGGGGGTCGTTTCGAAGGCCCAAGGTGCCTGAGGTATCTAGGGGGTCTACAAAGTGGACCTCGAGGCTAAAAAAAGTGGACCTCGAGGCTGGGCGGGGGGAGGGGGGTGGTCGTCCGACCGCTCCGAACCCCCCCCCCCCCCCTCCCCCCCCTCCTGGCTACGGGCCTGGGTTGTGAGTTCAATCCTCGCCCTAGCCATGAAAACTATTTACATAGTGTTTCCATCCCACTGGTATTTTGGATGGGAGTTTAGCCTGTGATCTCCCATCTCTATATGACCTTAGATGTTGCTGGGACGTTAAGCCCATTCACTTCCCATTGTGCATACGTGCATTCATTGCAATATTCTGCATTGGCCACTAGAGACACAGGAAACATAAAGAAACGCATAATTTTCCAGGGGAATTTCAATAATTTGGCGGCAAAACGTATTACCATGTCATATTAAATGATTACCCAGTAGATATCAATTGGGAGTATTTTCGTGTTAGCCGCCCACTCTGTACACCGCAAAACCAGACTTACTCACAATGTGAGCCAGCACCATTGAATGTGCCTATATAGCCTAACTATATATAAAACACACAATGTGATTTTGTACCTTCGGACATCTGCGTAATTTCATGAAATACGTTTACAAAATTTAAATATTTTCCGTAAATGGCGTCAAAAGGTGACACATAAAATGATATTCCGCGTGTACTCTGAAAATGTTGTTAACTGTTGACTTTATTTATGAAATGTATTGTAAATTTTGTAAACGTATTTCATGAAATTACGCAGATGTCCGAAGGTACAAAATTGCATGGGCATGTCTCATAATTATTCATTTACCACAAATGTGGCTATTCTCTGCTACTTTTCTTATCAGAGTGGACGTTGTGGGACATATTTCCCCATATTTACCCAACTTGCTCTGGATATTCACTAATTAAAATTTTAGTTTAGTATGGTGGCATATTTCTACGATCTACTTAACGTGATAAACATGTTTGGAATTAAAATAAATAAACCCCAAAATTATGCCTGAAAATGATGTAAATGTTACGTTAATACATATACAGTACGTATAATATGCATGTACATGTACAGTAATTGACCAGTAGCCGATTTCATAAACATGGAAAGTATACTTATCTTGCTAAGTACACTTTGAGGGAGCGATTTTCAATTTAAGAAATTTAAGGATGAATTTATTATTTTTTATTTAATTAAATAATATATTTTCTGACTAAATTATTATACTGAATTTATTACATTATCACAGCCATTTTGGCTGTGATAATGTAATACATTCAGGACAATAATTATGCATACTTTTAATCATCAAATTTTTGCATTCGTTAGTTCTATATGAACAATGCATTTCGGGAAAAATAAATGATTAGTCCCTCAACGTATACATAGCTAGATAAGTATGCTTAGCAATTTTGGTATATGTTCTGTTCTATGGCATAGAACATCTGGATTATTTTCTTTACCGTATTACTTATTTTCTTTTCCTACACCGCGTATGAATATCTGTTGATTTAGTGTGGTTAAAGCACGCGTCACCTTAGTCTTTGTCCTATCTCCAAAGGGTAGTAAATGGCCAAAATTATAACGGCATGTCCCGGGCATTTTACTGCTCATTTTTAATTTCCGTCAGTCCGTCCGTCCCCGTCCGACCCCGTCCGTCCCATTTGCGTTAAAGTTTTCCGTTACCCATTATCTCTGCAACGGTAAGTCGCAGTTACCTCATTCTTCATATACTTCCTGATCGTCATCAATATATTTATTTCATACCTCACCCATGCGACCGTCATATCCAACGTCAAGGTCAAATTAAAGTTTGAAATTTGCTTTAAAACTTTTGAAATATTTGCGTTTAAGTATTTAAGTGCACGTTATCTCTGCAACCATAAGTCAGATTGACTTGAAACTTCATATGCTGTTGTGTCACCAGCCATATATTAATTCTATAGCACACCCATGCGCCTTTCATACCCAAGGTCAAGGACAAATTACTTTGAATTTTTGTTTTAAATATTTAAAGTTACATTATCTCTGCAAGTGTATGTCAGATTGACTTCTTGTCAGCCTATGCTCAATACAATGCTCAATAAATGTAAATCCAATAATTATTTACAAGAAAACGTTGGTAATGGGAAAATGTGAATCATAATTTTCCACCAGAAATACGACGTACAGTAGTCAACATGTTTCCTATTGCGTACGAGTACATGTATACTCAAATAAAGAAATCGCAATATAATGTCACTCTAGCGGCCCTCACATATCGGTCGCGGCGCCCGCGCGACTCCTAAAACCACAGGTGGAAGACTCGGACCTATGACACCAAAAAAATGCCTATTAAAAAAAATCCCATTACCCCACCCACTTGGTCTCGTACAGTACATAACGTTAATTCAAGGTGAGCATAAATAGCGCTATTATAGAAAGAGCCCTCTTTTTTCCGGCTCGCACAAACACAATAAACATCGATTAAATGTATGAAATATGTCTCTGGCAATCGATGAAGGTATTAGGTGTGTGAATATACTCACTTCAAATCGCTGTTTCAAGTATTTATTGAGTTATTCGCGTTTTGATTACCCCATCCAAAGCGAAAGTTGCGTGTACGAAAGAATCTCACACAGAATCGGAGGCCGTCCGGCTGGATTATCGGTCATATTTGGCCGATAGCTGATCGCCAGCTCAAACTAAAGTCGTGCACCATGATCATATACATTAGAGACTCCAACCATACAAAGTTCGTCCAATTGTGATCGTTCGCCGATCTAAAAAACACTTTTTTCTATCAGATTATGTCTTCCGGAAACCCTGAAAAGGGAAAGTCCTCGCGTCTATTTTTAGGTTTAACCAATCAGAGATGTTCTTACATAGACGCTTCGGTGGTTATATTATGGAAGATAGTGCATTGACCCAGTTCCAGATAATGAACGAAATTATAGAAAAAAGTGTTTTTTAGATCGGCGAACGATCACAATTGGACGAACTTTGTATGGTTGGAGTCTCTAATGTATATGATCATGGTGTACGACTTTAGTTTGAGCTGGCGATCAGCTATCGGCCAAATATGACCGATAATCCAGCCGGACGGCCTCCGATTCTGTGTGAGATTCTTTCGTACACGCAACTTTCGCTTTGGATGGGGTAATCAAAACGCGAATAACTCAATAAATACTTGAAACAGCGATTTGAAGTGAGTATATTCACACACCTAATACCTTTATCGATTGCCAGAGACATATTTCATACATTTAATCGATGTTTATTGTGTTTGTGCGAGCCGGAAAAAATAGGGCTCTTTCTATAATAGCGCTATTTATGCTCACCTTGAATTAACGTTATGTACTGTACGAGACCAAGTGGGTGGGGTAATGGGATTATTTTTAATAGGCATTTTTTTGGTGTCATAGGTCCGAGTCTTCCACCTGTGCCTAAAACGGGCCAAAAAGGGCATTTTCGCGAGGCGTCCAGCCGGAAGCTGCCCGATTTCTATGGGCTCCGCTGCGATTTTTGGAGGTCGCACGAACGCCGCGGGTGTGAAAATCTGACTCCCAAATCTGCGATTTTCCAAGCGCGATTTTAGGTCGCTAGGGCCCGCCCGGCGGCCTGCCGGAAACCGACCAATGATCTGGCGGCCGCATGAAGATTTTGACGTACATTATTGGAAAAAAATCCGCCGGGCGCCGTGGGATTTTCACGGGCCCCTCACGGCAACCCTACGATAGCCTCACGGCCCCCTCACGGATCCCGCCAGGACGCCTACCGATCTGTTCTTTGATCAGCCGGCGCCCGCCAGATTCTCGAGCGGCGTCCGGCCGACGCCCTAGCGGGCATACTCTCTCCACTGCGATACAATGTTAAAAGGGCACCGCCCGGGCCCGTCTAATATGTGAGGGCACACGTCGCAGACATGAAATTCGCCCGATTCACCCACGGGCTCTAAATCTCCCGGGGACTACTGCCATTAGAAAAATCGCGCGGACGCCGGCTGATATGTGAGGGCCGCTTAACGAACATTTTAGTCGTACGAAGTTTAGTGAAACGGGCCCCAGGTTTGTGTTTCCTGATTACAGTGTGAATGTGCCTGATGATCTAGATTGACACGAATCTTGGCAGATATTGTCCATTTTTCTCCTGGTCAGTGGTCAATTTATTCAAGATTGACCAATCACAGCGACAATGACGCTGAATACTCACGAGACGCTTGTACCGCAATCGAACCATTAGAAACGTGCCGTCGATTGATTAACGGAACCATGGAACATTTTTCAACGAAAATATATAGAATGTTCATCCTTCACATTGGCATTGTCTCATGTACAGTAGAACCTCTCTACACCGGACACCCAGCAAACATATGTATGCTTAATTTTGATGGATTTAATTGAAACGAGGAAACGATTATAATACATGTTCATGATCGTACACACATGTCTTGGAGCTCATCTGTCTGAATTGCAGTGGAACATCTCTAAGCCGGACACCCTGGGGACCTCACAGGGTGTCCGGTTTAGAGGTTTCACTGTATCATTTTACCAGGGCAGGGCAGTATGGGTGATGGTATGGTGGTCGCTAGAACGGACAAGTCGGTTTCCTTTCGGTACTCCGTTTTCATCCCACAGTGAGGACCACCCTTCCGTCCCCATCTGTGCCAACGAAAACATTTACATACGCACTCTCGCGCTTGTTTGGAATCGTTGTAAACAAATTAAGTTCAAAACTATTATGTTGCCCTGTGGGCCCTGATGAGACTGCGCTGGTCGTATGTGTAGAAATGCCTTCGTTTTCATCCGGCGGTCCAAGTATACAATTCTGGCGAGGAGCGTCCAGTTTGTATCTTGCGAGAATATCCACCAATCTATGCCCTGGACTGCAACAATTTGCTATAAACATGATTTTCCCATGTGAATTTAACCCTTTCACCCCTAAGTAACAGGAATGGATTTTGATATGTTAATTGTGTAACCAATCCAGCCGGCTCATCTGGATTTGCACTGTTTACATAAACCGCTATAGCGGGCTTTCGGGTTCAAATGGTTAATATGGGGCAAAAAACAGGCAAAGAGTAGGAAGAAGGGTCGAAAAACAAAACAAATTGGAAAACAGCTCCTCGCAAGATAGCTTGGAAATGATGTAACTAAGAAAGCAAGATTTTGAATTTCGGTACACAAATTCAAACATTAATTTAACCAAGTTATTTTAGCCCCCATGTTAAATTCCCATATAAAATCGTGTTTTTTTTTCGCAATAAAATCAATATTTGATGGAATTTCGTCAAATTCTTTTTTGGGGGGAGGGTGACGTTTATGTTATTGATGAAACGGTACTTACATTTTAATAGTTTTTCGCTTTAATGTATTTAATAGCCAAAGGTTCATCGGCAGAAAAACGTGGAACATACAGTTTATGTTTGATAATCTGTGTTAGGGATACATCAAATATTAGGAAGCATATACTGTAGTCACATGGCGCCGTAACAATTGCAGCATGTCCGTATCGTTTTTGTAGCTACGGTACTGTAACAGTAACGTTGTTTTGTTTTTGCTGTTTTTTTTCTCTCCTGTCTTTCTTTGTGTTTTTAGCAGCCGCCGTACCACTTCTAGCAGCGACACCGCAACGTTGGTTATGTAGCGACGCCCAACCATTTTAGCTGCTGTTCCGTAACGTTACTTGTCTGGGCCCGGTTACTCAAACGCTCTGTTAGCTTAACAGACTGTTAAGCTAACATAGCTTTTGAGCAACCGGGCGCTGTTTTATAACTTTCTACGCATATGATACCTCCAATTATCTTTATTAATGGAAACCCCGTGTTCACACAAGGGATATTCGATATCCGTTTGGCAAATAAAGTGCATTAAACGTTTATTCTCTCGATAATCCTAACTATAAAAATACGATTCGACTTATTATGTTTCTTAAATCGCAAAAATAACATTTTTATTTGTTTGTAAGGTACGCCGCTAATTGCTCACATATGAATAGACAGTCGGTGCTACACAAACTGCGCTAATCATGTCAATATTTGTACATGTGTTTGCGCAACTTTAACACGCATATTCCAATTATACGATGAATTTCCAATAGGGATATATCTGTTTCATAACGAAAGTTCTACCCTGGGTATATTTGGGTAGGTTTCCAGGAATATAGAATATAGAATATAGAGTTTGTGATGAGTTCCATGGCAACCGTTAAATTAACATGAAAATGCAAGAAATATCATTTAAATATAACATCGGCCGGAATGTAAATTTCCTGTTAACTGTTCGTGTTAAAAGCAAACTTTCGCTTGATTCTGACTCTTTATGTCGCATGGTAATAAAACAAAACAAACCGAGTGTTTTCAAAAAAATACCGGATGCCAAATCCAAGATGACTGCCATTCCTGAAAATTACAAGATACACAATATAGGATATGCTGCCATTTCTGTTTAAATGTTATTTATTACATATATGCCAATTCAGCATACGCATATAATGGCAGTAACTGAAACCCTGTACTACAATGTATATGCAAACATACAATACCATTGCTCATATATGTTCCTACTCACAAAGCGATATCGTTCGGAATGGATTTCGAGAATTTGGGATCTTTAACTCTTTGCATGCTGGGAAACGTCTGGGCTATAAATAGTTAAAAAATAGCGGACAAAAATCATCATATTTTCTTTTATTTCTCCTTGTAAATATCATGAATATGTCTTGGAATTTCATTAGAATTGAGTCTGAGGACTCAATTCTAATGAAATTCCAAGACATATTTACCGAGAGAAATAAAAAATATTGTCCTAATTTGTTTGGCGGATATTTTCACCGCTAGCATGCAAAGAGTTAAAGGCACTGTGTCGCAGCGCCCGTTTCACTAAACTGTTCTTAAGTACAAATTTATGATCGTCTGGAAATTTCAATTTATGGGTTTAAATTTATTGGCCTATTCTCAATAAATGTTAATCCACTAATTGTTTACAAAAAAAAAATGTGTCCATGTGAAATTGAATTTGCTCTTACGAACATTTTAGTCCTACGAAGTTTCGTGAAATGGCCCCCTGATGATGTCGCAAGTATTACCTCGCAAAGTAGCTCCACAGAGCACATCCATATTCGAACAATACCTAATCACCACCCCTGCTCTCGAAGTAGCCATGGTATCTGGGGGCCGTTTCACTAAACTTCGTACGACTAAAATGTTCGTAAGTGCAAAATTATGATAGTCTGTAAATTTCACATTAACAATGTTTTCTTGCAAACAATTATTGGATTTACATTTATTGAGCATAGGCTGCATCAATAAATGTAAATCCATCAATTGAAATTTTCGGACCGTCCTAAATTTGCACTTACGAACATTTTAGTCGTACGAAGTTTAGTGAAACGGCTCCCTGGTATCTGCTGATATGTGGTTGCAATTCGAGAAATGGGCATTATGGCTTTTGTAGCCAGTCTGGCGTTATATCAGCTAACAGCGTGTATCCTGATGCTGGCCTATACTGATTGGTCGAAATATAACCGTTCTTTCCATAACTGAATGGCGAACAGTGCAGACCCTGATCAGACGCAGTCTGGTCTGGATCCACACTGGTCACAAATGTCATAAGCCCAATTTCTCTGGTCACTTCCGCATATGATCTGATATGTATCGTTAGACACATATCGAGATTATGATCTACACGGAAATGGGTCCATTTACAACTGAATAATGATGGACAAGATATGATAAGGGACTTACTTCTCCGGTATAATTCGCAAATCATTGGAGCATGTGTGACTGTGACTGGATAAATGGGGCTTATGAATTGTGCGACCCAGTGTAGATCCAGATCAGCCTGTGCATCCGCACAGTCTGACCAGGATCTGCACTGTTCATCATTACATCAATGAAACACCCGTCATGCTTCTAACAAGCAATACAGTTCGTTATCAGGCTACAAGAGTGTGTTATTTGATCAGGAGCTACACTGGTCACAAATCCCATAAGCCCTATGTCTCCAGTCAAGCCATAGTTATGTCTGCAACTTGGTATCCGGACGCTTCCTTTCAATACGACGACAATGCAAACATACATCTACAACAAACAACCTCTCTCAACCGACCCCCCCCCCCCCCCCCCCGTCTCCAGTAAACCCCAGTTTGCTTAATTTCCATTGGCTTCACTGTCGTTTTTTTATCGGATGATAATGTGTGTTCATGCTTACAAAGCTAACAAGGATGTAGTCAGTATTCATATCCCAGAATTACAGTGGAATCTCTTTAGAGAGGTTCCACTATATTGTTCCCGAGCTAACGCTAAAGCCATTATGCGGACGTTCTTGCGCAATAATCGTCGACATCCAGTATAGTACTTTGTAATTCGCACTACTTTCTAAGCCAATCGCTAGCCAGTATTGCGCTGTACCTATTTCACATACTACCAGATTTAACCAAAATATTACATATTTCCATAGCTTATGACTATCGTTTCAACAGGAAAGGGAAAACCAATACGCGAATGGGAGACTGCTGTATAAACCCGGCTAAATGCAATATGTGAACAATAACTTATACTAAATATCCTCTCCACATGATGTTCGGTTTAGAGAGGTTCTACTGTATTTTTCCCAAACTAAAGTCATTGTGCCAGTTTCTTGTTTGCAAAGTCGTGACCACTCGGTACTTAAAAGGCGATGTTCCGACGGCCGACAGCAGTCGGTAACATATAATCTAGCAGTATTGCTCCGCAGTAATTGGTAGTCAATGGGCCGCCGGGTGACATAATGCGTGTTACAACTTTGTTTGACCGGCAGATTGTATCTACCACACCGTGCATCCATTTAGTGTGTGATCACGGAGCCGTTTCTTTAAACTTCGTACCACTCAAATATTATAGGAATGAATGGCCTTTTTGTGGAATTTATCGGGGTATAAACTTGGAAAAGTCGCGGGAATACTGGACGAAGGCCGGAAGGCCTCGTCCAGTATTCCCGCGACTTTTCCAACTTTATATCCCCGATAAATTCCACAAAAAGGCCATTCATTCCTTATAATTCCAGCATTTGAATTAAATTCATGAAGAAAATGTGTTTATTTTCCGTTTTCTTAATAATTATTTTAACTGCGCCTGACGGTTACGGAAAGTAGTTCGGCGCGGCAGTTTACTGGGATATAAATTTTGGACAGAGACTTGCCATGGACCAATCAAATGTTAGGGAATTGTGTAAATATTTTTGTGCTGGAATTATTCGTAAGTGCAAATTCGTCTGGGAATATACAATTAATGGATTTACATTTATTGGACACAGGTTGCATGCTCAATAAATGTAAATCCAGTAATTGTTTACAAGAAAACATTGTTAATGTGAAATTCATATCAGTTTAGTGAAACGGCCCCCATGATCTATATGGTTTTCCTCTCGCCTGTCTGTACGGTCGCGAGCGGAACTGTTACCGTATGCTTTGTGTGGAATTGTAGAACAGCCATTTATTTAAGTGGGAAAGCACGTGCCACGCGCTATTTAGAGCCGCTTCCAACTACGGTTTCTAGAAATAACTCCAAAAATTCGACTGGCGATTCTATTGTACTTTTCTGGGGTGACTGAGCCTTCGCTTATTAACGATGATCCATTATTAGTTGTCGCCATAGAAAATAAAGCGTGACATGAATGGTAGCATGATCAACATTTCCTCATTGTGTTTAGAAAACAGGGGGCCTAAAATATTCTTATGTGTAATATTACGATAGTCTGTAAATTTCACATTACAAATGTTTTCTTGTGAACAATTACTGGATTTACATTTATTGAACAAAGGCTGCATATGCAGCCTTTGCTCAATAAATGTAAACCCATTAATTGAAATTTCCATATGATCCTAAATTTGCACTGACGATCATTTTAATCGAACGAAGTTTAGTAAAACGGGCCCCAGCAGAAAGTCAGAGAAATAAAAATTGCAATGAAAAAAAATAATTCCAAATGTACATGTATATTATTACAGAATTATATATGATCCTCTAATAATAGGCATTTAGAGAGAATTGTTTTTCGTTTTCATGGCAATTTCATTTCTCCGACTTTCTGCTGGTTTCTATTTGGTTGTATGTATATGGTACTATATTATCCCATGCATTTCCCGCACACATATTCACCAATATTACTGCGACATGAATCAGATATTTATCCATCATAGAGTTACTACATATACTGCCTGCAGACTCATAGAGGTCTGTGTTATTATATATAACAGAGCTCCATATTTGCGTATTTGCTTAAATACCCCATTGAAATTGCCAAAAACCCAATTGAAATCAGAAGTAGCGAGTATCAAAAAGCAATGAAAATGTTGTGATACCGGCAGAAAACAATAAACATACCACAGATATAGCATATTTTTCTTATTTTCCATGAAAACACATCTTAGTATTTCATTAGAATTGCCAAGATATGTTTTCATTTCGAAGGAAACTATTCAATAATTGCTGTCTGTTGATGTGTGAACAGTAGTGTGATTTTATGTTACCCAATTACAATTTTGAAATACCCAATTGCTTCAGAAATGATGGAGTGACAATACTCAATTACTAAGTCCTTATCTGGAGCGCTGATATAATACCCGTATTTTTATGTGTTTGCTATCGTACTTGTTTCGTGATTAAGGATTATTGTAATGTTATTAAGTACCTTGTATGTTTGTCGATTCGGCAAACACTGTTGTCGCTTACGAGTAGCATATTGAGAATACATGTAGCAGGTTAGTGTCGTGAATGGGAAAAAAATATCTGGCAAGGCTTAAGAAACTGGATGGGCGAGGCACTGGAACCTCTGTATACCGTGCCGCACCAGATATTTTTCCCATTCACGGCACTAACCTACTACTCTATTTATCCCGTCAACACCTACAAATGGCTTTAAAATGCAATAAAATAACCCCAGCCACCGTACATATACATACGCAGTGATTAGGTCGTATTGACAAGATATCAAAAATGTTTCACGGCACATACGCACTGTTTTGACGGGATAAAAATGTCTATGCGTTTCGAATGGCAATCATTTCGAATTCCACGTGACCAAAATCAATTATACCAATGAGTTGTTTGTCCCAATCCATCATAAAACAAAAATCTACATACTTTCTGTATCAATTAAATTCAGAACTGTCACATTTCACCACAGAATTGCATTGATGACCTGGCTACAATAAATCGTCTCCGATATGTTATCTACGGCTACAATTTGACACATTCAAAAATGTGAGCAACCGAAGTGCATACCCAAACATGTTGTATGTTGGTCAAAATTGAGTAAGCTGTATATTTTAAATATTTAAACAAATAATTTGATGTAGAACTAGTAAATTGTCAAAAATAATAGAACAGGGAAATCATTTTCCCATGGAAGCCATATTTTCTCTTGTTGTTTAGCATTCAACATAACGAAATGAAGCTTTCAAATTTACAAGATATACATGTAAATGTCAGATAAATACATTGACACGGTAAAATACCCAATTTCTGCATGTGTATGTTCTTTATTAACAATTTATTGATCCAGTTTTTACAATTTTATGTCGCTAACATATCCAACACGCCGGATAACTGATTGCAAACATGAAAAGTCATGCAGAGCATGATGTTATTAGCCAATCAAATCAGGGTTCAATATATGTCCACATTTTAGTAATTACGGAATCTCAGGGAAAAGTGAGAGAAGTGTTGATTTCCTTCCCAACAAAATTCTCCCAGTTATATTTAGCTATCATTCATATCTGATCATAGCAATACTTATGGTAGTCAAATGTAAACAATATTATTCCAGTTGAAAGAATTAACCTTTGAATATAGGTGAAGGCGCTTAGCATTACACAAATATGTAGCAAGTCAACAGAAATCTCATAAATACCCGATTTTTGGCGGTCGTCTTGAAAATATGATAATTATATACTGAATATTAGTGTAGTTTACGTAAATTCTTTAATATATCCATCAGAAATGTTTTTTAACAACTTACACCCATTTCCAAGTTAAGGACCATGACCTATTGGCTCATATATTGGCAATTTTCGACATCCGTCAAGCATAAAGTTCAATGACCTTGAAATGACCATGAACTTGGTTTAAAAATAGGCACCCGGGTTTTTTGGAAACCTTATACATTCAAGTTTATAAAAATACCGGGTGCCATAAATTAACACGAGGTGCCGGAATCTTATATATATACCTACAATTGCCCCTGGATTAGAAGGCAAACCGCCTAACTTTAGTTTACCGAACTGTTGTAGTTAAAACGTTTATTTATAGCCAAATTGCAAACCGCCTAACTTTAGTTTACCGAACTCTTGTAGTGAAAACGTTTATTTATAGCCAAGTTGTGTTATTTCGCTATATTTAAAGTTTTCAACAGAGATAATGGCCAAAAAATGAAAAATTATCCGGTTGATGTAATTTGGAAGTGATACAACAAATGTCGAGTTTGTAGATTACGGAATATAGGAGAAAAGGGTGGTTACAAACATTTTCACAAACCAATGGATAACCAATATATAGCCGATCTATAAATAGATCGGCTAATAAAAATCACTCTTTCATGTGTTACATTAAGGAGATGTGGTTAAATTGCTACCCTCGCGAGAGGTATGGAGCAGGGTAGCAATTTTGTTTCTAGTATTGACCAGCTGTCTTCTGTAGACTATTTCATCAACATTGCAAAGTATACTTTTCTAGCAAAGTATACTTTGAGGGAGAAATTTTCAATTTTAGGATAAATTTATTGTTTTTTATTACACTGAATTGATTACATTATCACAGCCATTTTGGCTGTGATAATGTAATACATTCAGTATAATAATTCTGCATACTTTTAATCATCAAATATATGCAGTCGTTAGTTCTATATGAAATAATGCATTTCGGGAAAAAAATGATTACTCCCTCAAAGTATACTTTGCTAGATAAGTATACTTTGCAATGTTGGTGAACTAGGCTACATAAGACAGCTGGTCAATACTAGAAGGCTACTGGTCATCTATATGGAAATGCTCTCCGGAGTAACGTCAACAACGGCATGGGCGTATAATGAAGGGTTTTAAGCCTCTCGTCTTTGACCAATACATGTAATTACAATCTGTATCTCATTCTGTGAAGCGAGATAGCACGGATAGCGATTGTATGACCCTGGAGTATATGTAGAGGAATACTAAGCACGGTAGGGACTCGTATTGTAATTTTGTTTTTATATTCTTAACGTCGTTACCATTTCGCACTGTGCTTTTATCAGTTTGTCCAGCGAGAGCCACAAGGGTGTTTGAACGGATGGTCATTATTGTGGTGTCATATGGGTATTTTGGTGGATTTTAGTGCATTTCGGTTGGTTTTGCGTAATTTACAGTGTTGTGCAACTACTAATGCTCAAGCATTACACACGACAGAAATCACCAATTGTCTAGAAATTCACTGTGCCGAACTTTCGGGCCCGTTTTCGGGCCATTTTCTACTGTCAAAATACCCACTTATACGTGTATCTCGCGGGAGGTGACGTCAATTGTATGTTGCCTGGTAACAATTCACCTACACCATCAGAGATACCGACGTAACACATACAACACCGAATATATAGAGAATAGTAGGTTAGTGCCGTGAATGGGAAAATATATGGCAAGGCTCAGGAAACGGGATGGGCGAGGCTCTGCCGAGCACATCCCGTTTCCGTGCCGCGCCAGATATTTGTTTCCATTCACGGCACTAACCTACTGTTCTATTTATCCCGTCAACACCTTCAAATGGCTGTAAAATGCAAAAATTGTATTGACTGGATATCAATAATGTTTGAATGGATAAGAACTGTTCTTCAAGAACCTGTGGCGAGAGCATGATCAATTGAAGGGGCAGGTGGAAGAAGGGGGCTAAGTCCATGATAAAGGACTTAGCCCCTTCTTTTCATGACCCCTTCAATTATAATGTAGCCTCTTTAAACCGGACACTCTGTGAAATATGTGTGTTTCAGTTTAATGTGTTTCAATGGCATGGTGTGATTCCAGCAATAATGTATGTTCATGATTGCAAAACACGCATAAATGTCATAGTGTTCATATACATGAATTACAGTGGAACCTCTTTAAATCTAACATATTTGAAAACTTGTGTGTTTCATTTTGTTGGGTTTTAACGCTCTTTCGAATCTCCAGTAAACATGTCTGTATGATTGAAAAGCAGGCATAAAAACATTGTTTTCGATTCGATTCGGCTTATATTTAAGGGTGGGAATTGGCTAGAACACCTTCCATACCCGGTTATGCAAAAATAATAAAATGTTATATCGTGTTCATATACACGAACTACCATGGGGCCACTTTAAACCAAACACGTTGGCAAATACATGTGCTTAGTTGATGAGGATCACTGTCGTGTCGTATCTCCAGTATTAATGTATGTTCACGATTTAAAACCAGGCGGAAATGTCATTCCGTGTTCATATACACGAACTACTGTGGGACCTCTTTAAACCAAACACGTTCAAATTGGTAAGTGCGTGTTCTTCATTTGATGGGGATCACTGTCATGGCGTATGTCCAGGTTTTAATTGAAAAGCAGGCATAAATGTCATTCCGTGTTCATATACAGGAATTACCTTGGGACCTCTCTAAACCACAGGTGACTGGAAAAAATCCCATGACACTATATACTATATTATTTATAGAATGAGAGACTATCATATTATTTTTCCCCATCACCTGTGGTCTAAACCAAACACGTTGGAATACAGTCGAACCTCCACGAACGGCTACCTCTCTACAACAACACCCTCTCTGTAACAGCCACTTATTTTATACCCCAAATTGATGATTTTCTCTATAATCTTTCTACTGCTTAGAACGAAAATTGTCGTCTGCAGTTGCTTTATATTTTTACTTCTTTCTCAATAAAACATGGATTGACAGCACTTAAGAATCATTTCCATTGGAAATGATTCAATGGAAATGATTCTTAAATGCTGTCAAAGCATGTTTTTTTGTGCGAATAATCGAAGAAAATAAATAAACAACAGAAGACAAACTTTAATTCAGCATTAACCTCCCTGCAACAGCCACCTCTCTACAACAGCCAATTTTGTGTCTTCCTATGGGTGGCTGTTGTAGAGAGGTTGCACTGTAGTAATATGTTTAGTTTCATGTGATTCACTGGTATGGTATATCGGCAATCATAATGTGTTCACGATGGCAAAGCAATGTCATCAAAATCAAACTACAGCAAGGTGTATGTACTGAAACTTGCAGAAGTCCTCCGATTCAAAGTACGTATTTGTTATTTTGTCCTTATTATGTAATGGATTTTTATGAAATATGGCACATCAAACACGTCTTGTTAAGCTGCAGTTGGTGGTCTCGGTACTTTGGTCCAAACTTCTGTCGTTTTTGCGAAGAATCGATTCCCGTGTCTATTGACACGGAAATCGATTCTTCGCAAAAACGACATAACTTTGTGCCGAACTCCCGGGACCACCAAATGCAGCTCATGAAGACCCGTTTACTGCGCCATATTTCATCAAAATCAGTTTCCTATGAAGGAAAATATCAAATAATACTTACTTTGGAGTGGGCGCGCTTTCAACACTTTCAGCCATTGTTGTTGTTGTTGTAACCACGTTATCATGCACCTTGTACAGTGAGACCTGTCTAAACCGAACTTTAATTTTGATAAGTTTCTCTGTCTCTGTGATGACGTAGCCTGGTGATTGAAAATACATGTAGCACATAAATGTCATATTGAGTTGACATACCTGCATCACAGTGGAACCTCTCTATACTGGACACCCTGGAAGATCCAGGGTGTCCGGTTTAGAGAGATTTCACTGTATCAACTGTACCCAACCTCTGCAATAGACACGGGACATACACATGACATACACATTGTGACTGGAGAAACGGGGTGATAAGGATCTAGATCGGATAGTGCGTCCAACAGCCACTGCAAAGGTCCGAGATCGATTTGTGTCGCCATTCAGTTAATGAAACATATGAGACGCGTTTCTGAACAAAATCGTTCTAATATTAATGGTAATTGTAAACCTTTATACTTATTACTGCGATAATACTATATGCATTGTGAATCGCTTGTCGCTCACACAATGTATACACGGTATTTCTCCTGTGCGTGTCTCGTGTTTCGCTCGTAGCCTCGGTATTTCACCAGTATGTATGCGCAAAAATACGGTACCACTGTTATATGAGAGCGGGCTTGTCTATTCGCTGGTAATATTGTTTTTACTCATTATGTTACGATTACTCTGTTAAGTACGATTGAATAGCAATATGTCGTAATTGTTTTGCTATGTATATAGACATAAACGATGTTTATTTTAACTATTACATTTTTGTAAATTGCAAAAGCATTGCAAGCTACACTTGTACACATATCGGCCGTCTCCTTGTAATCTGTAGCACTTAAACTAGACGTATAAGACGTAAAGTAAATTATTTGTTTATTATAGTATCACCCATATTGAAAGGGCTAGCTAGTTATGCCCCCTATGCGATTATGAGGTGGGGGGTGGTTATTGCGTTGCTCTTGATGTTCCGTACGTCCGTCCGTCCGTCCGTCCGTGTACATTTACGTCTAAAAGGCAAAAGGTTTGTAAGAGTTTCTCCAGTTAGAGTCCAGTATGCGACGGGGGCATATCCATGTTTTACAAACATAATGTCTAGTTTGAACTTTATTCGTTGAACAGTAGTACTAGTCCTATGATACTCGTACATGTCCGGCATCATTGGTGCCATTTATTGAACTACACCATCGTCTGCGTTAATCTTGCCAAGATGTCAACATTTCTAGGTATCAATTGGCAATATCAACTCGAAATCAAGCAGTTTGATTGGCTGTGCCTGAGCTGTAGCACAGTTCAGGCACAGCCAATCAAGCTGCTTAAAAGTATTCAAGTATTTTGAAATAAAGAAAAAAATAAGTATTGGCAAGAATAGCACAGGCCGCTCACCAACCGGACATGGTAATCAGCCCGGACATGGTAATCAGCCAGGACATGGTAATCAGCCCGGACGGATACTCGAACCTTCGACCTCTCATAGATAATTCCCATGTTATGCCACCAAATGTGTTATAATGCGATGAAAGGTCTTACGTGGAACAACATACAAGACTATTGACATCGGGGTGTAGTGATACAATACGGATGAATGGAGCTATTTTCTTTTCTCTGAAATTCGCAAGTTTGTCTAAATTGAACAAGAGCTTATTGCAGCGGTGACTGCGGTTCTGAAAAAAGCGGTCTTAATTTTAAAAGGCGGAAACAGATAGTATCGTCCGCTGATTTTTATTTTTAACTTATTTCTGGATAAAAAAAACTGTTTGTGCAGACATGAGAATCGTCTCCATTTGATAACTATTCTGATTCGCTGTAAAAAGTATATTTTTATGGAGACCATTTGAGAATTAAAAATAAACCGCAGACGACACAATTTAATTCAGCTTTCAGAAAACGTGTTTTATTGTAATGTGTCTCAATACCATGTGTCTCTGGTGATGAAGTGGGTTCATGTTCATTCAAAGCACACAAACACGACTTGCAGTGCGCATAGGTTGTGTGATACAAGCCATGTGAGTTTGTACTTAAGAAGAGGTGAGATTTTTCATGAAAAATGTTAAAAGAAATACGATACTTTTCCTAAATGACGTCGAAAGTTGGCGAAATGTTCAGAGCAAATGCGACATTCCGCATTTGTTATGAACGTTTCGTCAACTTTCGACGTCATTTACAGAAAATATCACGGTTTCTGTAAATAGTTTTGGCATGACAAAATCACAGATGTTCTTAAGTACAAAGTCACATGGCCCGTCTCATATGTCTGAATTATAGTACAATCTCCCTTAGCCGGTCACCATGGGGACCGTCCGTGGTGTCCGGTTTAGCGAGAGTCCCACCGTTCCATAACAACAACATTGATGATGAAAGTAACTCTTTCACCCCTAAGTAACTGGAATGGACTGTGATATGTTAATTTAAGGACCAATTCAATTGTCACAAAATTATTTTCAGATGGGTCCATTTATAAGAAGTTTTTTTTTTAATTACTTGCAAAAAAATAAGATCCTGATGAGACGGCTCGTTACGAGCCGACTCATCTTGATCTACACTGTTTGCAAACACAGCTAAAGAGGTCTGCAGTGTTGAAATTAAGCAAAACTCCACACATGTCCATTCTAGTTAAAGCAGCCAATTATAAAGTTTCCTCATGCGCATGCGTCAGTAAACAAGCTTTCAAACGGCTTAGAAGATTTGAGTCGTACTCCAAGCCAGTAATGAGCATTCAGTGTACTCTAGTTCCAAAGTTTCATTCACGGAACGACTTTGAAAATCGTGACTGGAAAACGGAATGTATTTTTTTTCGGGAATTCAGCGGATATAGAATAAATAAAGCCACGGATTAATTTAACTGGGTCGCGAGGAAACACACAGGTAACTCAAGGTCTGTGCATATATGTTCAATCCTCCTATACTATTCTGTACATCTATATATGACATGTGCTTATCCAAATGAAATTAAATGTTTGTATATACATTAAAGGTACATTCCCAGTCAGTAGGCACAACATGTTCTTTATATCAGACACATCATCTGAACAAATTTCTGGCAAAATAAACATTCATTCACCATTACCCCACGTATTGATTGGCATCATTATACATTTTATATCAGACGTAAATTTTCCACACTGATATCAGGGGCGATAACCGTGTTACCTTAAAATGATAACGGACTTTACTATTTATTCTCTGCATTTATTTTTGGATGTGCAATGATCATACTTTATAATCTTTCGAAACTATTATGTTTTTAAGGTGACGCGTTTAATTAGTATAAATAATTAAAAAATACCATGCCTCATTTGCATATGAAAATAGCCTGATACCACCGCGCGTCACTATCTGTAAAATAACTGATTCTGTCTGTATAGAGGGCACGCGTAATCTTTAGAACTGATGGAATAGTTACACAATTATACACTTATTTAATTCCTATAAAGAACATGTTGTGCCTACTGAGTGGGCATGTACCTTTAACAGAGTGGTGTTCATACGCATGTGTTAGTAAAGCGGCCCTCATATATCGGTCGAGGCGCCCGCGCGACTCCTAAAACTGGCCAAAAAGGGCATTTTCGCGAGGCATCCGGCCGGACGCTGCCCGATTTCTACGGGCTCCGCTGCGATCTTTAGAGGTCGCACGAACGCCGCGGGCGTGAAAACCTGACTCCCAAATCTGCGATTTTCCAAGCGTGAGTTTAGGTCGTGGTAAGCCCGTAGACACGTCGCTAGGGCCCCGCCCGGCGGCCTGCCGGAAACCGACCAGTGATCTGGCGGCCGCATGAAGATTTTGAGGTAAATTATTGGGAAAAAATCCGCCGGGCGCCGTGTGATTTTCACGGGCCCTCACGGCCACCCTACGATAGCCTCACGGCCCCCTCACGGATCCCGCCAGGACGCCTACCGATCTGTTCTTTGATCAGCCGGCGTCCGCCAGATTATCTAGCGGCGTCCGGCCGACGCTCTAACGGGCGCACTGTCTCCACTGCGATACAATGTTCAAAGGGCACTGCTCGGGCCCCGTCTAATATGCGAGGGCACACGTCGCAGACATGAAATTCGCCCGATTCATCCACGGTCTCTAAATCTCCCGGCGACTCCTGCGATTAGAAAAATCGCGCGGACGCCGGCTGATATGTGAGGGCCGCTTAACAGTGGAACCTCTCCACATTGGACATCATTTGATAGCCATAAACTTCAGGTTGCATGGGGACCTCCCAGGTTGTCCTGTTTGGGCAGGTTCAACTTTATATCTATACATTGTAAATACAGCATAACAACAACAGCTGCCAGTTGAAATTTAAACTATTTTATCCCGTCAACACAGTGCGTATGTGCCGTGAAACACTGTGCCGTGAACAAATTTTGAATCCTGTCAATACGACCTAATCACTGCGTATGAATATATGCGGTGGCTGGGGTTATTTATTTTGCATTTTAAAGCCATGTGTATGTATTGACGGGATAAATTGGAGGTACATATATGTGTGCTATTTTGATATAGTTCATTGTAGTACAGAACATCAACAGTGTGTGTGTGTTGTGGAGGTGGAGACACGAGATGAAGGGGCGGGCGAAGGTAGTGACATTCTCTGCCGACAGACTACATGTATAATGAGAATATCAGGTATGTTGATATCAAGTTTATCAGGCTCGGCTAGGAAACGCGTGATTCCTGCCGTTTCTGAGCCGAGACTGATAAACTTGATATCAAACGACAGTAGCATGGTATTATTTTTCATCAGGTAACGTGTTATGCTCGAAAATGACCACATATGACGTCGTTATCTTTGGATAGAACGCGGACTTACGTTGCGTCATTTCACTGACATCATTCGGTAACGTCACGTGACGTCATCCGACCAATGGCACGTCAGTTTGTTGTAACCCGGCTGTTCGTATCAATGCCTCATACAATAATATGGTATCAGTCAGTACGTATTCGGTCAATACAGGGCAGGTTACCTGAAAAATGTTCAGAAATATTCTGGATTTGCTTTTAGTGGATCACATCTGGGCATTTAGAACACAGTTGTATCAGCATTCACAAGTCGTAAAACTGCACCCTAATTGAATGTGGGTGGTGGGGGCGGCTAGTAACGTTATATGTTGACCATCTACATGTATACGTTCACAGAGGCCGCATGCATGCTTTGATTTAACGACGGCACTGGCTAGATGGCATGTCGGGACCGACTATTTAAGTCCCTATCAGATAAGACTAGGACACGCCGAATCGGCATTGGTCGAGGTGGGAATTGAACCCGGGGTCTCCCGATCCGCAGTCCGACGCTCTACCTACTGAGCTAATCCGGTTACCTAATGGCCGCATGTGCGGGGGTACCTGTGCCAACACTCACTACACATGTGAGACAAATTAACAAATTCGCCGTAAAAATAGTAAGTCTTAGATGTATTTTATTTCTTGTTTGAAAAAAATCGTTTTATCTTGTGCACATGTATGCTATTAAGTCCCGAAATACCGCACACGCCAGGTGTTTTTATCCGTATCATTTTATTTCTGAGGTTTTATAGCGGATTTAGTAAAACGATTTTATTGGAAGTAAGAATGTGAGTAGGTCTGGGGGATTGAGATATAGGTGTGACTGTCAGTGTGGTAAAATGGACCTTATTAGTGTCTCGGTGACTGGAGAAATGGGGATTGTGGGTTTTGCGACACGTGTAGATCCAGATCAGATTGTGCATCCGCACAGTCTGATCAGGATCTGCACTGTTCGTGATTCCATCAATGAAACAACTCATGCTTCTGACAAGAAACACAGGTCGTTATTAGGCTACATGTGTGTGTTATTGATCAGGAGCTACACTGGACATACGCCCCATTTCTCCTTGTCACAGCCACATATAGTTGGCGTGGTCTAGTGGACAAGGCATCCGCCTCGTAACTGGGAGGTCGAAGGTACGAGCCTCTGCTCGTGCTGATATGGCCGGTGAGCCGCCATCTAGTCGAATAAATGCACCGAGTGCATGCCTTCCTGGGGGCCGTCTCATTAAACTTCGTACGACTAAGATGTTCGTAAGTGCAAAATAATGATAGTCTGTAAATTTAACCTCAGCAATGTTTTCTTGTAAACAATTCATGGATTTACATTGTATTGAGCATAGGCTGCATATGCAGCCTATGCTCAATAAATGTAAATCCATGAATTGAATTTTTCAGACGATCATTAATTTTCACTTACGAACATTTTAGTCGTGCAAAGTGAAACGGCCCCCTTGTATATAGGCTATGAATTGGGACGTACTGATGTTCACAGATCATAGTGTTTTCTCGTTCAACCGTATTTCTCACTTTACACAAATATTTATTTCTCTTTTAGCAGAATCATTTCTTATTTTCTTGGCAAATTTCGCAGTGAAAATGCATGCATATATTGTACACAGGGTCACTTTATTGAACAACATACAAGAAATAGACATTTATTGATTCCGAAAATGCTATAAATGGCGTCGAAAGTTTACCAAAATTACACAGCATATGTCGAATCAAATTATGAAAGTAACTGAAACATATGACTACATATTTTATTGTTTTTATGCAATTCTGAAACCGTGTGTTACACCATGTTTCACCTAGCCGGTCACATGTGAATATGGTTGGATGTGTTTTATGTCTAAATTGAATGGTTTGAGCGCCTAAAGCTCCCTTTGATAGACTCAGTGTTGAAGAAATAACCATGGTCCATTTGGATTATCAGAAGTAGTACAAGAAGGCCAGCTATTGATCTCCAGCCAGTTGTTGGGTGCTGATGAAGCGACGACGAATTAGATTATAACTCCGCTTTAATTTTCCCCTCGTTACGTCCACTCTATTGGCTTCTAGTAGTGTGCTATCGTTGACCCGTTACTTTGGTGTTTGTTCGTGTGGGATATATACTTATTTGCTGTAAAGCTAGTATCTTACTGGGCTACGACTGTTGGCGACAAATTGCGAACGGCATTCGCGAGGGAGTTTCCAAAATGTCTCGAAACGTTCGCAGGGTTCTCAATTTCCTCGCGTGAGTCGCAGGGACTCGCTCTCGTGTCGCTGGAATTTTGAACATGTTCAAAAAATTCGCTCGACAAATGTTCTCTCAAAATAGTCACAGAGTCGTCGCGGGTGTCTCGAACCCGGCTCGAACTATTCTCAATTTAGTTTCCGTGAGTCAGAAAGTCCGAGAAATGTGACAACTTTGTGAGGGCTTGCGACCTATGAAACTAAATTGTGATTGATTGGAGACAAAAATTAAAATGTCGCGCGAATGTCGTGCGAATGTCGCAATTTATTCGCAGTTTGTTCGCTTGACGTCTGATGACAAAACGATTGAAAAGATTTCTCAATTGTAACGCATAACTGTCACGCGACAGTCACGCGACGTTGGCGCAACATGTATGCGAACTCCCGGCGAATTTTGGCCCAAATTTCGCGATTCCAAGTTAAAATTGTCGCTAATTCGCGTATTTTCTGCAATTGTGTGTCTCCAACTAGTCGCAAGCTGTCGCAGCCCAGTGAGATACTACCTTATGTAGGTTACCGAACTTGGAAAATCACGAGTAACACATCAATGCCTGCGTTATTCTTGCCAATACCTCCACATCTTAAGCATCTATTGGCAATATCAACTCGCAATCAGACAGCTTGATTTCACGCACATTATTCAAGTACATTGAAATAAAGAAAATAATAAGTATTAGCATGATTAGCGCAAGCGGTGTTGCAATTGGTGGAGCGTATCGGCTTACCTTACGCCAAAACACAGTAGTTTATACATGCTGTCACCAATCCGACAGCCTGTGAATATGGTTGGAGTTGTTTCAGGTATACATTTTATTTAAGTCAGGTCTAACCGACAAATACCGTCAATTTTAACATAAAATATAGCACGCTGATTCCCAGGATGTAGTTATAAGGGAAGTTACTCGTAGTTCGGTCCTGTATTTATAAAACTGGCATATTTATTCATCTTATATTTAAGGGTAGTGCTATATGTATTGTTGACCCGTTACGCTGGCGTGTGGCCCTGTGTGCTTTATTGTTTTATATTCCATTTCTTATACTGTTGCTAGTATACACGTTGTATCGCTATATCCGCATATGGATGGTTTAATAGTCCATGAGTAGAGCATTTAACTTCAGATCAGGAGGTTGCGGGAAATCTTTCATAGTATTTTCATCCAAATGGTGTTTCGGATGAGGTTTGATAACGATGCCCCATCTCTACATGACCTTAGGTACATGTATTTCTGTGATGTTAAACACGTTTATATTTTATATCCGCGTATTATAAAATTAACAACAGTATTCACATTTAGAAGTATCGGAAATGAGGAACAGCGGATCATGTTTGTTTGACAATCCATACGCAATGCATCCACATTGACAGGTCGTATGAGATTTACAATATCGTTAACATGAATGCACTTTTATTTGAAAGAAAACATCACCAATCACAGTGTAAGCTTCATGAAATCAACAAATTCTAATTTGTGAGACACATACACATATAAGACACGCTATTTGATTTTGTACCTAAGAAGATGTACGATTTATAATGATTTTTTTTGTTTTTACAAAACTGCGATTTTTTCTGTAAATGACGTCAAAAGTTGACGCATTTTCATGGCAAATGCGGAATTCTTGCCATGCGAAATTCTATTCCGCGTTTGCTCTGAACATTTCGTCAACTTCCGACTTCATAGACGAAATATATCGTAAATTGTGTAAATATTTGTACGCGATATCGCACATCTCCTTAGGTACAAACTCATATGCGACATGCCATGAAACAATGGGACTTTCTGAGTACACGGTGGGTACAGTATAGTATTTATCCCGTCAACACAGTGGTGGGTACAGAATAGTATTTATACCGTCAACACAGTGGTGGGTACAGTATAGTATTTATCCCGTCAACACAGTGGTGGGTACAGAATAGTATTTATACCGTCAACACAGTGGTGGGTACAGTATAGTATTTATCCCGTCAACACAGTGGTGGGTACAGTATAGTATTTATCCCGTCAACACAGTGGTGGGTACAGTATAGTATGTATCCCGTCAACACAGTGGTGGGTACAGTATAGTATTTATCCTACCTCGTCAACACAGTGGTGTGTACAGTATAGTATGTATCCCGTCAACACAGTGGTGGGTACAGTATAGTATTTATACCGTCAACACAGTGGTGGGTACAGTATAGTATTTATCCCGTCAACACAGTGGTGGGTACAGTATAGTATGTATCCCGTCAACACAGTGGTGGGTACAGTATAGTATTTATCCTACCTCGTCAACACAGTGGTGTGTACAGTATAGTATGTATCCCGTCAACACAGTGGTGGGTACAGTATAGTATGTATCCCGTCAACACAGTGGTGGGTACAGTATAGTATTTATACCGTCAACACAGTGGTGGGTACAGTATAGTATTTATCCCGTCAACACAGTGGTGGGTACAGTATAGTATGTATCCCGTCAACACAGTGGTGGGTACAGTATAGTATGTATCCCGTCAACACAGTGGTGGGTACAGTATAGTATGTATCCCGTCAACACAGTGGTGGGTACAGTATAGTATTTATCCCGTCAACACAGTGCTGGGTACAGTATAGTATTTACACAGTGCTGGGTACAGTATAGTATTTATCCCGTCAACACAGTGGTGGGTACAGTATAGTATGTATCCCGTCAACACAGTGGTGGGTACTGTTAGTATTTATCCCGTCAACACAGTGGTGGGCACAGTATAGTATGTATCCCGTCAACACAGTGGTGTGGGCACAGTATAGTATTTATCCCGTCAACACAGTGGTGGGTACAGTATAGTATTTATCCCGTCAACACAGTGGTGGGTACAGTATAGTATTTATACCGTCAACACAGTGGTGGGTACAGTATGGTGGGTACAGTATAGTATTTATCCCGTCAACACAGTGGTGGGTACAGTATAGTATGTATCCCGTCAACACAAACACAGTGGTGGGTACAGTATAGTATTTATACCGTCAACACAGTGGTGGTATCCCGTCAACAGAGTGGTGGGTACAGTATAGTATTTATACCGTCATCACAGTGGTGGGTACAGTATAGTATTTATACCGTCAACACAGTGGTGGTATCCCGTCAACACAGTGGTGGGAACAGTATAGTATGTATCCCGTCAACACAGTGGTGGGTACAGTATAGTATTTATCCCGTCAACACAGTGGTGGGTACAGTATAGTATTGTATCCCGTCAACACAGTGGTGGGTACAGTTTAGTGTCCCTGTAACACAGGGGTGGGTACGTATAAGTATTTATCGTCAACACAGTGGTGGGTACAGTAATAGTATTTATCCCGTCAACACAGTGTGGTACAGTATAGTATTTTATCCGTCAACACAGTGGTGGGTACAGTATAGTATTTATACCGTCAACACAGTGGTGGGTACAGTATAGTATTTATCCCGTCAACAGTTTATGTATGTATCCGTCAACACAGTGGTGGGTTACAGTATAGTATTTATCCCGTCAACACAGTGTGGGTAGTATAGTATTTACCGTCAACACAGTGGTGGGTACAGTATAGTATTTTATCCCGTCAACACAGTGGTGGGTACAGTGTAGTATTTATATTCCGTCAACACAGTGGTGGTACAGTATAGTATATCCCGTCAACACAGTGGTGGGTAACATGTGTACAGTATAGTATTTATACCGTCAAACACAGTGGTGGGTACAGTATAGTATGTATCCCAACACAGTGTGGGTACAGTATAGTATGTCCCGTAACACGTGGTGGGTAGTATAGTATTTATCCCGTCAACACAGTGGTGGTACAGTATAGTGTATCTAACACAGTGGTGGGTACAGTATAGTATTTATCCCGTCAACACAGTGGTGGTACAGTATAGTATTTATCCCGTCAACACAGTGGTGGGTACAGTATAGTATCCCCGTATCTCCGTGTAACTACAGTGGTGGGTACAGTATAGTATACCGTCAACACAGTGGTGGGTACAGTATAGTATTTATCCGTCAACACAGTGGTGGGGTACAGTATAGTATTTTATCGTCAACACAGTGGTGGGTACAGTATATATTTTATGCCGTCAACACAGTGGTGGGTAGTATATATTTTTACCGTCAACACAGTGGTGGGTACAGTATAGTATTTATCCGTCAACACAGTGGTGGGTACAGTATAGTATTTATACCGTCAACACAGTGGTGGGTGGGACAGTATAGTATTTATGCTCACACAGTGTATCCCGTAACAGTGGTGGGACAGTATGTATGTATCCCGTCAACACAGTGGTGGTACAGTATAGTATTTATACCGTCAACACAGTGGTGGGTACAGTATAGTATGTATCCCGTCAACACAGTGGTGGGTACAGTATAGTAATTTATCCCGTCAACACGTGGTGGGTACGTCCCAACAGAGTGTGGGTACAGTAGTATGTATTTATCCTCGTCATCACAGTGGTGGGTACAGTATACCCGTCTACCACAGTAGTGTTTCCCGTCAACACAGTGGTGGGTACAGTATAGTATATCCCGTAACACAGTGTGTGTACAGTAGTATAGTATCGTCACCGTCAACAGTGGTGGGTACAGTATAGTATTTATACCGTCAACACAGTGGTGGGTACTAGCCGCGTGGGTACAGTAGTGTGTAACAGTGGTGGGTACAGATATAGTATTTTATCCGTCACACAGTGTGGGTACAGTATAGTATTTATACCCGTTCAACAACAGTGTGGGTATCCCTATTTAACGTCAACACAGTGGTGGTAACAGTATAGTATGTATCCCGTCAACACAGTGGTGGGTACAGTATAGTATTTATCCCCGTCAACACAGTGGTATGTATTTATCCCGTCAACAGTGGTGGGTACAGTATAGTATATTTCCCGTCAACACAGTGGTGGGTACAGTATAGTATTTATCCTCAACACAGTGGTGGGTACAGTATGTATATACAGTATAGTATATTTTTACCGTCAACACAGTGGTGGGGTACAGTATATGTATTTCCCGTCAACACATGGTGGGGTACAAGTATAGTATTTATAACGTCATCACAGTGGTGGGTACAGTATAGTATTTTATGCGTCAACACAGTGGTGGGTACAGTATAGTATTTTTGCCGTCAACACAGTGGTGGGTACAGTATAGTATTTATTACCGTCAAAACAGTGGTGGGTACAGTATAGTAATTTTTGCCGTAAAACACAGTGGTGGGTACAGTATAGTATTTATGCCCGTCAACACAGTGGTGGGTAAACAGTATAGTATGTATCCGTCAACACAGTGGTGGGTACAGTATAGTATTTATCCCGTCAAAACACAGTGGTGGGTACAGTATATTTATTAACCACTGACACCAGTGTGGTGGGTAGTAAAGTAGTATCCCGTCAACACAGTGGGGGGTGGGTACAGTATAGTATGTATCCCGTCAACACAGTGGTGGGTAGTATGTATTTATCCCGTCACACAGTGGTGGGTTACAGTATAGTATTTTTGACCCGTCAACACAGTGTATATATGTATCCCTTCACACAGTGGTGGGTACGTATAGTATTTATCCCCGTCAACACAGTGGTGGGTACAGTATAGTATTTACCCCGTCAACACAGTGGTGGGTTACATATAGTAGTATCCTCGTCAACACATAAGTGGTAACAGTATAGTATATATCCCGTTCAAACACAGTGGGGGGGTTTAATAAGGGTATAATGTATCCCCGTCCTCCAACACAGTGGTGGGTACCAGTAATTAGTTTTATTTAATCCCCGGTCAACAAAGTTGGGGTTTGGTTAAACAGTTATAATAGTAATATTTTAACCGAACCCCCAACAAACCGTGGTTGGGGTACAAAGTCAAAAAAAAAAAGTAATTTAAATAACCCGTTTCAAACACATGGGGGGGTGGGTAAACCAGTTGTTAAGTAAATTTTTTATACCGCAACACAGTTTGGTGGGGGGTACAGTATAGTAATTGTAATGGAAACCCCCGTCCAACCCAACAACAGTGGGGTGGGGTTTAACAGTTAATGGTGGGTAACAAGTTTTAATCCGTTTAAAAAAAAAATTTTAAACCCCGGAACCCAAACACAGTGGGGTGGGGGGTAAACAGTTAAATAGTTATTTAATGTATCCCGTCCAAAACCAAACAGGTGGTGGGTTTACAGTAATATAGATAAATTTATAAACCCCGTCAATCAACCGTGGGTGGGTTAACAGTAATAGAATTGGGGGTACCCGGTCAACACAAGGTGGGTGGGGTACAGTAAGTTTATGTATTTCCCCGTCCCAACACAGTGTGGGTACAAGTATAGGTAAAAAATTTAATCCCGGTTCAACACAGTGGTTTGGGTACAGTTAAAATAGGTAATTTAAATCCCGTTCCCAACACAGTGGTGGGTAACTGTTTAAATAAGTATGTAACCCCCCCCGTTCCCAACACAGTTGGGTTTTGGGTACAAGAAATAAAGTATTTTAACCCCGTCCAACTCAAGTTGGGGTGGGGGGTTACAGTATAGTCCATTTTTAATCCCGTCCCAACAACAGTGGGGGTGGGTACAAGTATAGTAAAAAATTTTATCCCGTCCCAACACAGTGCCCCTGGGTACAAGTAAATAGTATTTTTAGGAAATTATTAAAACCGACCAAACACCAGGGTGGTGGGTAACAGTTAAAAGTAGGTTATTTATGCCGTCCAACACAGTGGGGTGATGGGTACCAGGTATCAAAGTAAAATTGAAATGCACGTCCCCCCCCAACCAACAGTGGTTGGGGGTACAGTATAAGTAATTTTAATATACCCCGTCCAATCACAAAGTGGTGGGTACAGTAATAGTTTAAATTTTTTATGGCCGGTCCAACAACCAGGGTGGTGGGTTACCCAGTCAATAGTAATAAAAATGCCGTCCAACACAGTGGGTGGTAACAAGTAAACAAAAATAAGTAAAAATTTTTTTGAATACCCGGTCCCCCCCAACAACAACAGTGGGGGTGGGTTAACAGTAAATAAGTTTAAAACTATTTTAAATCCCCGTCCCAACCCCAGGAGGGTTTGGGTACAGTATAAGTATTAACCCCACGTCCAAGAACACAGTCGGTTGGGGGGTTACAGTACATAGAATGTATCCCGTCAACACAGTGGTGTGGGTACAGTATAGTATATCCCGTCAACACAGTGGTGGGTACAGTATAGTATTAGTATATCCGTCAACACAGTGGTGGGTACAGTATAGTATTTATTCGTCACACAGTGGTGGGTACAGTTAGTATTTTACCGTACACAGTGGGCAGTATAGTATATCCCGTCAACACAGTGGTGGGTACAGTATGTTCAGTATAGTATTTACCGTCAACACAGTGGTGGGACAGTATAGTATACTCAACACAGTGGTGGGTACATATTGTATTTAAAAATACGCCCCAACACAGTGGTACAGTATAGTATGTATCCCGTCAACACAGTGGTGGGTACGTATAGTATTTGTAATGGTGGGTACAGTATAGTATTTATACCGTCAAACACAGTGGTGGGTACAGTATAGTATTATCCCGTCAACACGTGTGGTGGTACAGTATAGTATTTATAATGTCCCGTCAACACAGTGGTGGGTACAGTATAGTATTTGGGTAACAGTAATATGTAATTTATCCCGTCAACAGTGGTGTACAGTATAGTATTTATACCCGTCAACGACAGTGGTGGGTACAGTATAGTATGTATCCCGTCAAACACAGTGGTGGGGTAACAGTATATATCCCCGTAACACAGTGTGGGTACAGTATAGTATTTACCCCCGGTCAACACAGTGGTGGGTACAGTAATACAGTATAGTATATACCCGTCAACACAGTGGTGGGTACAGTATAGTATTTATCCGTCAACACAGTGGTGGGTACAGTATAGTAATTTATCCGTCAACACAGTGGTGGGTACAGTATAGTATTTATACCGTCAACAGTGGAGGGGTACCCAGTATATATTTATGCGTCAACACAGTGGTGGGTACAGTATAGTATTTACCGTCAACACAGTGGTGGGTACAGTATAGTAGTATGGTATAATACCCGTCAACACAGTGGTGGGTACAGTATACATTTTATCCCGTCAACACAGTGGTGGGTACAGTATTTATATTTCCACGTCAACGACAGTGTGGGTACCCAGTATAGTATGTATCCTCAACAGTGGTGGAACAGATAGTATATCCCGTCAACACAGTGGTGGGTACAGTAGTATTTATCCCGTCACACAGTGGTATAGATGTATCCCGTCAACACGTGGTACAGTATAGTATTTACCCGTCACACAGTGGTGGGTATATGTATTTATCCCGTCAACACAGTGGTGGGTACAGTATAGTATTTGTATCAACCGTCAACACAGTGGTGGGTACAGCATAGTATTTATCCCGTCAAACACAGTGGGTACATATAGTATATCCCGAACACATGGGGGTACGTATAGTATTCGTCAACACAGTGGTGGGTACAGTATAGTATTTTACCGTCAACACAGTGGTGGGACAGTAGTATTTATCACGTCAACACAGTGGTGGGTACAGTATAGTATATCGTCAACACAGTGTGGGTACGTATTTAGTATACTCGTCAACACAGTTTTTGTGGGTACGTATAGTATTTCTCCCGTCAACACAGTGGTGGGTACAGTATAGTATTTATCCCGTCAACACAGTGGTGGGTACAGTATAGTATTTATCCCGTCAACACAGTGCGTATGTGCCGTGAAACACGGTGCCGTGAAACATTGTTGATATCCTGTCAATACGACATAATCACCGAGTATGAATATGTGCGGTTGTCATGCTAGTCGATTCTCCGAGTGGGGTTATTTTTTTGGCATTTCAAAACTATTTGTAGGTGTTGACGGGATAAATAGAATAGTAGGTTAGTGCCGTGAAAGGGAAAATATCTGGCGCGTCACGGAAACGGGATGCGCGAGGCAGAGCCTCGCCCATCCCGTTTCCTGAGCCTTGCCAGATATGTTTTCCCATTCACGGCACTAACCTACTATTCTCTATGTCAGAGGCACCTGCTATTTGGATAGGGCGCAGTGCACTATAAGAAAATTCATTCACTTCCGATCATACTTTCTTTGATATCTCAGCAAATACTGTTCAAAGCGATTTCGACGTGATAAAGCGCAGATACTATACCCCAGAAAATTGAAAAAAAAACAACATATTTCAATGTCCCCGTCCTTGTAGATTTAGACGCTTAGAATTTAGTCGAGAAAACCTACAGTTTTTCGCAATATGGGGTGTACTCGGATCCAAAATATGATCGGAGATCGGTAGCAAATGCAGTTTATAACTACCAAAAGAGACATATGAACACTCCCAAAACCTGATATAGTAGATATGACATCTCGAAGTGGATGATTTTTCTTACCTGATTTAGTGTCAGGGTATGGGATGACGTGGTATATTGTTTGCACTGCAGTAATGGCGGCGCCCATGAGGTCCTGGATAAATCTTATTTTTCATCAATACGACTGCGGTTTCTTCCTTTTAATGATGATTAATTTTATTGTATTTTCATTAATCTAGTGTTTAGCATGGAAACATATTTCTAGGTGGTATATTGATATAATTTCACGGCGAAAAAACGTTTTGTTTCACAAACTGTGCTTCAAGATACTGTAATAGCAATACCCAGTTATCTCATTTCTGCTTCACAGCATGAGATAGAATATAACTGAACACTGCACGAACTATTTAACCATTTCACCCATAAATACTCAACATTCGCTTTTGTATCCTTAGTTTTAAAAAATTGCATTAATGTGAAAATGTAGGATTTCTTTTAGGATTGAACAATACTAAAACATACTGCAGATCCTGATGAGACGGCTCGTTACGAGCCGCCTCATCTGGATCTACACTGTTTACAAACATAATAGAGGACCGCGAGGTTTAAAGGGTTCATTTTATCAAATAGAACGATGAATTTTGTTTTTAGACCATTAGCAACCCACAAAGCGACAAACCATATACTGAAAGCCGAGACATGATCTAAGATACAAATGCCTTTAAAATATTAAGAAATCTTTACACCAGCGTTGCACAAGAAGTTGAGAAAAGGCCTTCAATATTGAATGACATCTGAATTTTATTTCGTCATAAATTTTACATTTCTTTGCTGCAAATCTATAATGTCTGACATGCATGCGAAAGTTGCCAAGAGATAGAAGTTTTATCGTTTTTATAAATGCATATTCTTGGCTTTGGTATAAGTGGGGATGGGGAAGTAGATTAAAATGAAAATTGCAACGCATTATAAGAAGTCATACTTGTGGAAATGTTGAAATTAATCGTCTAACGATTTATCTATACATCATCAATCATCATCATCATCATCATCATCATCATCATCATATCATCATCATCATCATCATCATCATCATCATCATCATCATCATTATCAGCATCATCATCATCATCAATCATCATCATCATCATCATCATCATAATCAACATCATCATCAGCATCATCATATCATCATCATCATCATCATCATCTTCACGACCACCACCGCCACGACCATCATCATCATCATCATCATCATCATCATCATCATCATCATCATCATCATCACGACCACCACCGCCACCGCAAACATCACCATCAGCATCACCACCACCACGATTACTACCAACATCATGATCTTCATCATCAGCAGCAGCAGCAGCATCATCCATATCACCAGCATCATCATCGTCATCATTATTATCATTATCATCGTCTTCATCATAATCATTGTCGGCGTCGTCGTCGTCGTCACCACCACCACCAGCATCACCACCAATACCACCACCAACAACAACAACAATACACCACCACTGCTTCCACCACCATCACTACCACCACCACCACCACCACCATCACTACCAGCAACACCACGATAACAACCACCATCAACAATAACAACAAACACACTCAACACCAACAACAACAACATCGCTACCACCATGATCACCACCAGCAACACAATCATAGCCACCAACAACAAAACACACGCACCATCGACACGACAACCACCACTATCACCGCTGCCACCACCATCGACATCACTACCAACAAGACAAACACCAACACCACCACCACCACCAATATTTACACCATCACAGATCACTCTAGATTGAACAATTACTCTCAGTGAAGCTAGCCTTAGAATTTGTCTGCGGTAATGAATGTTGATTTTACGGCAAACCTTGGAATCACGTGGTAAAACTTGATTGATGTACTCAATCGTGAATTGTCACATACGTCAACATTCACCAGTCTTGGAATCACGTCGTAAAACTTGATTGATGTGTACTCAATCGTGAATTGTCACATACGTCAACATTGACCAGTCTTGGAGTGTGATTGGAGAAATTAGGTCCATGACCAGTTTGTGACCAGTGTATACCCAGATCAGCATGCGCATCCGCGCAGTCTGATCAGGGCCTTCACTATTTGACATTCCGCATATTCCATGATTCCGATTACGTACACAACCGCCTACATAAATCTTGCCCAGATGTCAACGTTTCTGAACAACTATTGACAAATATCAACTCGCAATCAAGCAGTTGATTGGCTGAGCCTGTAGCGCAGCCCAGGCCCAGCCAATCAAACTGTTTGATTTCAAGCACAATGTTCAAGTACATGTATTTGAAATAACAAACAAATTGACAATTATTGGCAAGATTATCGCAGGTGGCGGTGTATCAGGGTATAAGGGTGAGCAAATCGATCAGGAGCTATACGGTAACAAGGGCATACAAGTAGGCACCATTTCTACATTGGACACAAATGGCATAAGCCCTATTTCTCCAGTCACTCGAATAGATCTGAACCTACACGTAGACTGGCCACAAATGTCATTAGCCACATTTTTCCAGTTACCTGCCATGATCACGAATGGCCACAAATGTCATACGCCACATAATATCCAGTGTCATTGATTATCCCAGTACCAATAACACTAGTTCTCCTGTAACAGACACGTACAAGCCGGGAGATATGCTGGTTACACATGACATAAACCTCGTTTCACCAGTCACAGGCCAGGAGTTAAACTCACCAAAATTTCATTTATCCCGTCAACACAGTACGTATGTGCCGTGAAACAGGGTGCCGTGAAACATTTTTGATATCCTGTCAATACGACCTAATCACTGCGTATGAATATTTGCGGTGGCTGGGATTATTATTTTGCATTTTAAAGCCAGTTGTATGTGTTGACGGGATAAATAGAATAGTAGGTACGGGAACGGGATGTGTTCGGCAGAGCCTCGCCCATCCCGTTTCCTAAGCCTTGCCAGATAGTTTCCCCATTCACGGCACTAACCTACTATTCTCTATTTCTCCTGCCACAGTCACAATCCAGGAGGTAGTCTAACCACAAATGCGATAATAAGCTCAATTCCTGCAGTCACATGTCAGCGATTATCGGAGACCGTTGCTTCAATCTGTACCTACGATAATGTACCAGCTGTCATTCTGACGACGTACATGTACGTCCACATGGGTCTGAAATCGTGCTGGGATTCTCACTCCGGTGGCCCGGGTTCGATCCTCGATCCCGGCATTGGAGTTTATGAAATGCAATTGTACCAGCTGGTTCTACCCAGGTGTGCCTATAGCGGCTTATTCCGCGGATATTCAAGGCCTAAGATCCAATTGGGACCCTGAAAAAAATCGATCAATAAACGAACAAACTATCAATTGACTTCACACCCTGCATCAGAAGATGAGAAGCGAGAAGGGAATTCTCGAATTTTCTCGCGTTTGCGTACAACGACTATACTAGTCGTTCTGCGCAAACGTCTGAAAGTTCGGGTTAACCAACTAAACAACATGAATGTTGCTTTTACTTACAGCCGCCCAGTCTAGCCAGCGCTATACGAACACGATTCCGAGCTTGCAGTAGATATAGACTTAAACTGAAGACGGCAATCGTCCGACTGGAGAAACATGTTAACCATTGTTCTACTGATCTACTTGTGTGTTGTCATTCAAGGTAAGACAACGCCCATGTGCGAAATGCGGAGACTTCGGACCATGGACATTTCGGACCATTCACGTTTCCGCGTGGTTTCGGACCATGGACGTTTAGGTACTTGGGCGTTTCGGACCATTGACATTTCGGATCACATCATTATACGAGTCGGAATGTGTATATAAATATGCAAGCTTTCTGCATTAACACGATATGTTGAACAATACTTCAGTAACCAAGAACCCACTCGTGAAACTTTTCCGCATAAGGCCTGACCAAGGTCCGAAACGTCTACCACCCCCATGGATATAGAAACTGATGAAAGTGTGATTATAATTATTCAGCATAATGTTTTCGCAAACTTGTTCTCAGATATCGGACGAAATGATGAAACAGATTAATGAAATATTTAATTGTAGTTTTGTATCGTATGTCTAAACACAATTATATCTACGAATCGCTTGAAAAACCGCGGTTTGTTAATAAATATTTATACATGTAATACTGAAAAAAATAGAAATGACATAGAAATAGAAGTTAATTCAACCCATGTCGAGAATGCAAACCTATTTATCTACGTGCTACAGTATTATTGTAATAAGTCAGTTATTGTTCGCATATTGGATCTTTCAGGAACTAAATGCTGCTGTCGCTGGCGCTCCCTCGTATTTAATTCCTTAACAATCCAAATTGTGAACAATAACTTATACATATATGTATCGTATTCTGCTGGAATATGACAGAATATGTTATAATCTGCTTGGAATGTTATCACAAAAAAAATGTTGCTTTTTGTTCATATACATGTAGGTCATTCGCAGACCCTGTGTCTTCTTTTTAAATGTATCAACGTACGTTTTGTGGAGAAATGAAGAAAATAGAAACTAACATAAAGTTTATGTTCGTTTCTATTTTCTTCATATCTCCACGAAAAGTATGATTTTTTTGTTGTGAGACGGCTCAAATGGATGGCGACAACAAGTATGTGTCTACAGACAATTAAATAAGCTAAATATATACAAAATGTATAATAGTAAATGGCAAAAAATGTGTATCCTCGGCTTGGAAAGTTGTAAAGGTATATTGTGATGAAAAATACATTTTCAGCGCATGAAACGTTCTGTCCTTCTCAAATAAAACTTCTTAAATATCTACAAATGTGGCTGTGACTGGAGACATGGGGCTTACGGGTTGTGTAACCAGTGTAGCTCCTGATTTAAATAGCATACTCCTGTAGCCTGATAACGATCTATATTGCTTGTTATAAGCATGCTAGGTGTTTCATTGAGTGAATGGGGGAAAATTGCAGATTTCATCAAAATTGCAAAGTATACTTATCTAGCAAAGTATACTTTGAGGGAGTACTCATTTATTTTTCCCGAAATGCATTATTTCATATAGAACTAACGACTGCATATATTTGATGATTAAAAGTATGCAGACTTATTATACTGAATTTATTACATTATCACAGCCAAAATGGCTGTGATAATGTAATGAATTAAGTATAATAAAATTAATAAATTTATCCTAAAATTGAAATTTCTCCCTCAAAGTATACTTTGCTAGATAAGTATACATTGCAATGTTGGTGAAATATGCTACTGATCTGGATCTACACTGGTCGGCAAAACCCATAAGCCCGATTTCTCCAGTCACATGCATAGATGTCAAAAATATATCGGGCTGCATTATTTATGTATACGACGTTCTTTTTCAACATGGTATGTCTACGCTACATGTACACATTGTAACTCCTGCGCCAGAACACTTCGCATCCGTCAATCACACTGTTCCGAATCACCCCATTGGGATTTGGGTTACTCTGGACAGCGACTGGAATGCTGTCCCGTCTATTGCAGTACGTATGGTCGTGTCAGACCAGAATGAGTACCGGCTGGTGCGCGACTTGTTCGTGAAGTACGACAAGCGAGTCCGTCCGTCGAACAACCACTTTCTTCCCCTCAACATTACGTATGGAGTTGCCCTTGCTCAGATCATCGACGTGGTAAGTAATGTATTACATGTATATGCAAACATAGTCTAATGCACTCTATAAGTATCACGCAATCTGATTGGCTGATGGTCATACATTACAGGTATATCATTGTTGATGAACGGTTGACAATTATTTCAATATATACCATGGGGCACATCATCCACGTATGGCGAATATATTCCTACGCCAATACTCAGACTGAAGTCCATCAATTTACTCCGCCACCAAATAACCAAAAACGTTGCTAAACTCACATAAAATGTCCCACGTGGTATTCTTCAGTGCATTAGAAGTAGATTACGCATTGTAATTTTGAAATTTGCGGCGTCTATCAGAAAACGCGTCGCCATTAAATAGATTTTCCGACCTATCATTTTCTGATATACGCCGCAAATTTCAAAATTACCATACAGTTAACCCTATATTGAATGTGTCAGTGGAAAAAAGGGGCTGTGTGGACTTAGCCCACATCTTCCACTGACACATTCAACTAACGTGGATAGCAAGTGACGTCAGGACCCCTGCGCAGAAAAACTTCTATACTAGACGTGTCGCCCAGTGTTATAAATAGGTTACCAAACAAATAAAGAGTAGGCTCAGTCAATCAAACTGCATGATTGGGAGTTAAGATTGCCAATAGATGTTCTGAAACAAACGTTGACATCTGGACAATATTAACGGAAGCGGTTGTGTAGTAGTGTTGCATTTCCGTCTCTGGAACATCAGTGCCAATAATTGTTGCCAGACTATTTACAGACAATGTTCACAGACTATTTTCAGGTAGAAAGTAGTCCGGGTCACGTCGGCACGTCTCCTGCAATTTTCTGTAAATGGCTGTTAATTGGCAACGTGAAATTCGAAGCCTTAAAATGGCTGTTCTGTAATTAGTTTATAATTGGTAACAGATAAAATTCTCCGCTAGAAGGCGTAATAGATGTGGACAACAGAAACACAGATGAACGAATCGGACCTGTGACATAAAAAAGAGAGAAAAATGATGCAAAACATCATCATGTTACCCCCACCTACCTGTTGGCGTACTGTACGTTACGTTTCTGCTGAGAAACTTAGCATACGGTACGACAGCAGGTGGGTGGGTTAATGAATTCCTCAACCGGCATTTTTATGTCACATGTCTCAGTCTTTCCCCTGTGGAAATAATCGTCAAGACTATACAACCACTGCTGCATGCCATGGTAATGTAGACCTTGATCCAGCCAGTCGACTACTGAGCAGCGAGTTCAGTGCAGTGTGGCGGCTATAAACATTCTCCCCGTGCTTTAGTCCAGTGACGTCAAAGTAGAAATGAAGAATGTTGATACATGTCTATATTTTACAGACACTCTCAGAAAATGGTACTTAAAACAAAATGTTGAAAATCATAAATATTCCACCTCTAATCAGTCAAAATGTTTTCAATTTCAACAAGAAATGACATCGTTAAACGAAGCGTATCCCCTCGCTGGCAGCCTTGATAATAATAATATAAAAAAACAAGTCTTCAGTGACCTTGACCATGAGCGGTCGAATGTGGGTCGTATTGACAGCCTTGATAATAAAAAAAAACATAAGAAAAAGAAAAGAAAAAGAAAACTTTAACATTGTTGCCTTACATATTTGCTTTACAAACAAGGTGAACATAAGTCCTCAGTGACCTTGTCCTTGGGCGGTCGGACGTTGGTCGTATGCAAAACAAGGCACCATCCCTAGACACGCATTGTAGCCACATACATGTAGTATCAAAGTCGGTGAAGCTGTTCATGAGTTATTGAAAAATGTGAAAGGCGTTACTAACGTGCATACATGGACTAACGCTATATCCCCTCTTACATATCGGCGAGGGGATAATGATTGTAAAATTTATGCAAATTGTGTTCCTGATTAAAACTGTGCTTGGTAGTATGGAAGCGTCCTGGTGCCAATGCTATAATAGTTGTATCTCCTAAGTAGTAAGTTATAATTAGGAGATAGTAACTCCTAATTAGGAGATACTAAGTCCTAATTAGGAGTTACTAAGTCCTAGTTAGGATATATTATCTCCTAATTAGGGGATGACAAGTCCTAATTAGGAGATATATCTCCTAATTATGATATAATATATCCTAATTAGGAGATAATAAGTCCCAATTGGGAGATAATAAGTCCTAATTAAGAGATAATAACTCATAATTAGTAATTAGTCATATTTCCTAATTAGGAGTTATATCTCCTAATTAGGACTTACTATATCCTAATTACGACTTACTATCTCCTAATTAGGACCTAACAATATTATAACATTGGCACCAGGACCCTTCCATATGGCAACATTTGCGTCTTTGACTATACAATTATTTAAAAGGATAGTAAGGGTCATTATATATCGAATTACAAAATGTATGTTGAAGTTTATGTTTCTATTGTATGAGCATTTAACTGACTGTGCCCTGAATGTGAATGATTATAAGGGCGTGGTCAGGGGATGTTTGATGTGTTCGAACGGAAGACCCTTTTGTATATACATGTAAATGAGGTCCACGATAGTCATGTTCCGTGCATGGATGAGCAAACTTTATATTTTACAAATACTAATAAACGACAAAACACAGTGAAGCGACGCCAAACATATTGCAATATGCCAATTTTGAGAAATACGCTTCTGAAGTTGATTCAAAATTCTTTGCCCAGGAGCTAGTTGCTGCCCAAACATACATGAATGCTACATTTGGCTTCTAGAAATCAAAAACATCCCGGTGCCGTGAAACAACCGAGATATGTAAGTGATCCAGGGGTAACCCCTGGACCACTTACAGATTCTGGTTGTTTCACCTATGAAAGTCGATCCCCTTTTCAAAAATCCTGGTGACGCCCATGGAATAGTTGGGAGCATACGATGGGTAATGTAACGATCGGGATTCATCCTTACCGGAATCCCGACCGGAGACCTTATGCCTATTTCACCAACATTGCAAAGTATATTTATCTAGCAAAGCCTTAAATGGCATTAGCTGTTGATAGGCAGTTAAACACAAATAAATCAAATCAAATACCCTGACTATTGCAGGACGAGAGGAACCAGATAATAACGACCAACTGTTGGCTGAATCAAGGTTGGCTGGATCCCGAACTCAAGTGGGCGCCGGAAAAATACGGAAACATCACCATCATCCGGGTTCCGTACAACGACGTCTGGCGGCCAGATATCGTGCTCTATAATAAGTGAGTACCCCGGCAAATGGGATGGATGTATGTTGGTATGTTTCTGCCATCTTCATCTACATGTATGTGTTTAGAGAAACGTGTATGAGTTTAACTTAATAAATTATATTCTATTATATTCGATTCTATGTTTCTGCCATCTTCAGACGTTATAACTAAGTCGTCTTGATACATATTATAGGTTGTCTTAAGCACATACTTATCGCTTCAAGACGACTTACTAATTGTTCAGGACTATATCAACTGGACGAACTAAATTAGACGAAATATTGTCACAAATATATTACAGCCCACTAGTGACGTCAATCTTATTACATTTTATCACGTTTTGATAAACTAGTAAATCGTCTCGCTGCGATAAGTATCACGTCAATACGACTTAATAAATTTATCTTGTCTTGATCAGTGAGTAACTCGTCTTGATGATTTACTAGTTGATCAAGACGAAATTCTTAAATTGACAAGAACATTATGTCACTTGTGGGCAGAATCACCTTTTGACGAGATTTCGTTTCAGTTATGTCGTCCAATTGATTTATTCCACCAGTTCTAAAAATTACAAGTGCCCGCTATACAGATATAATCATTTAGTCTGAGGTTCTTGCTTTTCATCGGTACGCTGTCTGGAAACGAATCAAACAATATTAATGTACTTAATGTTCTTTGGTCTGTTAGGAGGAACACACTGCAGACATTGGTGTGTATGGCTTACCAGTGACTGTGCACTCCAGTCCATAGTACCACCTAATTGTACCAGACCCCAATTGACAGCAATCGATGTCTTGCAGAAACCGTATGGAATTTCAGACAATTGTCCAATAATAAATTCTATGAAGCCATAATTGCGACGGACTACAGAGCCCTGAATGTCTAGACCATTTAATATGCTTTGCTTACAGTTCGCTGTCCAAATATGACTTTCTATGCAATGCTAAGTGTGTTTACCGTGACCGCGTCGTGTATTGCGGAAACATCACGCGGTAAGGTATACGTAATTGTTCCCTTCTTGTGACCACATGTAAAGTCAATATCAATATAATAAACAAACCTACTAATACAACAATAGCTACTTACACAAATAAACCATAGCAATGTGATCAGTAAGCTATTATACAGATACCCGTCTCTATGTTACCTTAGCTTAGCTGTTATACCCATTCACTTTTCGTGTCTTCCTTCCAGCGCGGACGTAAGCTCCACCGTCACCTCCGTCAGTTCTAATGTCATCATAGAATACAATGGCAACGTCACGTGGCTCTCGATGTCAATATTCCGTAGCTCTTGCTCAATCGACGTCAAATACTTCCCGTATGACGTCCAAAACTGCACCATGGACTTCGCCTCATGGACGTACGGGCTAGACAAATTCAACCTAGTGATTAACTCCGAAGAAGGCGACGTCTCCAATTACGTTCCGAGTTCCGAATGGGCGTTACTAGACTACAAGCCAAAGCGTCAGATTGTGACGTTTTCCTGTTGCCCGGATGAACCGACAATTTTTATCAAATACAGTATTGTGATAAAACGGCGACCATTGTTTTATGTGTTCAACATGGTGATGCCATGCGTGCTGATCACGCTAGTGGCGTTGCTAGGGTTCTATATGCCGCCGGAAAGCGGTGAAAAAGTTTCTATGGGAATTACGACGTTGCTCTCCGTCACTGTGTTTTTGATGATTGTCGCCGAGAGTATGCCGCCCACCTCTGACGTCGTTCCGCTCATAGGTAAGCAGTTAGCAGGGGCGGATCCAGCATTTGGGGAGCGGGTGGTTGTCTAGTTGCGAAGGTAACTCTTGCAATCTACTCCCGTACCGTACATAGCTAGCTACGGACGGTACGGTAGTGATTGCAAGAGTTACCTTTCGCAACTAGGGGGTTGTCCTATTGTCGAGCTCTTCGAATTGAACTTTCCTGTGTTTTACGGCATTTACATTCAGACTCCAGCTGGTGGTAAACTGTGATCTATGTAAACTCCGTGGCTGAACGGGAGGGGGGAGGGTTGCAACCCCCGGAACCCCCCCCCCCCCCTCCAGATCCGCCACTGGTTAGAACTACACCAACGCCTGCGTTTCTAAGCTATCTAATCTATTGGTAATATCAACTCACAATCAAGCAGTTTGATTAGATGTGCGTGAGTTGTGTAGCTCAGGCCACAATATTCAAGTATTTGGAAATAATGAAAACATTAAGTATTGGCAAGATTAACGCAGGCGGTAGTGTACTTTCTATTCCATTAGGTTACTGCACGCTGTTTGTCTGGGAGACGTAATGAATTTTGTTTATTACACTCTTGCAAATTATGTTCACGGGTTTCGCTGTGAGAAAACCCGTAATCAACTCCTTACAAATAATACACCGTGAAGAGAACACCCGTAATTGCGCGCCTGTTTTTTTTTTAGAAACCACGAGCTACCATGCAAAATGTTTAATTTGTATTACAGTCAAAACAAAGTTATTTTAAAATTTGGAAAGGGTCTCGACTAATCTAGAATGTTAATGTGATTGAACACATTTCAAACATGCACTCAAATATATCTGGCTCATAGAAACAGCTGCGTAATTTGGATTTCAAAAAGTTTACATGACGTCACAGTGACGCTACATTTGACGTCACACAACGTACCGTCAAAACGCGGGAAAACACGTCATTGTATAACTATTCATGCGCATGTCACCATTCATTGATTATAATCTCAAAAATAGACTAAATGTGCATATATATCCGCCCTGGAAGTGTAATGAATAGGATATTCCATCTTACATGTTTGAATAGCGGAAATAATACACTCGTGTCCGTCGGCTTCTGTGCAAGCAACTCGTTCGATCACTGTTTGCTTACGCGGAAGCCGACGCACACTCGTGTATTATTTACTGCTATTCAAAATGTACGATGGAATATCCTCTATTTCTTACCTTTGTAGGTTAAGCAATACTAAATGGTGCTAAACACCAAGGGTGCAAAAGTAGTCCGGTATAACAAATAGTCCGTGTGTTTTGAGGCCACAGACACAGCTTGCGTGCACATTCTGATCCAGTACTGCCCAACTCCACTCGAGAAACATGTGGTGTGCTTTTTAACTCCAGTCAGCATATTTGAAGTATTTAAAAAACACTAAACCTTTTGATTACGTGATGTACACACGGCTGCAATGGCAATATAATGTAAACAATATTGGGGACATGAAGAGGTTGACTTTTTCTTTCGTAGGAGTAAGTGAACCTATATTTGTATTCATCCATATCCAGTGTTGATAGGCTGCAGGTCGTGCAGAAGTAGGTCACATAGCATCCATACGAATAGTGAAAGTAGGAGAGACTGGCCATATTGGATGGGATTCGGTTATGTTATATAGTAAACATAATTATTTGGTGTGTAACAGGCAATGCTAGAAAACGCGAAGGAATTCAGAGGCATGCCCTACCGTTTCCTAACATAGTCCAGGGATTTCCCTGACTCCTGTTTTCTGCATTTCTGATGCATTTTATTGGCCAAGGATCCACACTGACAATTGACACTGAATCTCGTGGACCCTCAAAACTAGGCGGTGCAAATGAATCATTTTCAAAAGTTTACAGCATTTTTACACTTTTTGGGATAACCCGTGTGACTGTTCTTTATAGAAAACAGTTCAGATCATTCAGGACTATCAATACCATTTTGATATTATTGTTAATGGAATATGTGTATATTAAAATTGGGAGTCCTGCGATCCACTTTAAAAAATCCTAGGGAAATCCCTGATAGTCTGATATCTAGAACTTTCGGATTACAACGCGGTTCTTATGTAACGCACAGCTCATGAGGCCCTTGCATAACGTGATGCAGAGAACGACTGTTACACCACCGCCTACGATAATCCTGCCAATACTTATTATGTTCTTTATTTCAAAATTACTCCCTCAAATTATACTTTGCTAGATAAGTATACTTTGCAATGCTTACTTCTAACTTTCAACTGCATTACTTTTAACTTCATTACTTCCAACTTCATCACTTCTTACTTCTAACTTCCTTACTTCTAACTTCATTTCTAACTTCATTACTTCTAACTTCATTAACTTCATTAACTTCATTACTTCTAACTTCATTACTTCTTTCTTCTAACTTCCCTACTTCTAACTTCATTACTTCTAAGAAGTAATGAAGTTAGAAGCAAGGAAGTTAGAAGTACGGAAGTTAGACGTAAGAAGTGATGAAGTTGAAAGTTCGAAGTAAAAAGTAAAGAAGTTAGAAGCAAGAAATATTAGAAGTAGGAAGTAATGAAGTTGGAAGTTATAAGTAATGAAGTAGGAAGTAAGGAAGCTAGAAGTATTGAAGTCAGAAGTCCCTCCAGGGCTTCCATATTAGCGATATAGTTCAACATGTTGCATATAACGCGGAAAACGGGCAGCTATGGGGTGTGTGTATAACGCTGTATATTCGCCAGATGCAATGTATAATGGGCCTATATATCGGAGAGAAAATTCATCAATGATTTCGGTGACAGGATGACTGAACGCTGTCCTAATTGGGTTTACTCTCGGAAATCACAACGACTGGAGAAATTGGACGTATCTCATTTACGACCAGTGTAGACCCAGATCAGACTGCGCATGCGTGTGTGCGTTCACTGACTGACATACGAACAATGCAGACCCAGATCAGACTGCGCATGATGCATGATGCGCAGTCTGATCTGGGTCTGCATTGTTCGTATGTCAGTCAGTGAACGCACACGCGAAATAATCGGAACTATGATGTAAAAACATTCCATTGAAAATTATCCCGTCACCCCACCCACATGTTGTTATGCATGTAGCTCTTCGTCTTTTTCTTCTGAGCGAAGCACCCATTTTGCTTCTAACCAATATGCATGTACAAGTATAATAGTATACATATAGCTGCTACATGTTGTACTATATAGCTACACCTCGCTACACAGTAAAACTGTGCATAAATTATTTACACTTCGCGCACGAAAATATAGAAAACAATTCGCTGTATGTTGGTATTGAGAGACAATTCTACAATATGACACACAAATCTTACCATAAACTTACCTAATAACGTGTGTATTAGCAAAATTCTTAGGTCACTCTCCAGGAAGTAGAAAGTGAACAAAGAACGCTTCAAACGCACATTTGGGAAGACTACTCCGTCATGACTCTTAACTAATGCAGTGTAATGAAATGTAATTAGAGTTGCATGTATGTACTCAGACCTAGTATCGATCTACAATATATATTAGCATACATTGATTTTCTAGTAGATCAGGAACTACATTCGCCATAAATTTATGTAGTACATATAAGTCATATGTATGCAGTCACAGCCAGTCACAGTCACAGTCACAATCATAGCCACAAATATCCTTAGCCTCCAGCTTCGCAACAAATAGTATAGATCTAAGTAACATACATGAGAGTACTAGCAGATCAGTAGCCGGTTTCATCAACATTGCAAAGTATACTTATCTAGCAAAGTATAATTTGAGGGAGTAATCATTTATTTTTCCCGAAATGCATTGTCATATAGAACTAACGACTGCATATGTTTGATGATTAAAAGTATGCAGACTTATTATACTGAATGTATTACATTATCACAGCCAAAATGGCTGTGATAATGAAATAAATTGAGTATAATAATACAAAAAAAATATCCTAAAATTGAAAATGTCTCCGTCAACGTAAACTTTGCTAGATAAGTATACTTTGAACTGTTTGTGAAATAGGCTACTAAAGTTGCACTGGCCATAAATGTCAGAAGTCATATTTCTGCAGTGTCAATCACAGCCACAAATATCATTAGCGTGCAGCTTCTCAACAAGCGCAATATAACGCATGGTATGTTATTGGGAATAACGTAATCAAGTATTTCCGCTATCGTGACCAGCGACGTAGCTAGTTGTCCTACTCTGGACATAATGCATGTATAATATGTGACTGTGTCTGGAGAAATGGAACTTATGGGATTTGTGACCAGTGTAGCTCCTGATCAAGTAACTCACGTCTGCAGCATGGTAGTGGTCTAAGGTACTTGATGGAAACATGACGGTTGGCTCTGGAAATACCTCTTTTATCGCATAGACAGGTCCACCTTTATTGTTTTCGAAAATCAGCTATATTCTGTAACATTACGTTGATAGTTGGCACATATTCCATTCGATGTGAACATTTTGCAAACTTCCGACATCATTTACGTAAAATATCGACATTCGTAATGTTGTTTGTTTTGTTTTTGAAATAGATATCAATCAAAATGATAGGGGCCGTCATTCCAGAGAAAAATGAGCTCAATTATGTTGGTTCAGCGTGTCAGTTTGGACGTTTCTTACTGTCATAAGCAACTATCAAAAGTATAAAGCTGAATAGCTGGGTTATTATTTGAATAGTTGTGTATTATTTACGTACAGACGATTAATGTTCCAGCGTACAGTGGTCCGAATTGGTCCTGGAACGAATCACTCGGCCTGTGACAAAACGCCACCTACAACATTATTTTGTGACGTTTTGTCGTAGGCCGAGCGATTCGTCCCAGGACGACGAATTCGGACCCATGTGGTTGTTTGCCAATCAATCGGGGTAACTAGCATAGATGATGTGTGGGCGTCGGCTAACACACGAATGTAAAACTGGGAATATCAGTCAACAATAAATAAAGAGGGATACTAGTCAAACTCAGTCAATAATAGTTAATACATGTAATAAATACTTTTTCAAAATAACAGTAAATACAAAAACATACCATAAAAAAGTTTACAAACAAACATATCATAAAAATGAAATAATCATATTTTTAGTTAAGGCAAATATACTGTGTTAATGCTAGATGAAAGTTTTTCCGACACATGGTGCATCGCGTTTAAATATTAACTATCTGTTGCAAAATAAATATATTGTTTTCTATTGTATTTGCCTTTCATTTCATTATCTCGTTTTGTTTGCAGGCTTGTCCTACGGGATTACCATAGCGATCCTGTTCAATAGTTACGGTTGCCACAAACAATAATTGTGTGATGTAGTTGCCTTATCTTTACCTCTTTTTATCTGCAGGTTTATACTACGTCATCGCCATGGCGATCACGCATTAGCCACGTCTGTTACAATGTATAGGTTTGAATATTATGTAAATAGACACTCTTTTATTAATTTTCGACCACATGGTTGAACATTAATAAAAAAGAGTGACTGTTAAAATAATATATAATATTATGTGCTTCCCTTCGGAGGTTATTGGAAATTACTATGGTGTTGTATAGTATTTGCCATTAATTTATTTACCTTTTTATCCCGTCGCCGATAGGCAAGAGGGGATATAGCGATAGCCCGTGTATGTACGTGCGTACGTTAGTAACACTTTTCATTTTTCAAATACTCATGAACAGCTTCACCGACTGTGATAATAAGCGGCCACAATGTGTGTCTAGGGATGATGTTTTGTCTTACATACGAACCACGTGCGACCGCCCAAGGTCAATGTCACTGAGGACGTATGTTCACCTTGTTTGTAAGGCAAACATGTTAAAGTTTATTTTATTGTTACCAATGCTGCCAGCGAGGGGATTAGCTGCGCGATAAAGATGCCCTTGTTTGATTTGCAAGTCTATATTATGGCATCCCCATGATAGCGATCGCATCGTCAACTATGTCTGTTACAAACTAAAAAAAAAATTCTATTTCATTTGCCTTTAATTTCTTTACATCGTTTTATTTGCAGGTCTATACTACGGGATCACCATAGCGATGAAATAGCGTTAATACAGCCATTGCCGTGGCTGACGACACGTCAGCCACGGCAATGGCTGTATTAACGCTATTTCATTTGGCTTTAATGTCTTTATCTCGTTGTATGCGCAGGTCTATACTACGGGATCACCATAGCGATCGTGTCGCCAGCCACAGCAATGACTGTATTAACGCTATTTCATTTGGCTTTAATTTCTTGACCTCGTTGTATGCGCAGGTCTATACTACGGGATCACCATAGCGATCGTGTCGTCAGCCACGGCAATGACTGTATTAACGCCATTGCATTTGGCTTTAATCTCTTTAACTCTGTGTATGCGTGGTCTCTACTACGGAATCACCATAGCGATCGTGCCGTGGCTCCCCGTGATAACGATCGCATCGTCAGCCATGTCTGTTACAAACTAAATACTTTTTTTTCTATTTAGTTTGCCTTTAATTTCTGTACCTGTTTTATTTGCAGGTCTATACTACGGGATCACCATAGCGATCGTGTCGTCAGCCACGGCAATAACTGTATTAACGCCATTGCATTTGGCTTTAATCTCTTTAACTCTGTGTATGCGTGGTCTCTACTACGGAATCACCATAGCGATCGTGCCGTGGCTCCCCGTGATAACGATCGCATCGTCAGCCATGTCTGTTACAAACTAAATACTTTTTTTTCTATTTAGTTTGCCTTTAATTTCTGTACCTGTTTTATTTGCAGGTCTATACTACGGGATCACCATAGCGATCGTGTCGTCAGCCACGGCTATGACTGTATTAACGCTCAACGTGCACCACAAGGGCACCCGGGGAACAGAGGTGCCGAAACCCGTCAAGCGTATCTGCTTCGGAATACTCGCCAAGATTTTATTCATTAAACTCGATTTCCCGGTACCCCCTAGCGCAGGAATGGTGAGTATCAGGACATAAAAAGGTACTTTGGTTCTCAGCTATCACCACGTCCGAAAAGTCGCTGCGCGTCAACCGCAACTATGCACGGGCCGGAAATGGTAAAAGCATGATTGGCCAACTCACACGTGACTCTCAATATCAATCGGCATAATGTTTATTGTATCGGCTCAACAGTTTGCATAAAAGGAGATTTGATAAAAAAAAGATGTTGCAAATCGTTTCTTTTGTCGCTGAGTATCGTTGCTGAGAGAAGCAGTCGCGTCCAGTATTCCCGCGACTTTTCCAACTTTATATCCCCGATAAATTCAACAAAAAGGCCATTTATTCCTTATAATTCCAGCATTTGAAATAAATTCATCAAAATGTGTTTATTTTCCATTTTCTTAAGAATTATTTTAACTGCGCCTCACGGTTACGGAAAGTAGTTCGGCGTGGGAGTTTACTGGGATATAAATTTTGGACAGAGACTTGCTACGGGCCAATCAAATGTTAGGGAATTGTGTAAATATTTTTGTGCTGGTATTATTACATGCACAAATATCAACCATACATACATATCATGTATTAGAGTACACAGATACGTGTCACAGTTTGCATGTAGTGCTAAGATTGGTCGAATTCCGACCAAAACATGACGTTTTGTCGGAACTTGGACAAGATATAAAGTACAATGGTATGCATCTGCGTGTAACAATGATATTTTATAGTACAGTGAAACGTCTCTAAACCGGACACCCAGGGAGGTCACCAGGGAGGTCCCCAGGGTGTCCGGCTTATAAAGGTTTCACTGTAAATCAGGCATTTGCTTATTCTGAATGTGCTATGCGACCACTAACATACATAATCATATAAACGACCAAAAAGCTCATCAAAATTAAGACCACGTGTGTTTTCTCCAGGTGTTCGGTTTAGAGAGGTTCCACTGTACATGACTTGCTATTGGAAAATTGGGTTATTAGATCGGGGCAATTGAACTAAAGGCCACTCAGTGGCCACAAAACGATCCTTATGGGAAATAAATAAGTGTATACTTGTGTCACTATTCCACCAGTTATAAAAAATACGGATGCCCGTTATACAGATATTATCATTGAGTAATATTTATTTTACTGATAGTGACTCGCGGTGGTATCAGACTATTTTGAGGCATGCTATTTTTTAATTATTTATACTAATTAAATGCGTCACCTAAACAAATAATATTTTCGACGGATTATAAAGTGTGATCATTGTACATAAAAAATAAATACAGCGAATAAATAGTAATGTCCGTTAGTATTTTATTGAAGCACGGTTATGGCCCCTGATATCAGTGTGCAAATTTACGTCTGGTATAAAATGTATAATAATGCCAATTATTACGTGGGGTAATATTGAATGAATATTTATTTTGCAAGAAAATGTCTCGGATGATGTATCTGATGTAAAGAACATTGTGTGCCTACTGAGTGGGCATATACCTTTAAATTAACACCCAGAAATAGGGGGAAATGGGGAATGTGGGTCCGTTTTTGCGCATTGTAGTTTTTCAGCCTGTAGATCATAAACACCGAATCAAATGATATAAATTTTGATCTACCAGACGTCAACGACTAAAGAGGTTCCACGGAATATAATAGGTTAGAATACACCGAACAGTTTTACTACATAATGTAACCGAATGCCATCAAATAAGGCCAGTCTCTCCTATTTTCACTATTCGTATGGATGTTGTGGGACCTACTCATACATGACCTGCATCAAGTCTGTACTGGTTCTGCATGAATTAAACTATAGGTTCACTTACTTCTAAGAAAGAAAAATTCAACCTCGTCATATCCCCCAATATTGTTTACATTTTTTGGCCACGGACACTCTGTTTACATCACGTGACCAACAGGTTCAGTGTTTTCTTTTAAATGCTACAACTATGTTGAAATCTGGTGCTAAAAGCACCCAACAATGTTCCTCAAATGAAACTGGGTAGTAATAGATCAAGATTTGCAAACAAACTGTGTCTGTGACCTCAAAACGCCCGCACTATTTTATTTTATACCGGACTACTGCTGCATACCCCTGGGCGATTTCGCGCCATTTGATATTCTCTAACCTATAGGCACCATATTGCCATGAATCTTCAAGCACTGAGCATACGTCAAGTATGAATAAATAAGTACTGTCTGTTTCACGGGTAATTGATTATTCTGTCCGGTTGTGATTGATATATATCCCAATGAATTACCCACCAATCATGTTTGTAGGGGGAATATTTGCTTTCTGAAGTGCACCGGCAATATCATTATCTCTTTGATTTTATTTTATAATCACGAACCCGCTGTGAGATTAACGCGCTGTGAGATTAACCCGCTGTGTGATTAACGCGCTGTGAGATTAACCCGCTGTGTGATTAACGCGCTGATTAACGCGCTGTGAGATTAGCGCTGTGAGATTAACCCGCTGTGTGTGAGATTAACCCGCTGTGAGATTAACCCACTGTGTGTGAGATTAACCCGCTGTGAGATTAACCCGCTGTGCTGTGAGATTAACCCGCTGTGCTGTGAGATTAACGCGCTGTGTGTGAGATTAACCCGCTGTGAGATTAACGCGTCTGGGATCCGTTTCACAAATGCAAAATTGAAATGTACAACACATTGTAAATCTCCAGAACGCGTGACGTGATTTACACATGCGCGGATGCGCAGGCTGATCTGCGGCTACACTGGCCGCCAACTCAGTACACCACATTTTCTCATGACACTCACACATTGTTGATTGCAGATCTGTCAATATCTCAGCGTGTCTATAAATAAACTTGATTGTTGCATAACTATAAACCCATCAACGTAAACAATGATTGATTGATTGGATGAAGTTTACGCCCATTTAACAGTGGGTTCACAATAGTATGGAAGGTAATATCCGCCATAATTCTATGTGACTTGATGCTTGCGTGTGATGCCATTACAACTTATATTCATGTTATTTCATTCGTCATTTGTACTATTTGAAATCTGCTTGTTGTAATTGTATTTGTCTTTCTTACATGTCCATTCTGCTGATTGCTTTGTTCATTTGTCTTATTTCATTACAATTATTGATACATCCTTATTCGTGTCCCTGTTTTATTGCACTAAGCATTTGCAATAGAAAGTAAGAACAAGCACTTAGCACGTTGAATAAGGCCGAAAAAGCAGTAAGGACAATGCCACAGGAAGTAAGCATCAAGCCACAGTCCGAAAGCGGAAACCCGAAAGCAGAAAGCATCAAGCCACAAGCAGAATGATGCAAGCAATATATTGGTTAGTAGTGCCTCATTATGACGCCAGATGGCACTGCTGTCAATGTTAGGAATCCTCCGACTAATAAATAATAGTACGAGATGTGATTGGCTGTTTGAGGCACACCTCCAACGCCGGTGTTGATGTAAGATTTCACCTACAAATGATCACAGTATAGGTTAGAAGACACCAAATAGTTTTACTATACACTTTAACCGAATCCCATCTAATAAGGTCAGCCTCTCCTACTTTCACTATTCGTATGGATGTTGTGGGACCTACTTGTACATGACCTGCAGCCGGCCTGTACTGGTTCTGCATGACTTAAACAATAGCTTCACTTACTCCTAAGACAGAAAAATCCAACCTCGTCATGTCCCCCAATATTGTTTACATTTTTTTGTTTGGCCACGGAAACTCTGTTTACATCACATGACCATCATGTTCCTCAAGTGAAACTGGGTAGTAATGGATCAAGATTTGCAAGCAAACTGTGTCAGTGACCTCAAAACACCCGCACGATTGTGTTCATATCGGACTACGTTTACCGTCTTGACGATTTCGAACCATTTGTTATTCTCTAACCTATATTAACTAAATTGCATATGTATGTATGGTGTTTGACTTACTAATGTGTTTTATACATACATGTATCCTCATAATTAAATTACATATGTACGTAATTGAAAACAATCACATTTTTATAGTAAGTTACACATATGGTAACTTACACAGGTTCACTGTCAAACTGGCCTGTTACCGATGCAAACCAATAACCGTCCGGGATCAGATTAAGGTGGGCCACCACCATTTATTTTCCCTAAAAAACTAGCCTGTTACCACTCATTTTGCTATTCTCTGCTACTTTCATTTTTCTTATGTATGTTGTGGGACCTAATTTCCAATAACATGCACCCATTCTGCTCTGGATATTGACTAATTAAAATATAGATTTAATTATTGTTGAAGCTGGGGTCCCATCTAGTAGGTACAAACTTTTCTTTATGGAACTTAAATAAGTGTATAATTGCAACTAGTCCACCACTTTTAAAAATTACGAGTGCCAGCTACACAGATAAAATTATTTAGTAATATTTAATGTACTCATAGAGACTCGCGGTGGTATCAAGCTAGTTCCATATGCAAGTGGTGCAGTATTTTTAAATTATTTATATCAACTAAATGCTGAATAAATATTTTTATCGATATGAGCCGCTTCGCGAGAAAACCTGTCTTCGGGAAATTCTTGGTCAAATTAACATTTTGTTACTATGACAATGGTATTTGTATGATGAATTGAATGCTTTTTATTTGATCATGATATCAGCAAATATTCATGAAGATATTATAGTTAATACAACGCCACTATGCAGGTCGTTTGAGCAAATGAGATGTCACGTAAAAGCCACGTCAAACGACGTTACAGTATATATAGTAAATACATGGTTAGTGCCGTCGAATATAAAATATATTCGGTTGAGCCTTAGACAGCTTTATTGGGGCGAGCTTTAGCGAGCCCCTATAAAGTTGTCGGGGCGAAACCGAATATATTTTATATTCTACGGCACTAATCATGTATTTAATTTATACCGCATACTAAACGTAATTGCTTGAACGTGCGTTACGTCATGTTTTGACGTCTTTCCCTCGCTATGCGTCACAAATCCAGTGACGTGATTCAAAGCAAAATGGCGGCGTCCACGCTAGGTAGATTAGGTATTGTATCTGATTAAATCTCTGATTTATTTACGATGTGCTTCAATATTGGCTCGAGTTAGACTACACAGTTGTTATAACAAGCATTACAATCATAATGGACATGTCCGTGTCGTTGGTTACGTCGCATATATACTGTAAAAATGGACACAATTCAGCTGCACCGACAGCGACTTCGATTTTAAAATTCGCCGCCATCTTGAATTTGCTGTTGAGACTAATATTAGGCTACTTCAGGTATAACATATTAGGTTACTTCAGATATAAACAGCATTTATTCAATCCCCTTTATTATGCTTTTCAAATAGTCATGGTTGTGAAAATAAGTATAGTGTGTCTTATTTTCATGTTAATTTCAACTAAAAATAGTGTCTTCCATTAATCATGTTGATATTCGATCAGACGTTTTGTTATCCGTATCCGAATCCGGATCCTGTAATGCTGGACGATATTATTCATACAAAAACGTGATCCAACTTATTTATCACATCCTCATGCACATACCTTGCACACGACCTGTGTTAATACAGAAACAACACCAGGAAGTGTGTCAAAGATGTGGTAACCCGAGTTAATTCGAAAGTTTCAACAAAACCGTGTAGACACAGGTGAGCCAACTCATAACGAGCCGTGTCATCAGAATCTGCTCTATTTGTAAATATGTTTTAGATTTCATAATAAATACTCGTAATTTTCTTTCCGTGTGTGGGTGGAGGGGGGGGGGGGGGGTGCATGATCACTGCCTCCTCGTTTTTAGCTCGACTATTCGAAGAATAAGTAGAGCTTATGTTGTCACCCCGGCGTCGGCGTCACCGTCACGCCTTGGTTAAGGTTTTTAGTCAACCTTGTATATGGAATACTACTGGCCCTACACCCACCATACTTGGACAACTTCATCTCCTAGTGATGTACATCAATAACCCCTGATCTATATTTGACATTGACCTACATTTCCTCTTGAATTACTTAGTTAATTCCCCTTGGTTAAGGTTTTTAGTCAACCTTGGTTTAGGTTTTTAGTCAAGCTTGTACATGGAATACTATTGTGCATACAGACACCATACTTGGACAACCTTTTCTCATAGGGATGTACATCAATAACCTCTGATCTATATTTGACCTTGACCTACATTTCCTCTTGAATTACTTAGTTAATTCCCCTTGGTTAAGGTTTTTAGTCAAGCTTGTATATGGAATACTCCTGGCCCTACACCCACCATACTTGGACAACTTTATCTCCTAGTGCTGTACATCAACAATCCCTGACCTATATTTGACTTTGACCTACATTTAACCTTGAATTACTGAGTTAATTCCCCTTGGTTAAGGTTTTTAGTCAACCTTGGTTAAGGTTTTTGGTCAAGCTTTCTACATGGAATACTAGTGTGCATACAGACACCATACTTGGACAACCTTTTCTCATAGCGATGTACATCAATAACCTCTGATCTATATTTGACCTTGACCTACATTTCCTCTTGAATTACTTAGTTAATTCCCCTTGGTTAAGGTTTTTAGTCAAGCTTGTATATGGAATACTACTGGCCCTACACCCACCATACTTGGACAACTTCATCTCCTAGTAATTTACATCAACAACCCTGATATATATTTCACCTTGACCTATAGTTCCTCTTCAATTACTTTGGTTAAGGTTTTTAGTCAACCTTGGTTAAGGTTTTTAGTCAAGCTTGTATATGGAATACTATTGTGCATACAGACACCATCCTTGGTTAAGGTTTTTAGTCAAGCTTCTATATGGAATACTCCTGGGCCTACAGCAACCATACTTGGAAAACTTCATCTCCTAGTGATGTACATCAATAACCCCTGACCTATATATGTCATTGACCTACATTTAACCTTGAATTACTTACTTAATTTCCCTTGGTTAAGTTTTTTAGTCAACCTTGGTTAAGGTTTTTATGCAGGCCGCAGCCACCTTGTTTATGTGCACATCGACAACCCTTGTAGTCGAGCTATGCTGTTCTCCTACAGCTCTTGTTATATGTGATATCAGTAGCAAAAGTAATACAAGAAAATTACTCTTACGCCATTATTGTTAATAAAAACATAATATAACATGTGCCCGTTTCGAATAAAAATGGTGGATTTCGATCGTACGACCGTTGTTAGTACGGCAGTCTAACGTTCATCCAATACATTCTCAGACAGGATCCATGACAGATCGAAGACTGTTTCGTTTTTTTTCACACACATACGCCCGGTTATAGATATATTCTGTTCGTGAGATAACTTTAACACAACGGAACAAACCTAACATGGCGGTCTGACAAACTTCGATAATTGGAAATCTCGGCTGAAATTACGTCAGCTAAGTTCACGACGTCATATCTTGTGACGTCGTCAGACTCCTGAAGACAGGTTTTCTCGCGACGCGGCTCATATCATAAAGTATGATATTGCACATCAAATAATAAATAAATGGAATAAATAGTTGCTTCCGTTATCATTTTAAGGAACCACGGTTATCGCCCCTGATATCAAACTGGCATTTCGCGTTTGATATAACAAGTATAATAATGTTAATTAGTACGTCTGGTAATGGTAATCATTTTGCCAGAAAAATGTCAGATTGAAAGAATAAATAAAAACATGTCTCCCTATAGTATAACCTGGCATGTACACTCTAGGTTTAAGGTTAGAAAGGGGGTGTTTTTAACACCAATTTTCAGCATATTTGAAACATTTAAAAGAAAACACTGAGCCTGTTTGTCACATGATGTAAACAGAGTTTCCGTGGCCAAATAATGTAAACAATATTGGGGGACATGACACGAGGTTGGTCCCACAACATCCATACGAATAGTGAAAGTAGGAAAGACTGGCTGGGATTCGGTTAAATTATACAGTAAAACCATTTGGTGTCTTTTAACCTAAACATGGCGCAACAGAAAAGGCGGAATCAATCTACATCAACACCGTTAGGGACATGGAACCAATTTAGAGAGCAACGCATTGTAGGACGGGTACCAGCATATACAATCATTTTAGGGAGAACTATTTTAAGTTTTAGCAGCGCACCTGGCGTCATAATGGTTGTTTCCAAATTCCTGTTGCAATTGTTGTTGTCAAGGGGCGCGGCTTATCGATGTAACAAAACGCACGGCAAAACAGCGATGCAATAATCAATAATGGAACTCCGGATGTCACTTAGAATGTAATCGACACAAACGCATTGAAACAGTGCGAATGGATAAAGCATCAAGCCAAATGCACATGCAATTTAGACTACAACCAAGAAGATTTCAAATGTCACAAACACGAATGACGAATAAAATAACATGAAAGTAAGTTGTAATGGCACCAGTCAGCAAGCATCAAGCCACATAGAATTGTAATAAAACGGATAGAACTTAGAATGTCATCAGCAAGCAAGCATCAAGCCTAATATAATTATGGCGGATATTACCTTCCATACTATAGTTGTAACTATTTCTCATGCCAGCTTTGAAGTATTTTCCATAAATCAGTACGTTAATCTGCAAAACAAATTGTTTCAATTAATTCCTGAGCGATAGTGCTTGGGACAATGATAAGTGTTTTGTTTGTTTGTGTATTGGTGTTTAACGGCCTATCAACAGCTAATGTCATGTAAGGCCGGGTAAACGGGTTCGATCCAGTTTTAACCTGCTGCATGGGGGGCGGGGGGAGGGGGGGGGGGTGCACGGAAACGGGATGTGCTCGGCAGAGCCTCGCCCATCCCGTTTCCTAAGCCTTGCCAGATATTTTTCCCATTCACGGCACTCACCTACTATTCTCTATTTATGCGATAGCTATAAGTAGATCTGAGTGGCATCTCGTCAGGAAACCTTGTATGTATACCCGAACTTGATGTAAATTAGCATTATAATAGTTCCGCGTGTCCGGTCAATAGCCAAAATGATTTCACCCCGAAAGTCATGACGTCATTATTTTTGTCGAAGATTGCGTCATAAAATTCTTTTATAATGGCCAGTCAAATTTACGTTCATTGTGTCACATACACTGTTTACAGGTTGAGTAATAAAACAGTGTTAGACTTAGTTCATGGTAATTCGGGAACAGTCAAAACATATTTCCCCTCGGTGCTTTACGAACGATGCACTATTGCCCTCGGAATAGTTTCGACTGTTCTCCGAATGACCATGAAATAAGTTGACTGTACATTGTGTATAATATATGTTTATACCAGACTGGTGTATTTTCGGCGTGAAACATTTTACGCCGGTGCAGAGTGCAGCACTAGTGAGTGCAATTGAGGCCCCCTAAATCAAGCATTTTTATGGAACCCCAAATGTACATAAACTCAAATTAATGCTAGCTCTAAATATGTAATGCTAGCTCTAAATATGTAATGCCTAAGTTCTAATTATTTAGAGAGAGAATTCATTATTTGAGTGTATGTGGATTTGGCGTTCCATACATGTTCACCCATGATTGCACGTATCTCTCTCTTCTCCAGGCACCTGTACCGCAAACAGATTACTACAAGTACGAACCGCCCACGTACAACGAAGAGGTACCAACACAAAACGGTGGTCTATCTCCACGGTTCGTTAACAGACTCCGCACGGGCGGGGAAACCCCCACATCGGCAGATAACTGCGAAAAACAATTCCTACAAGTGCTACATAAGGTGTATCAAACAATAGAGCGAAATGAGATTCGTCTTCAAGAGCACGATCGCAAGGACATCTTGAAACACGAATGGCAACAGTTGGCGCTGGTGATTGATAGGTTGTTATTGTTTTTGTTTATACTGGTCACTATCACCGTGACGCTTGTCGTTCTCATACCGCCGGACCATGCGTCAGACTATCCGTCTACATGATCTGGATCAAATGGCTGCCTTATTAAGTTTGTTACGGCTGTTCGGCCGCGAATCCGTCTTACGCATTGTGGCGGAACGGGCAGATGTATGCATTGTGAGATTTCTCAGAACCGGGTTCTGAATTGAGCGTTGCGGTGACGGGATGGAGGTCTACCTTACAGGTTTTGCCTGACGAGACGCCCACATTGAGTATTTTTGTCAGTCTGCCTTGGGCGTTTTTTTTCGGAATAAAGGTGTACCTTACCTTACGAGTTTTGCCAGAAATTATGTCTGCATTGAGCATTTCGCCAGAATAAAAGTCAACCCGACACGTTCTGCCATACATACCTGCTTTGTGTGTTTGGCCTGAATACATGTTTGCTTTGCGCATTTTGCCAGAATATTAAACGGCTACTATACCCTGCGCGTTTGGCCAGAATAAATGTATACCTTGCGCATTTGGCCAGAATAAATGTCTACCTTGCGCATTTTGCCAGAATAAATGGCTACCTTGGGCATTTGGCCAGAATAAATGTCTCCAGAACACATCTGCCTAGCACGTTTTGCCAGAATAAACGTCTACCTTGTGCATTTGCCAGAATCAAATTTCAAATAGTTGGTCAAAGCGCAGCTAGGTACCCGATAAATGTACATAATCCGAGTTTGTTGTGGCCATCCGACTTTGATATGACCATGTTGTGGCCGAGTTTGTTGTGGCCATCCGGGTTTGTTGTGGCCATCCAAGTTTGTTGTGGCTGTCGGAGTTTGTAGTGGCCATCCAAACTTGTTCTGGTCATCCGAGTTTGTTGTCTCTGAATTACGAGTGTGTTGTTAAGTCACCGAGCAGGCTTGGTGGCGTTTAGTGGTCATACAGTAACTATGTAACACAATCTTTATTATACCCCCACAACGAGTATACTGGAGTCAGGTTGTCCGTCCGTCCGTCCATGCGTCCGTCTGTCACTAAACTAAACATCAGAGAAACTATTGTTATAACTTCTATTTCCTTCATCCAAAATGCTTAATATTTCACACATGCATTCCTGTAAGGCTCTACTACCATGCTGTGCCAAATCCACGACCGTCCAACCCCCGCTGATCCCAAGGTCAAGGTCAAATACTTAGTCTCTTTACAAAACTTAAGTTCAGAGAAATCGTGTTATAACTTCTATTTCCTAATCCAAAATGTTTAATATTTCATACATGCATTCCTGTAAGGCTCTACTACCATGCTGTGCCAAATCCACGACCGTCCAACCCCCGCTGATCCCAAAGTCAAGGTCAAATACTTATTCTCTTTACAAAACTTAAGATCAGAGAAATATTGTTATAACTTCTATTTCCTTCATCCAAAATGCTTAACATTTCACACATGCATTCCTGTAAGACTCTACTACCATGCTGTGCCAAATCCACGACCGTCTAACTCCCACTGATCCCAAGGTCAAATACTTAGTCTCTTTACAAAACTTAACATCAGAGAAATATGTTATAACTTCTATTTCTTGCATACATTCCTCTAAGGCTCTACTATCATGCTGTGATAAATCCCCGCTGATCTCGAGGTCAAGGTCACATACTTAGTCTCTTTACAAAACTTAACATCAGAGAAATCGGTTATAACTTCTATTTCCTTGCTTGGATCTGCTTCACATTTCACACACCATTGCTCCAATGGACCTCTAACACCCTGTGACAAATTCAGGTTCGTGCCGCCCCCGCTAAGCCCAGAGTCAAGGTCACAAGCCTACACACTTGGAATTTTCTTTTACATATTTAGGGGTACCTGGGCCCACGCGGGGGGTATTCCGTAAGCCTCGCTTACTGACCAATCTAGTTTAATTTGATAATATTTCATCAAACTTTTGAAATATATACATGTATTTCATTTCATCCATTATATCGGAAACCAATTACACAATTATCTTGGTATTGTTAATCAGTTCCAGACGGGAGCTCCAGATAAGGTGCGCATTGGTTTATTTTAAGCATTTAATTTAGCTGAATACACATCGATTTTCAAAAGTGAGAATAGATTTGATAAATTATGGAGCAAAAATGCTCTAATGAAGTTGAAAAATCACGTTAATATTTGAGCTGAAAAAGCAAACACCTTTGCAGCTCAAATACATGAATTTTCAACTTGTTTTCTCATTTATTTACTATAGATGTTATATGCGCTTGTGACTATGGAAATGGGGCTATGTGTTTTGCAACCAGTGTAGATCCAGATCAGGCTGTGCATCCGCACTGGTCGCCATTCCATCAATGGAACACCCGTCATGCTTCTAGCAAGCAATATAGATTATTATCACGCTACAGAAGTGTGCCGTTTGATCAGAAGCTACACTGGTCACAAATGCCATAAGCCCCATTTCTCCAGTCACTGCCATATCAGAAAAAACATGTGGTAAATTAAACAATCCAGTTATGAAAATAAACTATGCATCAAATTTGAAATCAGTGAGAATAAAACTCTCTAGACAACACAAAGCTTATCTGGAGCTCTGTCGTTCAAGTTCCTTATTAGGACTCTTTAAAATCATCTTCGAGCTGTCAAATAAATTTATTTAATTGCGTTTTAGCGGCCGTTCAACAGCTAAGGTGATTTTAGTCCATGCTAGCAGTGTCGAAACACCTGTATGGTTTGGGGGTGTGGGGGGATCCCACAATCAGAACTGAATATTTCTTAAACACGTATATTCATCCCTGAAATTAGAATATCCTAATCTGTTGCCAGGTAATCACCACAATATGGTCACATAGTCCCACTCCATAAAAGTAATAAGAATAGTATTAATCATAGTGATTTTACTACTTTTATAATGGGTACAACAGGATTCAACTCTCATATACCAGAAAGCCACAAATGTACGTGAGGACCAAACCAGTAGCGGATTTCATCAAAATTGCAAAGTATACTTTTCTAGCAAAGTATACTTTGAGGGAGTAATCATTTATTTTCCCCGAAATGCATTATTTCATATAGAACTAACAAATGCATATATTTCATGATTAAAAGTATGCAGAATTATTATACTGAATTTATTACATTATCACAGCCAGAATGGCTGTGATAATGTAATAAATTCAGTATAATAAAAAAATAATAAATTTATCATAAAATTGAAAATTTCTCCCTCAAAGTATACTTTGCTACTAAAGTATACTTTGCAATGTTGATGAAATAGGCTACTGAGATTACAGTAAGTAAGGTTCTTACTGTAATCCCGATATCTCTGGTTTGGTCCTCACGTACATTTGTTGTTTTCTGGTATATGAGAGTTGACTCCTGTTAGACACATTATAAAAGTAGTAAGAGTAGACGATAAGGATGAACCTCATCATTAAATTCACCCTTCACATGCTCCCATCCAACCATCCATACATGAAAATTAAAACGCAACACAATTCATGTTTTCATAATTTTTATCCTGTATATGTTCCACAAACAAAAATATATGAATACATGTAACAAAATATACAAAAAGTTTAATCATTATGATACAAATATGTATGTATTGATATGTTTATTAAAATGATACACCATGTATGTATTTTATCATGAATTCAGATATTCGTTGAATATTTTTACTTGTATCCTGCTATAAGAAAAAGAGGCTTAACCCTTTGAAGCCGAAAGCCCAAGTTTAAACAACATTCGATTCTGTCCGATTCAAATCTCTCTGCAGAAGTAATGTGCTAAATTTGGTATGGGCGGATTCCTAGTGTTAACAACGGCTGGAACATGGTCATCATTAAAAGGAAGAAACTGCAGTCGTATTGATGAAAAATAAGATTTACCCGAGACCCCATGGGCGCCGCCATTAATCCAGTGTAAACCACATGTGATCCCATACCCCGACGTTACTAGATCAGCAGTACGTGAAAGGAACAGATGGTAGACTGGCCAAAAATGCACTAGATTGATCACACATACCATAAGCTCCATTTCTGTAGTCAGTTCTTATAGCTCACCATTAGGACCAGTAGCATATTTCATCAACATTGCAAAGTATACTTTTCTAGCAAAGTATACTTTGAGGGACAAATTATCAATTTTAGGATAAATTTATTAATTTTTATTATACAGAATTTATTACATTATCACAGCCAAAATATTTATTACATTATCACAGCCATTTTGGCTGTGATAATGTAATAAATTCAGTATAATAAGTCTGCATACTTTTAATCGTCAACTATATGCAGTCGTTAGTTCTATATGAAATAATGCATTTCAGGAAAAATAAATGATTACTCTCTTAAAGTATACTTTGTTGGTGAAATCGGCTACTGGACTTTCCACACAAGACATAAGTTCCATTTCTTCAATCCCTGATCGTACGGAGCCCCACAGGGGACGTAGAATTCTTTTTTGTATTAGTTTGTTCCCCCGAAATAACAATTCGTTCCCTCAGAATTGTTAATTCGTAGGAACGAATTGCTATATCGTGAGAACAAACTGTTAATTCGAGGCAACAAATTGTTAAATTGAGGGAACAAATTGTCATTTCATGGGAACAAATTGTTAATTCAAGGGAACAAATTGTAATATCGTGGGAACGAATTGTTAATTCAAGGGAACAAATTGTTAAATTGAGGGAACAAATTGTTATTTTTGGGAACAAATTAATAAAAAAAAATCCATGTCCCATGCGGGGCTCCGTACTGATCGAGAACTAGACTGGCTACAAAAGCCAGATTTCTCTAGTCACAGAATCAGGACCTAGATAGACTACAAATGCCACAAGCCACATTTCTCCTGTAAACAGATCACATCCCTAGACTGGCTACCAAAGTCATAAGTACCATTTCTCCAGTCACAGATAAGGATTTCAGAGTTAAATGTAAATCCAATAATTATTTACAAGAAAACATTGTTAATGTGAAATTTACAGACTATCATAATTTTGCACTTACAAACATTTTAGTCGTACGAAGTTTAGTGAAACGGCCCCCAGGTCTCCAGTCGAGATTCCGGTAAGGATGAGCCCCGATCGTTAAATTACCCATCACGTGCTCCCACCAACCACCCACTGCTCTGATTGAATGATGAACAGAGAAGAACCTGATCAGATAAATCTGGTTTCTATCTTTACTGCTGTAAAGACAATAAGCCCGGTTTTGCCATACATATCACGATACATAAAAAGTATGTAAATTTCGCACAAAATGTCATATCAATGACGTTTTATTCACACAATCATTCAGCTCTCATCTTAAAAATGTTAAAGGCAGTAAGCCCTGTTTTGTGTGATCATAACATATATACAACTTTATGTGTCTTTACATGTAATGCCATTTCAATGACTTTTATATTTCAAAATTCACTCTTTACCTGTCTTTCCGTCACTCACTCTTTTCCAATGTTATCATTTGCTTTTACAAACTTGACGAGAGAAATAACAATAAAATGTTCCACTCTGGAAACAATTCCATAAAATACAGGGACACTTGTCTAAGAAAATGGACCTTACGGTATATGCGACCAGTGTAGCCCCAGATCAGCCTGCGCATCCGCGCAGTCTTATCAGGGTGTACGCTGGTTGCTATTCAGCCAAGATAAGTACAAAATCTTACATGAGAGTTGACTTAATAAGATATTTATTAATATGATTTCTTGCACAGAATGGGCATGCACAGTATAATAACACGGTGTCATAATACTCTAGTGTAATAAATATGCAAAAAGACCGCTACAGAAAACATAATTGGTGCACGATTCTGAGCGGATTTATTTCCCCGAGACATCTGCAAAACGAGTGCGGATCACAAGATTTTTGTCGGATTTACAGATATCAAGGGAAATAAATACGGTACCGGTATTTCGAAAGAAGTAGTGCAATAAATTGATATTACATGCTCTTCAAAAAATGTGAAATTTGCTCTTTGACCAGCTTACAACGTTAGCGTATGAATGGCTTCTTCGCCGGAAATGACGTGAAAACGTGACGTCAATTACGTCTCGCGAACTGCTAGGAGGAAATATTTCCTTCAAGGAACTAAATCCCTCCAGAATCACGGTAAATCACTGGGTAATGTAACAAGAGGGCCATGATGGCCCTAATTCGCTCACCTGACTCCATGAACACCAGAGGAGAATGTGACATTGAGGACATGTGTTTTAAAAAAATTGTGCTATTTTTAGACGGCGGTCATCTTGGATTAAGCGAGGACTCATTTTACCAAATCTGAAAATGCTTCACCCAAGGATCGGAACTTCGTATGAAGTTTGGCCAGCATCGGCCATGTGGTTCCTGAGAAAAAGACGTTCAAAATCTCAAATAAATGGACCTTTTGGCGGCCATCATGGATGACATAATCATCCGATTCCGACAAATATTGCGCCAGAGCAATCGCCTCATCGATACCTTCAATTTGATATATGACATGGGCATATTCGGTCAAAAATAAAATTTGACCCCACGGGCCATGCCCATTTTTGACCCCGGGGTCACCATTTTCACAACTTTAAAAGAGCATTGTACATCGATCATTCCTACCAAGTTTCGTCGAAATCCGGCCAGTGGTTCATGAGAAAAAGATTTCTTAAGAATTTGTGCTATTTTTAGACGGTGGCCATCTTGGATTAGCGATGACCTCCATTATAACAAATCTGAAAAGGCTTCACCCATGGACCATAACTGTGAAGTTTGGCTACCATGGGCCAAGCGGGTTCATGTGAAGTAGAATTTTTAAATCTCTAATAAAAGAACGACCTTTTCACCTTTCGGCGGCCATCTTTGATGACATAACCATCAGATTTCGACAAAAAAATCACCAGAGTGATCGCCTCATTGATACCTTCGATTTGATATATAACATGACCATATTCCGTCACAAATAAAATTTGACCCCAATTTCACCTCACGGGCCACGCACATTTTTGACCCCGGGGTAACCATTTTAACAACTTTGAAAGAGCATTGTACATTGATCATTCCTACCAAGTTTCGTCGAAATCCGGCTGGCGGTTCTTGAGAAGATTTTTGAAGAATTTGTGCTATTTTTAAACGGCGGCCATCTTGGATTACACAATGACGTCATTTTAACAATTTTGTAATCCCCCTACCTAAGGACCATGATCATGAAGTTTGGTGACTATAGGCCCAATGGTTACTGAGGAGAAGACGTTTGAAAATGTTCACGGACGACGACGGACGACGACGACGACGGACGACGGACACATTGCGGTAACAATAGCTCACATGAGCTTCGCTCAGGTGAGCTAAAAATATACTAAATTCTGGCTATAAATTGTCAGGATCAAACAGAATTTATAGCGGCAAATAAATCTTATGTACTGTAATTCCATAATGCTGATTAAACACAATACACATTAACCCATTTCATGCTAAGGATACGCCATTTTGTTTGTGGAAAATCCTAAATATTTTCTTAATACAAGCTCAGAAATATATGTTGTAACCACCATTTGAACCGACTCATCGAGACGGTTCAAATGAGTAGTCACAACATATCCTTCCAGTTCAACATATAATTTAAAAAAATACACAAAGGTTAATTTTTGTGATGGTAGGATGGACGAAAGGACGGACGGACAACCCAAATCTGATTGATTGATTAAGTTTTCAAATTAAAAATACATGTACATGTATTCCTTGGATGTTACTTAGGTGTCAAAGAGTTGACAATACGTTACTCTTTGCAGGGGAGATAGGAAAATTAAAAATAAATCCAATTACAAAACAGTCCATAGATCTGACTTAGTGAAAGAAAAGTTGACCACTTTACAACTTGGATGCCTTCTTATATTCGCGACGAGCAATCGTGCGTCGGTGAACCTCATCCGGTCCGTCGGCAATCCGTAGTTTCCTCGACGCGGCAAGAAATCGTGCCAACGGGAAGTCGCTGCTAAACCCTGCACCACCAAATGCCTGTAATATATACAGAGATACAACTGCCATGGATAATATCACTGATATAACGACCAGTGTGTTTCCTGACCAGACTTCATGGATGCATGTAGGCTGATATGGCGTCTCACTGGCTGTAAATGTCACTATACACTTCTTCCATCATGCGTCTCATCGTACCCCAGGGCTCCAGATAATGAATTAGTAATTGAGTATTGTTCTCCATCATTTCTGAAGCAATTGGGTATTTCAATATTTTAATTGGGTAAAATAAAATCACACTACTGTTTACACATCAAGAGAGAGTAATTATTGAATAGTTTGCTTCTAAATGAAAACACATCTTGGTATTTCATTAGAATTGTCTTTCTGTGACCGGTTTAGAGAGGTTCAGCTGTACTTGTGATAGTGTAACCCTATTGAAAGAGCAGCCAGTAATGAATTACAATACAGTGGAACCTCTCTAAGCCAGACACTGAGAAAAGTAAGCCCTTTGGCTCCGATGGTAATGTCTGTTCATGATCACAAAGCACACATGCGTATCTAGAAGTGGCCATCTGCCTGTTTTATAGTGGAAGATCTCTAAACCGGACACCCTGGGGAGCTCCCAGGGTGTCCGGTTTAGAGAGGTTCAGCTGTACTTGTGAATAGTGGTACTTCCAAATTCCTATCCTATATGCCGGGCATCAAGCAGGTACGCAGCAATCAGTACCATTGATTCAACTAGCTGGTGGCTCACCAACTGACCATATCAGCCCGAGTGGAGACTCGAACATTCGACCTTCCAGTTGTGAGGCGGATGCTTGATCGACTCGGCCATGACAACTGGTTCTATATATCTCTGACATAGTGGTTTACACAGCATAGAGATGAGCCATGGTAAAATACAAATCGAATATTACACCATTGCCTGTGCTAACATTGCCAATATCTGTCAATTTCTTTATTACATAATACTTGAATACTGTGTGTGACAGCAAGCAGCTTGATTGGCTGAGCCTGAGCTGTGCTACAGCTAAGGCACAGCCAATCAAACTGCTTGATTTACAAGTTGAGATTTCCAATAGATGCTTAGAAATGTTGACATCTTGGCATGACCAATCGAACTGCTTGATTGCGAGTTAATATTGCCTGATTTTCAGTGGAACATCTCTAAACCGGACACCTCCCAGGGTGTCCGATTTAGAGAGGTTTCACTGTACAGCCTATCGACATTGGTGGGAGAAAAATGACATGTTGACATGATTGTGGACATGGTTAACATAGGCGGTTGTGTAATAGATGTGTAATAGCAGGTTAGGTGAATAGCAAGCAGGAAAAAGTAGCAGGTTTTCCGGGTGTCTATTTCAGACATGCTCCACCGTACTCACACAATCTAACATTATCACAATTTTGCCGCCTTCTTGTACTCGCGTCTGGCGATCGCCCTCCTGTGTACCTCGTCCGGCCCATCAGCGATGCGTAAAATCCGTGCCCATGCGTAAAATGCGGCCAATGGGAGGTCTTCGTTTAGCCCCGCCCCACCATGCGCCTGTGGAGATACAACAGGCTTCAAATGAGCATGGAATTATACAATATGTACAAAATGTGATTGTAAGCCTTTAATGATCAGTCCATGATAATTCTGCCTTATCGCATGGTAATTTTCTATATTTCATTTCACTGACTTTGATCAATGATGAAATCTACAAGTTTCTTTGAATAAAATGTATAGAAAATAAGGTTAAAATCTTTTAATATCATGTTTATCAGGTGAGGCTAGGAAACACTAAATTCCTCAGCAAGCCTCGAAATTCCTACACGTTTCCCAACCTCACCTGATAAATGCGAAATATAAAAGACACTCGCCTGGAGTTTTCCATTAATTGCCAGTGTATAGTAATACTGTTAAGGTATCGCAACATAACACTACTGAAACTGACACCTGTCAATCTCACAGGTGGAAGACTCGGACCTATGACACCAAAAAAATGCCTATTAAAAAAAATCCCATTACCCCACCCACTTGGTCTCGTACAGTACTATACGTTAATTCAAGGTGAGCATAAATAGCGCTATTATAGAAAGAGCCCTCTTTTTTCCGGCTCGCACAAACACAATAAACATCGATTAAATGTATGAAATATGTCTCTGGCAATCGATAAAGGTATTAGGTGTGTGAATATACTCACTTCAAATCGCTGTTTCAAGTATTTATTGAGTTATTCGCGTTTTGATTACCCCATCCAAAGCGAAAGTTGCGTGTATGAAAGAATCTCACACAGAATCGGAGGCCGTCCGGCTGGATTATCGGTCATATTTGGCCGATAGCTGATCGCCAGCTCAAACTAAAGTCGTGCACCATGATCATATACATTAGAGACTCCAACCATACAAAGTTTCGTCCAATTGTGATCGTTCGCCGATCTAAAAAACACTTTTTTCTATAATTTCGTTCATTATCTGGAACTGGGTCAATGCACTATCTTCCATAATACAACCACCGAAGCGTCTATGTAAGAACATCTCTGATTGGTTAAACCTAAAAATAAATAGACGCGAGGACTTTCCCTTTTCAGGGTTTGTTTCCGGAAAAGACATAATCTGATAGTACGCGAATCATGAAAGAAAGTCAATAAAATTAGAAAAAAGTGTTTTTTAGATCGGCGAACGATCACAATTGGACGAACTTTGTATGGTTGGAGTCTCTAATGTATATGATCATGGTGCACGACTTTAGTTTGAGCTGGCGATCAGCTATCGGCCAAATATGACCGATAATCCAGCCGGACGGCCTCCGATTCTGTGTGAGATTCTTTCGTACACGAACTTTCGCTTTGGATGGGGTAATCAAAACGCAAATAACTCAATAAATACTTGAAACAGCGATTTGAAGTGAGTATATTCACACACCTAATACCTTTATCGATTGCCAGAGACATATTTCATACATTTAATCGATGTTTATTGTGTTTGTGCGAGCCGGAAAAAAGAGGGCTCTTTCTATAATAGCGCTATTTATGCTCACCTTGAATTAACGTATAGTACTGTACGAGACCAAGTGGGTGGGGTAATGGGATTTTTTTTTAATAGGCATTTTTTTGGTGTCATAGGTCCGAGTCTTCCACCTGTGGTCAATCTGTGGTGGAAATTACATGTGTCAGTGTGGGTGATTACATAAATAAATACTTGGAAAGATTTAACAGAGTGACAGGTGTAAATATCACACTGATTTATTGGCCAAATGTTATATAATGTGTAAATATCACACTGATTTATTGGCCAAATGTTATATAATGTTATATAACATTTGGCTAATACATCAGTGTGATATTTACACCTGTCACTCTGTTAAACATTATTATGCCAGTTTGAAATTGCATTTAAATTCCACATGTCGATAGTGATTTAAATATAAAAAGACCATATGAAATGTCATGCAAATACATAGCATCCTTATGAATATACCATTTAAAATATCTTAATTGCATAATACAAGTTGTCCCAATATAAACTTCCATATATACTGGCTAAATGCCTGACAAAACTACATGCTCATTTGAATGTGTTGTACCTCGCGTCCACATTGCAGTAGTTGATTGAAGTATATAATGGGAATGTACACATATAAGCAGTGGAAGCGCTGGGTTAGGGAGATAACATCTGGATTAACCCTTAGGCCGCTATCTTATTTTTGTTGTTGTCTGCTGTTTATTTTCTATTTTCCATTTTTACCATCAAAAACATGCTTTGACAGCACTTTAGACTAATTTACAACATGCTTTGACAGCACTTAAGAATCATTTCCATTGGAAATGATTCTGAAGTGCTGTCAAACCATGTTTTTATTGAGAAATAAGGCAAGATATAAAGGCAACAGCAGACGACAATTGTTGTGAGTAGCGGTCTAACGGTTAAGGTGGAGACAGGTAAGGAGCTAGAATTGGCGTCTAAATGGAAATGTTAAATGTTTCGTTAAATTGTGGTTTTAAAGGGAGTAATAGGCAGTCTAATAACACAATCTAGATCCGAAATATAAGTACACATACTATTTTAATCATGTTTAACCTATGTAATTCATGCATGCCACATCACTAGGAAATATCAGATTTCCAGATGTCTCGGGGGGAAATAAATCCGGTATTTCAAAATTGTAGTTGAATAAACTCTATATCTCATCGGAATAAAATTAAAATAACAATTCTATCCTCTGCTCGGCACAGAATAGTTGTTCAAATTTAGAAACCGTCAGTGCATCAAATTTTCTTGCAAAAGTATCATTGAAAATAATGAATGGAAACAACGGACAACCAATTGTAATTCACCACGATACAGGTGAAAGTAGATATATTGTAACAAGTCAATGTAAATTATATGTGCCAGTATTATTTCTAGATATTTGCAATGTCTCATTGGCTGTGATAATGTAATAAATTCAGTATAATAATTTTGCATACTTTTAATCATCAAATATATGCAGTCGTTAGTTCTATATGAAATCATGCATTTCGTGAAAAATAAATGATTACTCCCTCAAAGTATACTTTGCTACATAAGTATACTTAGGGGATAACCATGCTTTGTTTTTCGATTTGGAGCGGTATGTGTGAGGTTTTATGGTCTGTGAATCAGTTTTACGGCGACGCGTCAGCGGAGCCGTAAAACTGATTCACAGACCATAAAACCTCACACATACCGCTCCAAATCGAAAAACAAAGCATGGTTATCCCAATTCTAATGCACCTAGTGTGCTCCCCGCTTTCTATAAACGTCGTAGCATATCACGAACAGTGATCTTTTTCATTACATCAGCAGGTCGTTGTCGTCATATCGATAACCGCCTCACACCAAATGAATTTGAAGAAATGTAACTCCGCCGAAGAATATTCCCATTTCAAATAGAGATTAACGGGACTTTTTCTAAGACATCTATACATTTATTCAACTGTAATGTTTATATTAACTATTGTATTGCTTTTGTATGTGTAGTTGCAACAGTTATTTGCTTTTATTCATTTAAAGAAATGCCAACAATTCTGCATTGGGTTCGTGTGATTTTACAAAGGAAATGTCGGCAACAACTTGTTGTGTCAACAGGCCTAGGATTTCCCTGGATTTACGCCTAATTCAGGTGAATACCCATCTGCAATACAGTTTATTGTGTATAGTCATGTATGTGCACATTGGAATTCGTAAAGTTATAGGCTGGTACTGGCATATTGAGTTTGCATTTGAGCACTTTATTAAATTCTTCTGCATTTTGGGCGGGTGGGGTAATATTTTTAGGAATTTGTTGAAGGGCCACCACATTGAAGCCACGTTTGTCAGCCGTTGGTAGATTCTCTTTCCCGCTTTGGGTTGTACATGTCAATATGGCCGAATGGATAACCGAAAATGTACCGAAATTAATTTGGAAATATTTGCATTCCCCGCCGCGCTGGCCATTGTTTACAAAAGCGCGTAGGGTTACATAAATATGTCGAGTTGTAAAACACAGGCTGGTAAAACGGAGATTTTATATGCTGTGATTTTTCATATTTTATAGGCTCTGATTTCAATTGACCAATCAGATGCGTGCTTTCTAGTTTCGGTGCATTAGAATGTAGCTTTATCTGTAGCAGATTTCATCAAAATTGCAAATTCTAATGCACCGAAACTAGAAAGCACGCATCTGATTGGTCAATTGAAATCAGAGCCTATAAAATATGAAAAATCACAGCATATAAAATCTCCGTTTTACCAGCCTGTGTTTTACAACTTGACATATTTATGTAACCCTACGCGCTTTTGTAAACAATGGCCAGCGCGGCGGGGAATGCAAATATTTGCAAATTAATTTCGGTACATTTTCGGTTATCCATTCGGCCATATTGACATGTACAACCCAAAGCGGAAAAGAGAATCTACCAACGGCTGACAAACGTGGCTTCAGTGTGGTGGCCCTTCAACAAATTTCTAAAAATATTACCCCACCCGCCCAAAATGCAGAAGAATTTAATAAAGGGCTCAAATGCAAACTCAATATGCCAGTACCCACTGTACCAGCCTATAGCTTTACGAATTCCAATGTGCACATACATGAATATACATAATAAACTGTATTGCAGATGGGTATTCACCTTAATTAGGCGTAAATCCAGGGAAATCCTAGGCCTGTTGACACAAGTTGTTGCTGACATTTCCTTTGTAAAATCACACGAACCCAATGCAGAATTGTTGGCATTTCTTTAAATGAATAAAAGCAAATAACTGTTGCAACTACACATACAAAAGCAATACAATAGTTAATATAAACATTACAGTTGAATAAATGTATAGATGTCTTAGAAAAAGTCCCGTTAATCTCTATTTGAAATGGGAATATTCTTCGGCGGAGTTAAATTTCTTCAAATTCATTTGGTGTGAGGCGGTTATCGATATGACGACAACAATCTCCTGACGTAATGAAAAAGATCACTGTTCGTGATATGCTACGACGTTTATAGAAAGCTGGGAGTACACTAGGTGCATTATAATGGGGATAACCATGCTTTGTTTTTCGATTTGGAGCGGTATGTGTGAGGTTTTATGGTCTGTGAATCAGTTTTACGGCTCCGCTTACGCGTCGCCGTAAAACTGATTCACAGACCATAAAACCTCCCACATACCGCTCCAAATCGAAAAACAAAGCATGGTTATCCCCTAATTACCTGTATTGCTCGGTCTATCACCCGGATAGCCATGTTTGGGGCGGCCACCTTGATCATCGCAATGTCATTGGCCGCCACCTGAAATACAGACACATGTATCAGGGCTCCAGATAAGGAATTAGTAATTGAGTATTGTCACTCCATAATTTCTGAAGCAATTGGTTATTTCAATATTTTAATTGGATAAAGTAAAATCACACTACTGTTTACACATCCACAGACAGCAATTATTGAATACCGGTAGTTTACTTCGAAATGAAAACATGTCTTGGAATTCATTAGAATTGTCTCCTTGGAGACAATTCTAATGAAATACCAAGATGTGTTTTCATTGAAAATAAGAAAAATATGCTATATTTGTGGTCTGGTTATTGTTTTCTGTAGCATGATAAAGGTACCCCAAATTTGTTATTGCTTTTTGATACTCACTACTTCTGATTTCAATTGGGTTTTTGGCAATTTTAATTCAGTATTTAAGCAAATACGCAGCTTATCTGGAGCCCTGATGTATACACAAAACACTGATCAGCTATTGCAGAGATGTGACTACTGTTTGTTTCACGAAACCTGCCCAAATTTTACGGCCATATAAACAATGCAAAAACAGTATATTTGTTGTTTTTTTTAATATCAAATTTTATCAAAATTAAGAATTAGTCTTCTTTTTATTTCGTGAAATTTGGTCAAATATTGATTTTATTACGAAAAATTTATTTCTCTATGGGAATTTAACATGGGGGAATAGCTGAGGGAGCAGCTAAAAAAAAATTGGTAATTGCTTCCGAGACCTGGCTAGATAGCTTGGAAATGATTTAACTAAGAAAACAACAAGAAACGAGGCAAAGCCACGAAGGCCAGGTTTTTTCCAAGCATAGACACTTGGATAACATAATTATACCCACTTTTTGTAGACTAGATGGCCGTGGCCTGCATGTCACGCCTTGGGGCGAGGCATGGACACTAAAAAAATAGATATAGTAGATGGAAAAACTTTAATGAAAAAACTTTAACCGGACACGGACGTACGAACGGAAGGACGTATGCCAAAATGCATAAAATGCGCTTTCCGCAAGCGGGTGCGACAATGATGATAAACACCCATGTGAAGTATCAAGGTAATGGGTGAAGCAGTTGCAGAGATATAGTACACGAAAAAACAAAAAACGTTAACAAAAAAATTCAAAGTAATTTGACCTTGACATTGTGCACAGGGGCCGCACGGTTGGGGGTTAGAATGAAAATATGGATGATGATAAACACCCATGTGAAGTTTCAAGGTAATGGGCGAAGCAGTTGCAGAGATATAGTATAACGAAAAAGGTTTAACCAAAAAACTTTAACCAGACGTACGTTAAAAAGTTAACGTTGAAAATGGCGAAGTCAACTACGTAGAAATAATAGGTGAAGGTAAAAAAATGGTCACATGTTGGATAGTTGTATGTGGTAGGCACCTCTTGGTTATGAAGCGGTGAAAGTTTGGTGGTCCTAGGTGGTACAGTACCAAAGAAATGGACTTATACACGAAAACTTAACATTGTAAACGCGAAAACTTAACATTGAAAATGGCTAAGTCGACTGCGCGGAAAAAATGGGTCAAGTTAAAAAAAAAAGTAACATGTTTTTGGATAGTGATAGTGGTGGGCACTCCTTGGTTATGAAGCTGTGAAAGGTTGGTGGTCCTAGGTGGTACAGTACCAAAGAAATGGACTTAAACACGAAAACCTAACATTGTAAACGCGAAAACTTAACATTGAAAATGGCTAAGTCGACTGCGCGGAAAAAATGGGTCAAGTTCAAAAAAAAAGTAACATGTTGGATAGTGATATGTGGTGGGCACCCCTTGATTATGAAGCTGTGAAAGTTTGGTGGTCCTAGGTGGTACAGTAACAAAGAAATGGACTCAAACACGAAAACTTAACATTGATTGTGGACGCTGCCCGCCGCCCGCCCCCCCGCCCGCCCGCCCGGCTTTCGTTTCTTTTTTTTCAAAAAACCTGGCTAAAAATCAACTCTGTGAAGATGTCTATGGGGATTTAACATGGGGAAATTGTATTTTCGTCATAAAATCAATATTGGACCAAATTTCATGAAATAAAAAGAAGTCTCATTCTTAAATTTTGCTAAAATTTAATATTATCGGAAAAAATATTGCTTTTGTATTATTTATATAGCCGTAAAATTTGGGCAGGTTTTGTGAAACAGACAGTAATGGAGGTTTTACTGTGTTATTGAAATTTGTAGTCAAAATTGCGCAGCTCAAAAATATTACCTCCCCATCACGGCACTAACCTTAGTTTAAACAATATTTTATTAAATTATAAGTCATGTAAAGCAACCACTAACCGTGTTCTATACAGCTAAGGTGTGGCCTAAAGCAATGAAATTTCTACCACCCCTCCCCACATTCTGTGTTCTATACAGCTAAAGCGTGGCCTAAATCAATGACATTTCTACCACCCCTCCCCACATTCCTTGTTCAATACAGCTAAAGCGTGGCCTAAATCAATGAAATTTCTACCACCCCTCCCCACATTCCTTGTTCTATACAGCTAAAATGTGGCCTAAACCAATGAAATTTCTACCACCCCTCCCCACATTCCTTCTTCAATACAGCTAAAGTGTGGCCTAAACCAATGAAATTTCTACCACCCCTCCCCACATTCCTTGTTCTATACAGCTAAAGTGTGGCCTAAATCAATGAAATTTCTACCACCCCTCCCCACATTCCTTGTTCTATACAGCTAAAATGTGGCCTAAATCAATGAAATTTCTACCACCTCTTCCCACATTCCTTGTTCTATACAGCTAAAGTGTGGCCTAAATCAATAAAATTTCTACCACCCCTCCCCACATTCCTTGTTCTATACAGCTAAAATGTGGCCTAAATCAATGAAATTTATACCACCCCTCACCACATTCCTTGTTCTATACAGCTAAAATGTGGCCTAAATCAATGAAATTTCTACCACCCCTCCCCACATTCCTTGTTCTAATACAGCTAAAAATGTGGTCTAAATCAATGAAATTTCTACCACCCCTCCCCACATTCCTTGTTCTATACAGCTAAAGTGTGGCCTAAATCAATGAAATTTCTACCACCCCTCCCCACATTCCTTGTTCTATACAGCTAAAATGTGGCCTAAATCAATGAAATTTCTACCACCCTCTCCACATGCCTTGTTCTATACAGCTAAAATGTGGCCTAAATCAATGAAATGTCTACCACCCCTCCCCACATTCCTTGTTCTATATGAGAAAAGGTTGTCCAAGTATGGTGTCTGTATGCACAATAGTATTCCATGTACAAGCTTGACTAAAAACCTTAACCAAGGTTGACTAAAAACCTTAACCAAGGGGAATTAACTAAGTAATTCAAGAGGAAATGTAGGTCAAGGTCAAATATAGATCAGGGGTTATTGATGTACATCACTAGGAGATGAAGTTGTGCAAGTATGGTGGGTGTAGGGCCAGTAGTATATAAGGCCATATACAAGGTTGACTAAAAACCTTAACCAAGACGTGACGCCGACGCCGACGCCGACGCCGACGCCGGGGTGACAACATAAGCTCTACTTATTCTTCGAATAGTCGAGCTAAAAACTTTAACGCAGATTTCGCACGCACGCACGCACGCACGCACGCACGCACGCACGCACGCACGCAACGCACGCACACCCGGACGTCATTGTGATCACTATGTCTCGCTTTCCGCAAGCGGGCTCGACAATAATAAGCATATGAAGTTTCAAGTCAATGTGACTTAGGACTGCATAGATATAAGGTATTTAAAAACTTAAACGCAGATTTCGGAACGCAAACTTCTAAGTCATTTGACCTTGGACACAGGGGCCGCATGAGTGGGATACAGCATGAATATATGGATCATAACTAATAAGCATATGAAGTTTCAAGTCAATGTGACTTAGGACTGCAGAGATATAAGGTATTTAAAAACTTTAACGCAGATTTCGGACGCACGGACGCACGGACGCACGGACGCACGGACGCACGGACGCACGGACGCACGGACGCACGGACGCACGTTCTTACAGTACTATACTTATGTGGCTTATCACATGTTAAATATTAGCCACATAAACAGATTTTTAGCCACATAAAAGGATTTTTAGGTGGCTAATTGTAACCAACCCTATCCTTTACTAAGTCCATAACCCTGTGGGGCTAGCCACATAAGTACCCTAATGTGTACCCGCACGGACGCACGGATGCACGGACGCACGGACGCACTATGTCTCGCTTTCCGCAAGTGGACTCGACAAAAATGTGGCCTAGATCAATGAAATTTCTACCACCCCTCCCCACATTCCTTGTTCTATACAGCTAAAGTGTGGCCTAAATCAATGAAAGTTCTACCATCCCTCCCCACATTCCTTGTTCTATACAGCTAAAATGCGGCCTAAACCAATTAAATTTCTACCACACCTCCCACATTCCTTGTTCTATACAGCTAAAATGTGTCTAGATCAATGAAATTTCTACCACCCCTCCCCACATTCCTTGTTCTTTTCAGCTAAAATGTGGCCTAAATCAAAGAAATTTCTACCACTCCTCCTCACATTCCTTGTTCTATGCAGCTAAAATGTGACCTAAACCAATGAAATTTCGACCACATCACCCCACTAACCTTGTTCCTATAAAAGTAACAAATGGCCAAATCTATATATTTATGAACATGACCTCACTAGACTTGTTCTCATAACAGTAACATACGGCCAAAACTATGCCACACCACCCCACTAACCTTGTTGCCATAGACGTCCATCATGTGCGCGGCTTTGAGCACCATTAGTCGAGTCTGCTCGATCTCGATCCGTGACTGGGCGATTTCGGCCTGGATGGTTCCCTGCTGGGCCAGAGGCTTGCCAAACGCCACCCGGTTCATCGTCTATATGAGACAAGGAGTGATAACAGAAGGAGTTCTAAAACCTTATAGACTTTTTAACTTAGCATTTGTTTCTATATTTTTGTATGCAATTCCATATAGGGTACAGAGTTTGTGTACACTACACCTCTCAAACCAGTCAATCGATTTGAAACATTACACACATCTAATACACACATAGAGATGATGTGCACCTCAGTGTTTTTATGCCGAATAAATAATTTTTAACAAAATTATCGCCTTTTTAACTTGGCCAGTTTTCAACATTTGTGTATGCAATTTTATATACGGTAGTACAGTTTGTGTACACTACTCCTCTCGAATACCTGAAGTGGTGATAACAGATGCAGCCCGAGAGCGATCTATATTGCCAGGTGTTTCATTGATGGAATGGCGAACAATGCAGATCCAGATCAGTCACACTGGTCACAAAAGCCATAAGCCCCATGTCTGCAGCCACTGCCACATATGAGACAAGCCATGTGGTTTTGTAGCTAAAAAGATGTGCAATTTTCATGAAAAATATTTACAGAAACTGACATTTTCTCTGAATGGCATCGAAGGTCGACAAAATTTTCATAGCAAATGCTGAATCATACAAGTAACTATTGGAAATCTAATATAACTGGTTTATTCTTCACATAGGCCAGCCAGAATTATTACATACCCTGTCTACCATCAACTCCAGAGACCGCTCGGCATACCCAATCAGCCGCATACAGTGGTGTATCCGCCCCGGGCCCAAACGACCTTGGGCGATCTCGAACCCGCGTCCTTCGCCCAGCAACATGTTGTCAGCCGGCACGCGCACATTGTCAAACACAACTTCCGCATGGCCACCTGTGTGTGATATTGGTTGGTTGGTTGGTTGGTTGGTTGATTGATAGTCTGATTGATCTGGTTGGTTGGTTGGTTGACTGGCAGTCTGATTGATCTGGTTGGTTGATTGGTAGTCTGATTGATTGGTTGATTGTTAGTATGATTGGTTTGTTGATTGGTCGGTTCACTGGCAGTCTGATTGATCTGGTTGGTTGGTTGGTAGTATGCTTGATTGGTTGATTGTTAGTATGATTGGTTTGTTGATTGGTCGGTTCACTGGTAGTCCGATTGATTGATTGGTTGATTGATAGTCTGATTGATTGGTTGATTGGTAGTATGATTGGTTTGTAGATTGGTCGGTTCACTGGTAGTCGGATTGATTGGTTGGTTGGTCGATTGATAGTCTGATTGATTGGTTGATTGTTAGTATGATTGGTTTGTAGATTGGTTGGTTCACTGGCAGTCTGATTGATCTGGTTGGTTGATTGGTAGTCTGATTGATTGGTTGATTGTTAGTATGATTGGTTTGTCGATTGGTTGCTTCACTGGTTGTCTGATTGATTGGTTGGTTGATTGTCTGATTGATTGATTGATAGTCAGATTGTTTGGTTGAGTGATTTACTGGTTGGTTGCTTTGTTGCATGGTTGATTTGATTGAGTTTCTGTTAAAAGTTGTCACATTATTTTTAAACTATAAAGTCACTGATAATTCACTGATAATTCACTGATTTCCCTGAAACACCACTGTTTCTTTGTTGTTTTTTGTTCATATATAGCTTATATTTAAGGGCGAGAATTGGCTCCAAGACCTTTAATCCCTGAACCAAGTCCAGCAAGAGCTATTGGAGAACAGCAAAGTTCGACTATGGCAACCAATTATAACAAGAGGGCCATGATGGCCCTAATTCGCTCACCTGACTCCATGAACACCAGAGGAGAATGCGACATTAAGTTCATGTGTTTTAAAAAAATTGTGCTATTTTTAGACGGCGGTCATCTTGGATTAAGCGATGACTCTCATTTTACCAAATCTGAAAATGCTTCACCCAAGGATCGGAACTTCCTATGAAGTTTGGCCAGCATCGGCCATGTGGTTCCTGATCAAAATCTCAAATAAATGGACCTTTTGGCGGCCATCTTGGATGACATAATCATCCGATTCCGACAAATATTGCGCCAGAGCAATCGCCTCATCGATACCTTCAATTTGATATATGACATGAGCATATTCGGTCAAAAATAAAATTTGACCCCCGGGCCACGCCCATTTTTGTCCCCGGGGTCACCATTTTCACAACTTTAAAAGAGCATTGTACATCGATCATTCCTACCAAGTTTCGTCGAAATCCGGCCAGTGGTTCATGAGAAAAATATTTTTTAAGAATTTGTGCTATTTTTAGACGGTGGCCATCTTGGATTAGCGATGACCTCCATTATAACAAATCTGAAAAGGCTTCACCCATGGACCATAACTGTGAAGTTTGGCTACCATGGGCCAAGCGGTTCATGTGAAGTAGAATTTTTAAATCTCTAATAAAAGAACGACCTTTTCACCTTACGGCGGCCATCTTGGATGACATAACCATCAGATTTCGACAAATAATTCACCAGAGTGATCGCCTCATTGATACCTTCGATTTGATATATAACATGACCATATTCGGTTACAAATAAAATTTGACCCCAATTTGACCTCACGGGCCACGCACATTTTTGACCCCGGGGTCACCATTTTAACAACTTTGAAAGAGCATTGTACATTGATCATTCCTACCAAGTTTCGTCGAAATCCGGCTGGCGGTTCATGAGAAGAAGATTTTTTAAGAATTTATGCTATTTTTAGACGGCGGCCATCTTAGATTAGCGATGACCTCCATTTTAACAAATCTGAAAAGGCTTCACCCATGGACCATAACTTTGAAGTTTGGCTACCATGGGCCAAGCGGTTCATATGAAGAAGAATTTTGTAATCTCTAATAAAAGAACGACCTTTTGACCTTTCGGCGGCCATCTTGAATGACATAACCATCAGATTTCGACAAAAAATGCACCAGAGTGATCGCCTCTTTGATACCTTCAATTCGATATATGACTTGACCATATTCGGTCAAAAATAAAATTTTACCCAAATTTTACCCCACAGGCCACGCCCATTTTTGACCCCGGGGTCACCATTTTAACAACTTTGAAAGAGCATTGTACATTGATCATTCCTACCAAGTTTAATCGAAATCCGGCTAGCGTTTCATGAGAAGAAGATTTTTTAAGAATTTATGCTATTTTTAGACGGCGGCCATCTTGGATTAGCGATGACCTCCATTTTAACAAATCTGAAAAGGCTTCACCCATGGACCATAACTTTTAAGTTTGGCTACCATGGGCCAAGCGGTTCATGTGAAGAAGAATTTTGAAATCTCTAATAAAAGAACGACCTTTTGACCTTTCGGCGGCCATCTTGGATGACATAACCATCAGATTTCGACAAAAAATGCACCAGAGTGATCGCCTCTTTGATACCTTCAATTCGATATATGACATGACCATATTCGGTCAAAAATAAAATTTGACCCCAATTTGACCCCACGGGCCACGCCCAGTTTTGACCCCGGGGTCACCTTTTCAATTTTTAAAACAACTTTGAAAGAGCATTGTACATCGATCATTCCTACCAAGTTTTGTCGAAATCCGGTTGGTGGTTCTTGAGAAGAATATTTTTGAAGAATTTGTGCTATTTTTAGACGGCGGCCATCTTGGATAACGCAATGACATAATTTTAACAATTTTGTAATCCCCCTACCTAAGGACCATGATCATGAAGTTTGGTGACTATAGGCCCAATGGTTACTGAGGAGAAGACGTTTGAAAATGTTCACGGACGACGACGGACGACGGACGACGGACGACGACGGACGACGAACACATTGCGGTAACAATAGCTCACATGAGCTTCGCTCAGGTGAGCTAATAAAAAGCTTAAAATGGGTCAATGTTTATTGAAGGTCACTTGAAGGTCATGTGTTTCACAGTTGTGTGCGAGGCACACTACTGGCTCATGTTATAGGGAACATAAAAGAAAAAAGTCACAGATGAAAATTTTTGTTTCACAAAGAGTCAACCATTTCACCCCTGAACACCCCACATTGATAATTCCGTGCTCATTTCTGGATTATTCCATTAATCAGATAATGTGTATTTGAGCTCTGCTGTGCAATTTCAAACAATAGGGTCGGAATTTCACATTTTTACTTTTTGACAGTTTTTTGTAGCACAGACAATGTACTTTCTAAAAAACATTGAATTTTGTAAATATTCAATCTAGTTAAGTTGCTATGACGTTGGCGTAAGTTTTTTTATGCAAACGCAACGTCGTCGACGTCATCAGAAATTGCAGAGAAAAATAACGGTTCAAATTTCTATGCACTGTCTATGCGGAATCACTTAATTTAATAGTTCATAAAATTGCATTATAAAATACCAGTACCTTTATTTGTGATGAAGTACATACACTGTATTATGTTCCACAATTCACATGTAGCATATGGTATCCAGTTCTCCAGATAAGGAGTAAGTAGAAAACATAATAGAAAAATGGAATTTAAAATAAAGCAGAGCGTACAAATAAATGTGAGAAATATAATGGTGCAAGTTATTATTAAACAAAGGGTAGTGTACGCAATTTGACATTACACAAATGTACGGAGCCAGTTCGGGACATGAAAGCTTTGTCCCAGTGGGCCAGATGTAGAGGCCGCGAGTGTGTGCGGGCTGTACACGGCGGTCGCGGCTGTAAATGGAAATGACAATTATCGCGTTTTCTACAATGTTTTACCATGAATAAACAGAATCCCAAATAAAAATGGATACATCAATATTAACACAAACTCCTGGAATTTGACTAAACTAACTATATAGACGCCAGCCACATTGAACGTAAAAAAGAAAACGAAATGACCAAACCGGATACGAAATGGTATGGGTACGAAATGTTATGGTTACGAATGGACCAGGTACCTGTAAAACTACATTATAAATCTATTATTCTAGTCTTTAAAATAAAATAAATAAATTTGTATATTATAAACATTACATTTTCATAACATAACAATTAAGTAATTAAGATTTAAAATACATTGAAAATAAGTTGTATTTGGTTTGTTCTTTTTTTATTTTAAATTTCATTACGACCTACCGAGGCCTCAATCTGTATTTTATAGAATTTTAACGATTCGGATGCTAGCAAGTTCGGACCAAACCTTTTCGGGACAACCTTGCTAGTTTTGACTATGCGTAATCAACATATACGTGGAAGTTCTTTATCACATATGATATCTGAACTTTTCACACGCTCACTGTTAATATATCATTAAGAAATGTTTTTTAACAACTTACACCAATTTCCAAGTTAAGGACCATGACCTATTGGCTCATATATTGGCAATTTTCGACTTCCGTCAAGCATAAAGTTCAATGACCTTGAAATTGACCTTGAACTTGGTTTAAAAAATGGCACCCAGATTTTTTGGAAACCTTATACATTCAAGTTTATAAAAACACCGGGTGCCATAAATTAACATGAGGTGCCGGAATCTCATATATATACCTACAATTGGCCATGGACTAGAAGGCAAACCGCCTAACTTTAGTTTACCGAACTCTTGTAGATAAAATGTTTATTTATAGCCAAATTGCAAACCGCCTAACTTTATTTTACCGAACTATTGTAGTTAAAGGCCCAACAATCGGTGCCCTGGTACCGAATTGTGAAGGCGGAGCATAATCAGTTACTGATAGCTTCTCTAGCCTGTCAGTTATAAAACTGGCTCTAAAAATAGCATAGGTAAAACACCAGCACATGTTTTGTTTCTGTCGTCTGCTAGTAACAATAATGTTGATCAGTTGAGCAAGTTTGATACTTTCTCTACTGTCCGTGTTTGTCTATACTGACTATACCAGATATTTAGATAGTATTGCATGCAATAATATTAATAAAACATGCCAATGAGCCAGTGCATGTGAAAATAGGCCTTATAACATGTATGATCAGTTTTACATAAATAATTAGTCAAAATGACACAATCTCTGCTGCAAATACAAATGTGGTACAGAAATGAAAGTTGTAATATACTAAATGTGATATTGACTTATTTACTCACACACATACTCAAATAATATGTGCATGCAAATACTTACAGTGTGGGTGACAGAAGTGTCCGTTTCAGTAAATTTAATAATCCCAAAAATAATAATGATTCCATTGATATCCATGTACATGTATAAAGGTTTCGTTTTGCATTGTATCATTCATGACTGTACAGCTGAATTAACAGAGCAGATGCTATGAGCAAGTGGCTTATTAATGCCGTTACTGCAATTCACGTCGTGTAAAGTTTGTCCATCCATTTACTCCAAATTATATCTTTAAATCCATATTCCTTCCTTTTTCTGATGGCTACCATTAATTATTTTGTTGGATTCCGTTTGTATAGAACTGCTTTCTGACTAGTGAATGGTCTGTCAACATGATCATTCCAGTCTAATAATGCCAGGTTAATCCGCAATTTATAACTATTTAGTCCAAATGAAATTCTTTTGTCATGATATTGCAACAAAGAATTGTTGAAAGATTCCACATAATGTGTATCCATGCATAACTTGAAGAATTCTGCATTCTTGTATACAGGAAGTGATTTAAAAAATTTGGTCAATATTGATTTTGCCTTTTCATCTCTTAGAATGAATTTTGAGCATTCGTAATTTGGATCATGTCTACATCGTGAATGTTCAAAGCACTTGGAGTGGTTGCCTTCATAATGGCTAACAAGGTTTAATATATTCTCTTGCAACTTTTGTGCATTTTGTTGACACTTCTTCATTGAATAATAGACATGTGTCTTTATCGATGTGCCTTTATCAGACAGTTCCTCGTGCCATATCACTCCATTGGTTACTCGGCTGCCTGATGTTATTTTTTTGGCTTTCTTTGCAATGCCTTTTGTCAAATGCCATGTATCAATGGCAGTCTCTGTCGGTCTTCTTTCTTCTCTAACATATTTATTCACTGAATTATTTTGATCATGTGCGTGAGTTTTAATTACACAGCATTTATCATCAAAATATTCAAAAATCTTTTTAACTCCAGTTAATTCATGTTTTTGCGAGCTTGCTTCATCAAATTTAGTCACTGTTTCAACTTTGAGTACTTTGTGAGTAGTATTGCCTATACAAACTACATCACTGAACTTGGCATTCTTTCTCCAGCAGTGCCTTGCATCTGTTAATATTGAGATGCCATCTAGAATGTCACCGTCATTGTCAGCCATAGCTGCGGTCATGGCAATTTCCTCCTCAAGTACTTTCGCATTAGATGTTTTCACAGCATCTTCTACGACATGTTCGTATGACTGCTGAAACTCGTTCAGATATATATCTCCCATTTCACCAATTTGAGCAGCAGCACAAAATTTCTGAAAGTGGTTGGGTAACATGCCACTGGATAAAAAGGCATGTGCCATTCTAGCATTAACAAGTAGTTTCCCATTTGCAATATGGGGAGATGATGTCCACGTTTCTGTATGTTCATCACATTTACTGTTACATTTCAATTCCGCTCTCAAAACATGCCTCAACTTCTGTGAATTTACAACTTTAAGATGACTGGAACACCTTGATGAATGCTTCTGTACCAAATTGATCATGTTCTGTACAGACGATATTGATCCAACAAAATAATCCTCATTCAAAACTTCATCTGCCTTTGCATATTGGTAGGAACTAGTGCCATCGATGTCACCAAGTGTATCAACTCCTGTTCTTTCACTTGGAAAATGTGTACTTATGAAGTGATCAAATACTGTATGCAGCAATGAAAATGAAGACACTTTATTAAATTGCCCTTCTCCCAAAAATAATTTAATTTTGTCCATTTTATTGAACAGCTCTGTTTTTTCATCATCTGTTTTGTAATAAAATTCAACTCTCCCTCGCTGTTGATTACACCTCTGTTTCTTGATTTCATTTCTTATTTTCTGTGCCTGTGCTGCTTCTGAAGGACACTGTCTTTTTTCTTTGAACATTTCCTCACGGATTCTTTTTAATCCACGAGTTTGGCTGATTTCATTTTCTACTGTACCCTCCATTATGACACGAATGCTGCACGTGCTGATGTTATGGAACAATGTGATATGTGGACACAATTTAATTACAGATAAAAGGGGCTATCAACAAGTTCCTGTGCCAATTGTATGGTATATCCCAACTTGTAAAGAACTTTGTCGGACATATACTATAAATATTACATTATCTGGCACCGCATGACAAATTGTGAAGTATGGCCTGTACCACCAGTGTAGACCCAGATTACCTGGCGATTCTTATAAAGGTCTGAATTTATTGAAACATCTACAAGACATATTCAACATATTTTGAAACAGTCAGCCATTGTTTAGGTTGTATTATATTTATTATACACATGCTGACACTACATAATCCCAATAGAATATCATTGTATGAAACATATAAAAAATGGCTTTAGATCGATACCATATATTATATTGTATACTTATGTACCCACATTGGATTATGTGTCAAACACATTTCCTGTCCACAACATACTCGTACATGTAACAACATTAATCATTCTCTTTCAATGTGAAATTTATTATTCTGGCGTTTATAGTGTTTTCGTACATTTTCGTACATTTTCCGTGTTAACATATACATATAAAATCACATTATTAACATAAAAATAAGTATGAAAAACAGCAAGAAAATACCATTTCTTGGAGTCAACAATAATCTTGAATGCATTCGGCCCATGAATTGTGACTAAAGGGATGAAGCGATTAGAAAATGACGCACACAACTCATGAATGTCAAAGTAGCTGGAAATTTTCAAAACTGCAATATCTATAGACTACCCATATTAGTGTTACTGTTTATGATATCATGTATGGAAACAAGTAGTACTGCATTATGTACATGTATGTGACGTATACACAAAGTCATGTGATTCACGAGAATGCAATACACAAGACTGAAATACACTGTTTCCTGTTTATTCATGCAGTGAAAGTGTACTCTGTGAGCATTTTGTTCTGACTATTTATTTTGGCTGTCTCGCAGTGCTGGGACGTTGGGACGGTTCAAATGAGTTACCAGACTATATGTTTTCTGTGACCGACATAAAACCAGGTACTTATTGAAACCGCCTTCCAATATGTGACTCGTCATATGTTAGCGAGATAGGGCTTATTCAGTTTTCACCAGAGGTCATCCAATCATCTAGCATGTCATTACGGAATACAGTATTCGTGGTTCTAAATTGTTTGTAAGACACACCATGTATTGAATATAATGTTCATGTTCACCACAATCTTCCCGGATATGCAGTCTCATTTGAGGGTAATATAAATCTGGTCACAATACACGTTAGTCGTATTTTTGCATAAACACAACATTCAGGAGTAACAGTTTCTGTTTCTATATTTCGGCAAGCCAATGTCCACACTGTACCAGTATTTTGATTTAATGTTGTAGTGTGAAAACTTTTGTATATCCCCTTGAAAACACAAGCATTGTAACTGTGCCATGTCATTCCACAGATAACCCTCACCCCCAATTACAATTACACTGTAGGACTACAGTATAATATATATGTTGACAGCTAGTTCTGCATGTGTTGAATAGCAACACTATGTGATGTGGTAAGTAATAAAATGTACTTTACTGAAATTGAGCAGGATAGTCAACTTTTGTAATTTTGGGAATCATGGTTGCATGCAAAAGCTAACCACCTAACACAAGGTCTTGGCAAGCCAGTCCATCCTGCCACTCAATGGGAAAACGGTGAGCCCACATGCTGGATTTAGACATACTCAGTACAATTTCGTTTGTATACCCCCTCCCCACCCCCTATGCGATAGCAAGGGGTGCATATAGCGTTACTCTCGAGGTTCCGTACGTCCGTCCGTCCATCCGCGTACATTTACGTCGAAACGTTTGTAAGAGTTTCTCCAACATGCAATATCTTCAATATTACGCGAAGGATTGCTTCAATATTTGGACACTCGAATCACCTGAACATTTGTCACACACAACAAGACCTTGACCTTTATCACCTTCGAAATGTCGCTGGAACACTTAGCCATTTTGTTCCGTCAAAAAGTTTGTAAGAGTTTCTCCAGTTATAGTCCAGTATGCCACGGGAGCATATCCATGTTTTACAACATAATGTCTAGTTTTAATGTCAGAAAACGACAATTTTACTGTCAATTTCTAGTTTGGTATAATTCCCGATGGGTTGCTGTGCAAGTTACACGTCAGTCTTACCGGGTCTATCTGCCCTAGGAATTAGACATAAGTTTAATTTGTAAGGGCAGAAAGTATACCGGTAGTCAGAATTTACATGTACAAAATTCATATTTAATAAGAAATAATTCTCAGAACACCACCGCGCTCCCCACCCCATACGCCTGTTCAAAACACAATAATTCAGAACGACGTTTAATTTCCTATTGCATCAAAGAAAATATATGATACAATAATTTTATAATTTTACATACTAATACATGTAATTGCCTGTTTTGATTGCGAACCTGTCAAACAAAATGATATACCTAAATGTACTAGGTGACAGATTCAGACATTTGTTTCAGAAGTAGTTCAACTTGTTTATGCATCCAATCGAATGGGTCAACTGAGAATTTACTTTCTCCAAATATATACATTTTGTAACCAGGAATGTAAGTCTGCTCCTCCATATTGCCACCATGTATGTGTTGTATCTGATTATACAGTGTGACCCTGATTAACAAAATCTGGGCATACACAATTATATTGATATATGGTAGAAATAGAGCGGGAAAATAATGGCTGAGCAAACCAAATCCGAAAAGAAAAAATACATAATTTGGATGACACCAGCACAAAAGGAGACACTAATTAGTATTTGTCAGTTTAATTCTTGGGACATTGATGTCATCTCTGGTAGTGATTCTGAAACAAATGAAGACGGGAGAGAAAGTACAAAAAAAGAAACGACGACAGACACTGATAGATGTGTCTAGTTCCAGGGTATCAGGGACATCTAGTCTTGAAACCAATGTGTGCCAGAATAATGAACAGGATTTACATGAAAATGAACAGGATTTACATCATAATGAACGAGAGTCACATGATAATGAACAGGATTCACATGATAATGAACAGGATTCAAATATAGCTAGCTGCAGAACATGAGTTGTGACTTTTGTCTAAGTAATCCTTGTGTTACGGAACATCCACAAGCATGGCTTGGTGTTGGTTTGCATGGTAAACCAGGAAATAATCGGATAAGAAACAAGAGGGCCATGATGGCCCTAATTCGCTCACCTGACTCCATGAAGACCAGAGGAGAATGTGACATTGAATGTTAATGTGTTTTAAAAAAATTGTGCTGTTTTTAGACGGCGGTCATCTTGGATTAAGCGAGGACTCTCATTTTAAAAAATCTGAAAATGCTTCACCCAAGGATCGGAACTTCCTATGAAGTTTGGCCAGCATCGGCCATGTGGTTCCTGAGAAAAAGACTTTATGGACCTTTTGGCGGCCATCATGGATGACATAATCATCCGATTCCGACAAATATTGCGCCAGAGCAATCGCCTCATCGATACCTTCAATTTGATATATGACATGAGCATATTCGGTCAAAAATAAAATTTGACCGCACGGGCCACGCCCATTTTTGACCCCGGGGTCACCATTTTCACAACTTTAAAAGAGCATCGTACATCGATCATTCCTACCAAGTTTCGTCGAAATCCGGCCAGTGGTTCATGAGAAAAAGATTTTTTAAGAATTTATGCTATTTTTAGACGGCGTCCATCTTGGATTAGCGATGACCTCCATTATAACAAATCTGAAAAGGCTTCACCCATGGACCATAACTGTGAAGTTTGGCTACCATGGGCCAAGCGGATCATGTGAAGTAGAATTTTTAAATCCCTAATAAAAGAACGACCTTTTGACCTTTCGGCGGCTATCTTGGATGACATAACCATCAGATTTCGACAAAACATTCACCAGAGTGATCGCCTCATTGATGATACCTTCGATTTGATATATAACATGACCATATTCGGTCACAAATAAAATTTGACCCCAATTTGACCCCACGGGCCACGCCCATTTTTGACCCCGGGGTCACCATTTTAACAATTTTCAATTTGAAAGAGCATTTTACATTGATTATTACTACCAAGTTCGTCGAAATCCGGCTGGCGGTTCATGAGAAGAAGATTTTTAAGAATTTATGCTATTTTTAGACGGCGGCCATCTTGGATTAGCGATGACCTCCATTTTAATAAATACTGAAAGGCTTCACATGGACCATACTTTTAAGTTTGGCTATCATGGGCCAAGCGGTTCATGTGAACAAGAATTTTGAAACCTCTAATAAAAGAACGACCTTTTGACCTTTCGGCGGCCATCTTGGATGACATAACCATCAGATTTCGACAAAAAATGCACCAGAGTGATCGCCTCTTTGATACCTTCAATTCGATATATGACTTGACCATATTCGGTCAAAAATAAAATTTGACCCAAAATTTACCCCACAGGCCACGCCCATTTTTGACCCCGGGGTCACTATTTTAACAACTTTGAAAGAGCATTGTACATTGATCATTCCTACCAAGTTTCGTCGAAATCCGGCTAGCGGTTCATGAGAAGAAGATTTTTTAAGAATTTATGCTATTTTTAGACGGCGGCCATCTTGGATTAGCGATGACCTCCATTTTAACAAATCTGAAAAGGCTTCACCCATGGACCATAAATTTTAAGTTTGGCTACCATGGGCCAAGCGATTCATGTGAAGAAGAATTTTGAAATCTCTAATAAAAGAACGACCTTTTGACCTTTCGGCGGCCATCTTGGATGACATAACCATCAGATTTCGAAAAAAAATGCACCAGAGTGATCGCCTCTTTGATACCTTCAATTCGATATATGACTTGACCATATTCGGTCAAAAATAAAATTTGACCCCAATTTGACCCCACGGGCCACGCCCAGTTTTGACCCCAGGGTCACCATTTTAACAACTTTGAAAGAGCATTGTACATCGATCATTCCTACCAAGTTTTGTCGAAATCCGGTTGGCGGTTCTTGAGAAGAAGATTTTTGAAGAATTTGTGCTATTTTTAGACGGCGGCCATCTTGGATTACGCAATGACGTCATTTTAACAATTTTGTAATCCCCCTACCTAAGGACTATGATCATGAAGTTTGGTGACTATAGGCCCAATGGTTACTGAGGAGAAGACGTTTAAAAATGTTCACGGACGACGACGGACGACGGACGACGGACGACGGACACATTGCGGTAACAATAGCTTACATGAGCTTCGCTCAGGTGAGCTAAAAAGCTGTACAAAATGTATTGGACAATGTTAGACAGACGAGGGCTATGGAACAATGCAGTGTATTTAGATAGGAAGCGTATGGCAATGCAACAGTGTCAGATACAACTGACAAGCAGGGAAATTATGCCAGGATGTGTTTTAGAACAAGTGTGAACACTGTATCCAAATCCTAAAGGTGTGCCATACATGGGACACTTTTGGTAATTGAGTTGTACACGAGTGTGTGACATGTATGTTCCTAAACTTCAGAAACATATATACAGACACCAGCTAGCTAAGTGTATTCATGCAAAATCAATGATGTAACACTGGGAACAGAAATGGAACGTGTGTACATGGGAATTACTGAATATTCTTGAGGTGTTGCAGATTCCTATTAATGACTTACGGGTATGTTTAACATGTTCAACAACCATCATCCTTTATCGTGCCCACTTGTGGACAGCGTGATATAGCTGGCATATTGGTGTATGTCCGTCCGTCCGTACGTACGTACGTACGTACGTACGTGCGTGTGTACATCCGAGGCTAAAGTTTCAAAGCCTTGGCGGGCGCGACATGCGGGTGTGGCCATCTACTTTTCATTCTATATATGTTTATGCCCTCAACATGTCAACATGAAGTTATGCATATAATCACGGAGTTCCAGATCAGACTGCGCATCTAAGAAATGCATAATGAATATCTTTCACACAATATGAAAGCACATACTACTATGTATCAACACTGTTTATAATTGTCAGCTGGTATTTCAGAATTATCTTATTATCAGCAAAACATGCTGAACATGAGAATCGCCTCTTATTCATCTCATATGCAGATGATTCTCATGTTCTGACAAGACATGTTTTAAAATGATAATAACATAGAAAATTAAAAATTTAAGCAGACGGCAAAAGTTCATTCTTGCAGTACTGTAAGGCTAGGCAGTTACAGCTGCCAGTGTTTATCAGCAAACACATGGGATTGTTTACAATGTCGGGTCATGACCCCAGCTTTATGCATTAATTACATACGCTCCGCCCGCCAAGTTTGAATAAGCTGTCCGTTGAGCACAATTAATTTCTTCAAAGTCACATTTGCAAATTTTTTTAAGCACCCAACTATTACCAACTCTTTTATTGTTCAAATATTTATGTTTGTGCCAAATATTAACATTTTCTGTTCATGGTAACTTTCTAAATACTTAAAAATATCTCCCTGAAGTGAAGCATGCATATTATTATCAAAAAGCCTGCCCCAGCACCATCTAGTGGCTTTTATATCCCAGTTGGGCCTTTAAAACGTTTATTTATAGCCAAATTGCAAACCGCCTAACTTTAGTTTACCAAACTCTTGTAGTGAAAACGTTTATTTATAGCCAAATTGTGTTATTTCGCTATATTTAAAGTTTTCAACAGAGATAATGGCCAAACATGAAAAATTATCCGGTTGATGTAATTTGGAAGTGATACAACAAATTTCGCGTTTGTAGATTACAGAATATAGGAGAAAAGGGTGGTTACAAACTTTTTCACAAATCGCGGATAACCAATTTATTAGCCGATTTATAACTAGATGTTATCCCAGTAACAGTGCATGGTATGGTCACGTTTCTGTTCCTGATGACATTGATTGCAATGTAGAAGGTCGGGCAAAGCGGATCGGACAAAGCAGGTCACTATTCGTCAATGCGTACGCACGTCAGTCCCTCCATACTTCCACAGTAATCCATTTTTGACAACGTTGCTAAACATATTACTGAAATCTATCATACATTTATGAGATCCACCCAACTTCCAGCCACCACTTCCGTAAATCAAACACAGCACAAAACCACTCGGCCACCAAGGCCGACATGGCTTCAGCGATAAACTGTTGACTTTTATCGATCGGCTAGGGAAGCAACTCCTCTCGGGATTGTAGTAATGTATACACAACCTTGTGAAATCCGCCTCAAATCAAATTTTCAGACGAAATATTAATTAGTTAACAGTTTATTTTCACGTTGTAACAAAATAAATATACTAAACTAGTATGTGGTGGCAGAAACACTATGTAGGCTATGTATACATGGTCTACGTTGCTTCCTGAATCCAAAACATTTGTCAAACATCGAAACGATTCGGTAGGCGTACTCAGTACTTAACGTAGTCGGTATTCATCGATTATATAGACTAGAGTAGAGACACAAGAGCTCACGAATCATACACAAATCAATAATCAAACTATATATATGTAAAGTTTCTACTTAGATCGAAATCGTCGACTCTCAGTTTCCCAGCTAAGTTTGTTACATAAATTGACGTTAGACGTTAAGCGACTCAATTCTGAAACGTCGCCTGCTCCACATGGTGACGTCAGAAAACCAGGATTTCCGACTTAACGTTATTTTGAGCCTAACGTTGGAAATCGCACAGCGGCGCTCATTTGTAAAATATCAGACAAATGCTGACACTGTAGATCCTGATGAGATGACTTGTTACAAGCCGTCACATCTGGCTCTACAGTCTTTGAAAATGTTTGCTTTATGGCATGTAGGTTTGAAAGTATTAACCATTTCAACACTACAGACCTGTATAGTGGTATTGGCAAACAGTGTAGATCTCAAGATCTTCACTTTTTGCAAGTAATTTTCGAGAACAAAAAACATTGCCTTTTCATAAATGGACTAGTCTGAAAATCATTTTGTGACAATTGGATTGGTTGCAAAATTGACATATCACAGTCCATTCCAGTTACTTAGAGGTGAGTGAAAGGGTTAACCAACCAAGACCTGGTAAATCTTGGTATCCATAGACACTGAGAGGTCGCACGATCTTGACCCCGGCCTTATCCATGGGAACCAGGATCATGCTCTGCTGTGAATAGGAAGCCGCCTTTTGGTCGGTTTTGCCCATGAAGATTGCGATCTTGCAGCGCGGGTCCATGGCACCTGAAATAGTGTTGTTAACTTCCAACAGGGGTGTGAAAAGGAAATTGTGAAAAAAATATGAAATTTGTAAAAAAAAGAAGAAACACACCTACCCCCTCCAACACCCTCGTCATTTTTTAGCAGTTTGGACAAATTTCAACAATTTTTTTTCTCAAAAAAGAGCAAATCTTCTAAAATGAGAAAAATTCACATCTGACACCGTTTCAACATCATTTATTGATTGATCAGCTAATGTTACCAATTTCCACCTTCATGCACATGTCATTGAATGTTAACCCCTAAATATCCGGACCGGTATGCAGCAGTATCATCCTGATATTGCATACGCCGGTCCAGAAATGATCATGGAACACATATTGCCAATATGTGTCGTTGCATATAACCAGGAGTTGCTAAGGTTGCTGAAAAGTCACCAACCAATACGAGAAAGATAAATATTTTCAAAAAGAGGCTCAACATCTATATAGCAACATAATACGTGCTGATAAGTAAACATTTTTGACGCCGACATGACAAAGTTCGGACCTGAGGAAAGTGCAATTTTAGCAACCTCGATAATATGTATTTTGGGTTGCAATGACAAAATTTGAACCTGATGAAAATTAATGCAATCACAGTAATGACAAATAAAGTAGATCTTGATATAACTCATTATGAGCTGGCTTACAAATTTCCTGATTCCCCAATACTAGTTTTATGACTGGAAAAGGTATGTGCTATATTATACATTTGAATGTATTGCTATATAAATTCCATACAGTTTCATAAGTCATTTACATTTTAACCTGTACAATGCTGTCTTTTTAGCTTCTTTTCTCTCAGCAAAAACATGGTTTGATTACAAGTTGGAATTATTTACCTTTAGATTCCTTTCTAAAGTGTTGTCAAACCATGTTTTTATTGAGAAAACACAGAAAAATATAAAAAAAAACAGCAGATGACCGTTGACATGTCCTGTATTTTAAGGGTAAAATTATTAATCATTTTTAGCAAATTTTAGGGAATTTATTTTAGCATTTTCCCCTGTTTTCCAGAGTTCGTGGCTACCCTATCTAGGATACAAACCTGAGGTCCACCACTTGTGTCCGTTGATCACATATTCATCACCGTCCCGCTCTATGGACGCTTGTATGTTTGTCGCATCAGACGATGCAACCTGAACAAAGTAATATTTATAGTTGAGTTTTTCACAAATTAGTTATTAATAATTCCATATGTAAACTATAACTTACTTATTGGTTGCCCAGCCTAGTCTCGAATGATTTTGAATTGCTGTACTATTATGTGATTGGCAGTGTGACACCAAAGTGATTGCGACAATTACTGATTAATTTAATAGATATCGAGACAAAATGCTGTCCTTTCATTGGTCGAGAAACTAGCAAACAATAATAATGCATAAATCAATTATTAATTGAATTTGTATTATCATACAAAAACAGGAATGTAGTGGTGGCTGGAGTTGGGTAGGGGTTCAATTCATTTCAAATTCTGCAACAAAATTGCAATAGCCTTGCAGCACTAACATCTTAATAGATGATTCTCACTTGCTGTCAAAACATATTTTATTGATAAAAAGAAAATGACACATGAAAATGTGGGCACACAAATGCTCCTGGTGACAGACTGGAGAAACTCGGGCAAACTCCTTAACTGGACACACAGACACATGGACGGACACACAGTTTATTCACAAAAAAAGAGAAGTGAAGACACAAACTCCAGAAGTTTTACATACGGCTGGTTCCGTCATACAGAAGCAAGATCGAATGTCGCCATTGAGCAGGGGAGACAACCATTGACGTTTCTGGTCCTCCGTTCCATACTTCACCAAAACTTCCATGTTCCCTGTGTCCGGGGCTGAGCAGTTGAACACCTGTTACCATGGCAATGTAATTTGTTGACTGATTGATTGATCAACTGATGATTTATTGATTGATGAGCTATTGGTTGGTTGGTTGGTTGGTTGGTTGGTTGGTTGGTTGGTTGGTTGGTTGGTTGGTTGGTTGGTTGGTTGGTTGGTTGGTTGGTTGGTTGGTTGGTTGGTTGGTTGATGGATGGGTTGGTTTGTTGATGGATTAGTTGGTTGGTTGGTTGACTGATGGATTGGTTGGTTGGTTGACTGATGGATGGATTGATTGATTGATATATTGGTTGATTGATGGATTGGTTGGTTGGTTGATTGGTTGGTTGGTTGTTGGTTGGTTGATTGATTGATTGATGGATTGATGGATTGGTTGGTTGGTTAGTTGGTTGGTTTGTAAGTCATTTGACCTTGACCACCATGGGCTATTGAATGAAAAAACAGGAATATGATGTTTCAAGGCAAGCAGACTTATGGTTACAGAAATAATAGGTTGTCAAAAACTTCAACGCAAATTTAGCCAAAATTTCAACACAAACTTGTAGGTAGTTTGACCTTGGGCATGTGGGCATCATGAGTGGGCTGTAGAATGAAAATATAGATGAAGATAAACAAGTATATGACGTTTTAAGTAAATCAGACTTTGGGTTGTAGAGATAATAGGAAGCAGATAATTTTAACACAAATCAGACAGACGGATAGACAGACAGATGGACAGCGGTATACCATAATACGTCCCATTTTTAAAATGGGCGTATACAAATTGTATATGTCACAAATATCAAGTTCATCATTTCCTTGCCTCACCTGATGAAATTCATTGTGAATTCTACGACATTTTACATCAAATTCATCAGACTCGACAAGGAAACGGTAGAAATTCCTCGGCAAGCCTCGGAATTCCTAGCCTCGTCTATTCCATTACCTCAGGTGCCATGAGATATTTGCCCATCTCCTCACACATGAAGGCATACTCGAGGTTACTGAGCCCAGCACCGTATTTCGATCCAGGGTCTGTGTCCTTAGGCAGGAATAGGTTCCACAGGCCCGCAGCCCTCGCCTTTTTCTGGAATAGGAAATTTGTGGCTGTGACTGGGTAAATGGGACTTAGGGGTATTGCGACCAGTGTAGACCCAGATCAGCCTGTGCATCCGCACAGTCTGATCAGGATCTGCACTGTATGCCATTTCATCAATGAAACACCCGTCATGCTTCTAACAAGCGATATAGACTGTTAACATGCTACAGAAGTGTTATTTGACCAGGAGCTACACTGGTGACAAACCACATAAGCCCTATTTCTCCAGTCATAGACCATCAAGCCATCTCTTAAAGTAAACTAGGTACACATAATTACCGTTTCCAGCACACCAGAGTCACTTAGCCCCACATCCCTAAAAGTAATAAGATTAGCACTAATATTGCTACTTTACTTATGAAATCAGTAAACTTGTTTAATAAATATTATATTAAATCTTGACTCATGTATAAAGCTACTCCATTATTAAAATATTATTTATTACACTTGTTAATTGATTTCATTAGAAGTTTGGCATAGCGTCGTTCCTTCTGAAATCAGTAAACTCGTCTAAGAAATATAATATTTAATCATCACTCATGTATGATCGTCTATTTATAATATTATGTACCACATGACTATAAACATGGCCAGTTGGTACATAGACGCCTCCCACTTACCTTTAACTCCTCCATGCCTGAGAATACTTGCCCATGATCAGGCGAGTGGGCGTGCTGTATAAACTGTTGTTCTAGTGGGGCGATGTGTTCCCGTATAAAACTCTTCACGTCCGCGTGTAGCTTACTGGCATGGGGGGACAGTGCGTCCGGTGATATTGGCAGCTGACCTGTAGCAAATTTCACCAAAATTGCTAAGTACACTTACCTAGCTAAGTAGGGAGTAATTTTCAATTTATACATAAATTGTTAATTTGATTAAAGAAAACACTTTCTAATCAGAACAGTGGCTGTGAAATTGTAATAAATGCAGTATATGAATGCTGCATAATTTTCCTCATCAAATATAAACAGGCATTTGTTTTTTATGAAAAACAACATATTTCAGTACAAATAAATAAATACTCCCGCAAACTAAACTTAGGTGGATAAGTGTACTTAGCAATTTTGATGAAATAGGCTACTGGGGCCCGTTTCACTAAACTTTGTACGACTAAACTGTTCGTAAGTGCAAATTTAGGATCGTATGTAAATTTCAATTGTTGGATTTGCATGTATTGAGTACGGGCTGCATATGCAGCCTATACTCAATACATGTAAATTCAATAATTGTTTACAAGAAAACATTGTTAATGTGAAATTTACAGACTATCATAATTTTGCACTTACGAACATTTTAGTCGTACGAAGTTTGGTGAAACGGCCCCCTGGACATTAATAGGACCGTGTCATTGTACACCACCGCCTGTGCTAATTTTGCTATAAATATTTGCCAATTTTTTTTAATACAAAATACAGTCGACACTCGTTTACTCAAAGTCCAGCGGACTGAGGAAAATACTTTGAGTTACGAAACTTTGAGTTATTATATAGGAAAACATGTACTTGGACCAAGAATTTGATTTTCAGTTTGCAGTAGTTTGAATTAACCCTTTCAACACTAGATACCTGTATGGTGGTATTGGCAAATAGTGTAGATCCAGACGAGCCTATGCTCAATAAATGTAAATCCAATAATTGTTTACAAGAAAACATTGTTAATGTGAAATTTACAGACTATCATAATTTTGCACTTATAAACATTTTAGTCGTACAAGTTTAGTAAATCGGCCCCCACAACCCCCATATTTATGCCAATAGCTTTCTGCACTTTTGTGCACACAAGGAAAATAAATAATGAACAAGAATTTTGCAAAACCAAATTACCTGCTGCTGCTGCTTCTGTACTCATTGACCTTTTATCCATTCTGGCTTCTGTATTTTGATTCGTCAAAGTTGAATATTGCCTCTTTCCCACACTGGCACTAGATGGCGCACTCCCTGAGTCCTGATTGGTTGATTTCGAATTCCTTGAGTTGTGGTTGGTTGGTTTGAGGTTGCTATTGGATGCGACCTGCCACGCCTTGTTTGCGACTTCCTCTGCGTACAGTCCTATTAACTCTGCGTCTGGAGAGCTGGCTTGTCCTGAATTGAAGACATATTATGTGGCTGTGACTAGAAATGAGGCTTAAGGGGTTTGCAACCAGTGTAGATTCAGATCAGCCTGTGCATCGGCACAGTCTGATCAGGATCAGCACTGTTCGCCATTCCATCAATAAAACACCTATCGTGCTTCTAACAAGAAGTATATACATGTAGATCATTTAAAGACTGCAAGAGTGTGCTATTTGATCAGAATCTACACTGCTAAAAAAAACATAAACCCAATTTCTCCAGTCACACTCACATACTGTTGGACACTAAGTAGAACTATGGTAGTATTATGGAAAATATTTTGTGCTTAGAAAATAGCATGTTTGTCTCTTTTGATATCAAGTTATCGGGCGAGGCTTGAAAACGTGCAGAAATACTGAGGCTACTGTATCTAAGCAGAACCTGATAAGTTTAATATCACAAGACATGAGCATGGTATTCTATACATCAGGTAATGTTTATGAAATTGAATGAGCTTGCATAATACGGTTTTCGTAAAAAAGAATGCAGATTTCTTTACAATGCATCAATATAACGACGTTATTTAACCGTCACATGTAATGTCGGCAAAATTAGTTTTCAAATTTGATTGACAAAATTAGCCATTACCCATTTCCAACAAAATACATGTACCACCTATATATGGGCCACGTCATATGAAAACCGGGCTTAATGACAAAATATTCATTTTTCACTTTTTTGCATATTCTGAATAGCGCACCATTTAAAAGTCATATACCACAAAAAATATCAATGTATCTCAATTATTTTTCATGTTACATGTATTTTTGTAACACGTGGTAGAAGCGCAAACGACGTTTTAGCTCAATGACGTCGCAATTACGACGTTAACATTAACGGGCGACTTCAACGTCAATAAGAACGTTTAAGCGTAATGGAGTAGTAAACGAATAGGCCTGCCATGTAGGTTGATTTTAGGTAGTGTATGTATAATTTTATACTATTAGTGAATAATTGACAAACGACACGTAACCATGTGCAAAGTCAACATTATCTTGTGTGTACTTTTTGCACAACTATATATGAACGCCAAAAATATATGAGCCGCGCCGTGCGAAAACCGGGCTTAATGACAACATTTTCAGTTTTTACTTTTTCGCGTATTCTGAATTCCGCCAAAATTATCAATGTATCCCAATTATGTTTCATTTTAGAAGTAGTTTTATGACGCGTGGTAAAAACTTATATGACGTTTTAGATCAATGACGTCGAAATTACGATGTTTTTATCAACGGCGTATACAAGGGGTGTTGATCCGGACAAGTCCTATATATTTGTCATCTTTGATCGCATGTCAACCAAATTTTGATATCTCGTAGCCTGGCCAAGTGTCTCCCATTAGGCCCAGACAAAGTATGAAAATAATGTGTATGGCTCGTGTTGCAGTTGCTAATGTAACGTTATGTTTTGGATTGCGGCCCAAGTAACGTAATTTTGTATGAATAATTTTCAAATAAGGCAGAGTGAGGCGTTTCCCTGTTGTTTGCTGCTGTCTGAAATAATTTGGGGGAATAATAGCGACATCATTTAACATTTCGTATGCGACGACATATTTTAAAGTAGGCAGTAGGCAGCTTATAACATTAACTTTGTGACAAAACACGATAACGGGCAGATTTGGTAGCGTGATACCTTATAATTGTCGCCGTGTGTCTTTCTTGAGGATCGCATTACCATCGCCTGATATACATTATTATGCAGTCAAGTGATAAACTGATGATTTGATACTACACAAGCACTTTCGACTACAAAAGCAAGTTTATAACCATCACATTTCCAATTAATATGTTGATGCATTTATTTTAAATTCAATACAAGCCCCGGATATTTATGTCATTATATAGCTGAGTGTCTACCTCCATTTATGATAAAATGAGTGGCATTAAATGGCATATCATTCGCTAAGTACTGGATATAATTGTTCAAAAGTCTCAATTTACCAAGTGAGTGAGCGAGTGAGTGAATAGGGTTTAACGTCCGCTTTTCTGACATAGAGGTACAAGCCTCAGGGAGTCTACACGCAGACGGGTCAACGGGGTCGTGTCCCGTATCCACCTCTCCGAGGGGGGTAAATCCCAACTTCAGAACTCAATATTTACAATCAAAATATATATTCAGTCCTGAAATTAGAACAACCTGATCTGGTGCCAGGCCCTCGCCACACCAACATCATTTATCCCATCCCCTAAAAGTAATAGGATTAGCGCTAATCTTACTTTTATATATGGGGCATAGCCTGACTCAACTCTCACATACAAGAAAGCCAAAAATGTACATGAGGGCCAAATCCAGTATAGTGGGTTCCGGAATGTATGAGCCCAATCGTTAAGCCAGTTTAGTCGCCTTTTACGACAAGCAATGGCTACTGCAGCACTATTCTCAGGATCAGTTGATCCAGCCCCGGTGCCTGCACGGGGCCAATTTACCAAGATAATAGATGGTAATATTGTTGGCATACACTAGGTTGTTTATATTTAAGAATATTTAGGAATCAAAGTGCAGTGTAAGCGAAGACTTCGCTGATATGTAGCCAGTTAAATTATGCGTTCACCATTTTGAATTCATAAGGACAACGACGAAAATGAGTAAAAATGTCAAAGAACGACAGTTAGGCGACAATGTACAGTGCCTGAAGCATTTCTAAGTCATTGATACTGCGAGGAACTCGGGCAAGTACCCTTGCTATAATATTTTGTCACGACACCATGGCCATAACGTCAAACATGTATTCACGTTCAATGACGTCACAAGTACGTGACGTCATAATATGTGTACCGAGGTACAAGGTATCACGTCTCATATTAGTGAAAGTTTCAGTAAGTTATCATTTTCCATTTTCTGTTCACACTTAATGTTAACTGACACCAGTAAACGTAAATGGGAGGGAAAACTGTGAACTTTTACGGCGACACTAGACAATTTGAAACGTCGTTTTTCCGACGTCATTTACCGCTTTTCATGACGTTGTCATTAAGCCCGGTTTTCGTATGGCGCGGCCCATTTCCCTTTAACTAAACAAAATCACAACAAGGGCATCGTTATCACTGAGCTAATCCCCTCACTGCAAGCCTTGATAACAACATTTTTTTAACATGTTTGCCTTACAAACAAGGTGAACAAGTCCTCAGTGACCTTGACCTTGGGTGGTCGGACGTGGGTCAACTCGTATGCAAAAAAGCAGCATCCCTAGACACACAGTGTCGCCAAATATTATCAAAATTTGTTAAGTAGTGCAGGAGTTATTGAAAAATGAAAGGTGTTACTTATGTACGTGCGTACGTTCGTACATACGCACGTACATACATGGACTAAAGCTATATCCCCTCTTGCCTATCGACGAGGGGATAATTAGCACTTACAATGTACTATATTAATCCAGACATGCACACATACTGGTCCTAATACACAAGTGTTAACCAATACATGTACATGTTTGCAACTGACAACAGAGGTCCAGATAAGATAAACTTTTGTATTTGGAACATCGGTTGATAAAATGGCCATGAATACATGTGTAGCCAGTGTAGTAGTGGATTATTATATGTGGCTGTGACTGGAGAAATGGGGCTTATGGGGTTTGTGACCAGTGTAGCTCCTGATCAAATGGCACACTCCTGTAGCCTGATCTATATAGCTTGTTAGAAGCACGGTTAATGTTTCATTGATGGAATGGCGAACAGTGTAGGCCCTGATCAGACTGCGCGGATGCGCAGGCGGATCTGGGGCTACACTGGTCGCATAGGCCAGTGTAGATCCAGATCAGCCTGTCCGTCTGCACAGTCTGATCAGGATCTGCACTGTTCGCCGTTCCATCAATGAAACACCTGTCATGCTTCTATCAAGCAATATAGATCATTGTCAGGCTACAGGAGTGTGATATATGATCAGGAGCTGCACTGGTCATAAGTCCCATTTCTCCAGTCACAGCCACATATATACGGACACATTCAATAGGCAGATTAGTTATTCAGTGGTACAGGCATGGTATCCTTATCTAAATTGTGACCAGTGTAGCCCCTGATCAGACCGTGCAGGCTGATCTGGGGCTATGCTGGTTGCAACCGTTGTATATTTTCTCAGCCAATTTACAGGTTATATATACATTTATTAAATACCTGTATTTTCTTACTTCTTCACACACAAATTCAAACTGTATGTCAGAATGATCATCTAACTGTGATGATTCTAATGAATTAGCAACTTGTACATACTTGTATTGTGGACAAATAAGCCAAATACAGTTCTTATCTGAAACACTAAATCATACACTTTGACCTTGATAAAGATAGTGTTTGACCTAATTTACCTGTATATTTTGCGCATGTAATAACACATGCATATGTGTATTCACCTGCAATATATCAGACACAATTAAACATGTACATTACCATTCATAATCAGCAATACAGGATCCATTACATTAACCAGGGCCTAACAAAAGAGATGTGTTTACCATTACCCGATCAACCATTTTTAACCCATGACCATATTTTTCTTATTGGAAAACAAACAACTTTTTTTGGCTCGGAAATTGTTGCTAGGATAACTTTGCTTTTCCTTTCTTTATAACACACCATTTATAATGGTACAACAACAACAACAACAACAAACAAGAAAATCATGATTGCTTTATTTTAACACCCATGTCGACAAAAATATCACAGTACAAAAAAAAAGCCGACCACCCAACTCTAATATATTTATTTTAGCTCGTAACAGGAAACAAACCTATTTTTAGGCCTAATTGAAAGTGATCTTATTATACCCCCACAAACAGAGTTTGTTGGGGGTATATAGGAGTCAGCTTGTCGGTCGGTCTGTCGGTCTGTCGGTCTGTTGGAAATTCCCTTCCGCTCTATATCTTCTACACCCATGCATGAATTATCAAATGGCTTGGCACAAATGTTTCTCATGATGAGAAGGTGTGTCGCGATCAATAACCACGCACCTACGTCCAAGGTCAAGGTCACAGTTGAAGGTCAAAGGTCAAACCTATCGAAATTCCCTTCCGCTCTATATCTTCTACACCGATGCATGGATTATCAAATGGCTTGGCACAAATGTCTCTCATGATGAGAAGGTGTGTCGCGATCAATAACCACGCACCTACGTCCAAGGTCAAGGTCACACTTGAAGGTCAAAGGTCAAACCTATTGAAATTCCCTTCCGCTCTTTATCTTCTACACCGATGCATGGATTATCAAATGGCTTGGCACAAATGTTTCTCATGATGAGGTGTGTCGCGATCAATAACCACGCACCTATGTCCAAGGTCAAGGTCACAGTTGAAGGTCAAAGGTCAAACCTATTGAAATTCCCTTCCACTCTATATCTTCTACACCGATGCATGGATTATCACACTATGCCCAGGGTCAAGGGCACAGACTTGATGCGTAACGCTCAGCTAAATGGCTTATAATCAAAAATGCCTCGTTTTCTTTGGCTACCAGTGGGGGTATTAGTGTGACGACAGGCCACATTTCTAGTTACATTTGCAACACGTACAAGGTGCATGATCACGTGGTTACAACAACAACAACAATGTCGCCCACTCCAAAGTAAGTATTATTTGATATTTTCCTTAATATGAAACGGATTTTGATGAAATATGGCGCAGCAAACGTGATGCATGAGCTGCATTTGGTGGTCCAGGGAGTTTGCCACAGACTTATGTCGTTTTTGCAAAGAATCGATTCTTCGCAAAAACGACAGAAGTTTGAGAGAAAATGCAGAGACCACCAAATGCATCTTAACAAGACGTGTTCGATGCACCATATTTCATTAAAATCCGTTACGTAATAAGGACACTATAAAAGAATACGTACATTGAATCGGATGGATTCTGGAAATTTCAGTACTTGTTGTTGTTGTTAGTACCACATGATCATACACCTTGACGTATATACAAGGCTGATACACCCAGGTTGCGGTCGAGGAAAGGAACCCTACCATGCGTGGCTACAGATCAGCGTACAAATTTTACATAGTCTAATCCTTCTGGGGCACACTGTTAGTGACAATTAATTTTCTCCCATGACACAGAGAATAATATTTATTAAATACAATGTAAATAAAAGTCATATGTTCTCATCAATGAAATAAACAACTCCCGGTGAAAATACGACTACTTCCGCTATCTATATTCATAAAGCGCATCTGCAGTTCCGGACTGCAAATACACATTCATTACCGTATACAGTCTAAAACAAGAGCTGTAGGAGAACGACATAGCTCGACTACGACGGTTGTCGATGTACACATAGCTTGACAAAGTGGCCGCGGCCTGCATAAAAACCTTGACCAAGGTTGACTAAAAACCTTAACCAAGGGAAAATAACTAAGTAGTCCAAGGGTAAAAGTAGGTCAAGGTGAAATATAGGTCAGGGATTATTGATGTACATCACTAGGAGATGAAGTTGTCCAAGTATGGTTGCTGTAGGCCCAGGAGTATTCCATATACAAGCTTGACTATAAACCTTAACCAAGTTTCAGTACAAACCTTAACCAAGGGGAAATAACTAAGTAATTCAAGGTTAAATGTAGGTGAAGGTAAAATATAGGTCAGGGGTTATTGATGTACATCCCTATGAGAAAATATTATCCAAGTATGGTGTCTGTATGCACAGTAGTATTCCATCTACAAGCTTGACTAAAAACCTTAACCAAGGTTTACTAAAAACCTTAACCAAGGGGAATTAACTAAGTAATTGAAGAGGAAATGTAGGTCAAGGTCAAATATAGATCAGGGGTTATTGATGTACATCCCTATGACAAAAGGTTGTCCAAGTATGGTTTCTGTATGCACAATAGTATTCCATGTACAAGGTTGACTAAAAACCTTAACCAATGTTGACTAAAAACCATAACCAAGGGGAACCAAGTAATTCAAGGTTAAATGTAGGTCAAGGTCAAATATAGGCCATGGGTTGTTGATCTACATCACTAGGAGATGAAGTTGTCCAAGTATGGTTGGTGTAGGGCCAGGAGTATTCCATCTACAAGCTTGACTAAAAACCTTAACCAAGGGGAATTAACTAAGTAATTCGAGAGGAAATGTAGGTCAAGGTCAAATATAGATCAGGGGTTATTGATGTACATCCCTATGAGAAAAGGTTGTCCAAGTATGGTGTCTGTATGCAAAATAGTATTCCATGTACAAGGTTGACTAAAAACCTTAACCAATGTTGACTAAAAACCTTAACCAAGGGGAATTAACCAATTAATTCAAGGTTAAATGTAGGTCAAGGTCAAATATAGGTCAGGGGTTGTTGATGTACATCACTAGGAGATGAAGTTGTCCAAGTATGGTTGGTGTAGGGCCAGGAGTATTCCATCTACAAGCTTGACTAAAAACCTTAACCAAAGGAAATTAACTAAGTAATTCAAGAGGAAATGTAGGTCAAGGTCAAATATAGATCAGGGGTTATTGATGTACATCCCTATGAAAAAAGGTTGTCCAAGTATGGTGTCTGTATGCACAATAGTATTCCATGTACAAGGTTGACTAAAATCCTTAACCAAGGTTGACTAAAAACCTTAACCAAGGGGAATTAACTAAGTAATTCAAGGATAAATGTAGGTCAAGGTCAAATATAGGTCAGGGGTTGTTGATGTACATCACTAGGAGATGAAGTTGTCCAAGTATGGTGGGTGTAGGGTCAGGAGTATTCCATATACAAGCTTGACTAAAAACCTTAACCAAGGCTTGACGGTGACGCCGACGCCGACGCCGACGCCAGGGTGACTACATAAGCTTTAACTATTCTTCGAATAGTCAAGCTAAAAACTGCTAATTTCCATGGAGCGGGTATATAATAAATAGAATATTCATATTTTTGCAACGAATATGACATATATGTTCATCTCGTGGTGTGAAATGTCCATATTTCACACCACTCGATGAACATATATGTCATATTCGTTGCAAAAATATGAATATCCTCTATATAGCCTCGTGTCTTTTGATATCAAGTTTATCAGGCAAGGCTTGGTAATGAGTATGAATTCTGAGGCTTGATTTTTCCAAGCCATGTCTGATAAGATTGAGGTCAAATATAGCAGCCAGGCATTCTATTTAGCAGTAACGTTTTATGACATGAACGTTTAATGAAACAAGAATTCCGCCACGGAAGCGGTATCGTGCCTGCCGAGGCATTTGACCGTGAACATTACAAGTAAATAAATGACGTTGACCTTGAGAATTTGGATGTGGTGGTGTGCGTAATGAAGCATCATCCCTAGACAAACATTGAAGTGAAATATTATCAAAGTCTGGCAAGAGATATTGTGAAAAAACAATAACTTTAACGCATTTTTGTTACAAAACAGGTGAACATTAAAAGTACATAAATGACCTTGACCTTGAGAATTTGGATGTGGGGGTGTGCATAATGAAGCATCATCCCTAGACAAACATTGATGTGAAATATTATCAAAGTCTGGCAATTCGAAATGAATAGTTGATATCACCCTTTTAAATAGGTGGTATCATCCTTTCGAATCGGTGATATCATGTATTCGAATAGGGGATATCACCGATTAAAAAGGAATGGGTGATCTCACGTATTCGAATACAATATATCACCCATTCGAAAGTGTGATATCACCCATGAATTCTGAATTGTGGATAGGTGATATCACCGATTCGAATGGGTGATATTACAAAGTGCTATTAAAGTCCAAAACAGCGCACCATAACCCATTCGTATCGAAATGGTGATATCATTGATTCAAATGGGTGATATCATGTATTCGAATCAGTGATATCACCGATTAAAAAGGAGTGGGTGATATCACCTATTGAAATGGGTGATATCACCTATTCGTTTTGAATCAGTGATATCATCGATTCGAATACACGATATCACAGATTTGAATGAGTAATACCACCTATTCGAAAGAGTGATATCGCCCATTCATTATGAATTCATGATATCATCCTTTCGAATAGGTGATAATCACCCATTCGCATGGGTGATTTCATAAAGTGCTATTAAAGTCCAAAACGGCGCCCCATACCTGGCACAGAAAATAACATTCTGATACAGTAAAAGTCGTTTATGTTGGGAGCCATCACATATAAAACTGTTAAAGTATTAAAGTCTCCTATTATATTTAACATTGTAAGCGGGTGGTTGGTTGGGAACATGCGAATGGTAACTATAACGATGGGTTCCATCCTTTGGTCCTCAGGTACATTTTAATGCCTGCTTTCATGTTACTGGTTTGTCGGATGAGACTTTAAACTGTCGTCCCGTCTCTATATGGCATTAGCTCTTGCTGGGACTTTAAACTGTGGTCCGTCTCTATATGGCATTATCTTTTGCTGGGACGTTAAACCAATTCACTTTCACTTTTTCATGTACTTAAGAGTTGAATCTGGTTTAATATCATTGTGAAATTAGTAGGATTAGTAATAATCCTATTACTTTTAGGGAGGTGGGCTAAGCCGTTTTGGTGTGTATCTGTAACCAAATCAGGTTATTATAATTTCAGGGCTGAATATATATATTGTTTCATCTGCAAATATCCAATACTGATTTTGAATTGTCAGGTGAAATATGGGATTCAAACCAGTAAACCCGGCCTAATACACGTACAGTATATAACGAACCATTTGATCTTCTATCTAAGAACATGTGCAATATCTTATGAAAAATATTTACAAAATTTACGGTATTTTCCCTGTCGAAAGTTGACCAAATTTGCACAGCCTTCCACATTGTCTATGGAAATTTCGTTATCTTTCGACGTCATTTACAGAAAATATCAAAGTTTCTGTAAATAAATGTCATGAAAAATGTTCTTACGTACACAATTCACATGACGTATATCATATGGCGTTAGCTGTTGACAGGCGTTACATGTCAGTAAATAAATGAATTCACATTTTCAATTCGTGGTCATGTCTTTTGTGGAATGCAACTGGCCTATAAACAGGATATGTAGAGCTTTGTATTTTATCATAACAAAGTAGTGCTTTGTTGAATACTATTACAAACTGAAATGTAATGGATGTCCGGTATACTTGTGCCAGTAAAAAGAGACACTGTTAGAAACTAACATGCCAAGTAATTGTAGAATATTCGTATTATATTTACACATATAGGAATCAATGAATTGCATTCTCTTCGGATCTTAGAAGTTCTAAAGATACACATACTACTTTGGTACATTTTAAATAAGTTGTTTAGTTGATGCAATGACGTACGTATATTAAATGTCATATGATGATCTTCATGTTTTGTCTTCTGTACATACACACATATACTCCAACAGTGATAAAAACATGGCAGTAATGGTAACATGGTTAGAAAGTTCCCAATGGTGTTGCCGAAAACTGTAAAAAATAAACATTGCCATGGAAACTATTACTGTCCTTATGAAAATTTTCATAGTGAGAGGAAATATGACGGTCTATGAAAATGTTCATAGTGAGAGGGAATATTACGGCTTATGAAAATTTTCATAGCGAGAGGGAATATAACGGTTTATGGAAATCTTCATAGTGAGAGGGATAGTACTGCTTAAGAAAATTTTCATAGTGAGAGGGAATATTACGGCTTATGAAAATTTTCATAGTGAGAGGGAATATGACGGTCTATGAAAATTTTCATAGTGAGAGGGCATATTACTGTCCTTATGAAAATTTTCATAGTGAGAGGGAATATGACGGTTACGGTTTATGAAAATTTTCATAGTGAGAGGGAATATTACGGCTTATGAAAATTTTCATAGTGAGAGGGAATATGACGGTCTATGACAATTTTCATAGTGAGAGGGAATATTACGGTCTATACAAATTTTCATAGTCAGAGGGAATATGACGGTTTATGAAAATGTTCATAGTGAGATCGATTGTACGGCTTATGAAAATTTTCATAGTGACAGTACGGTTTATGAAAATTTTCATAATGACTACTGTTTTTCTCAGAACAATGTTATGAACATTTTCATAGTGAGAGGAAATATGACGGTTTATGAAAATTTTCATAGTGAGAGGGAATATTACGGTCTATGAAAATTTTCATAGTGAGAGGGAATATGACGGTTTATGAAAATTTTCATAGTAAGATCGATTGTACAACTTATGATAATTTTCATAGTGATAGTACGGTTTATGAAAATTTTCATAATGACTATTGTTTTTCTCAGAACAATGTTATGAAAATGTTCATAGTGACTTCAATATGTGAGTTGCACTGGTGATTGCTGAGTAATTTTCATAGTCAAGTGCAGTCTAAATTTTTCATAACCCTCCTTATGCATATGGGGTCGCTATTTTGAGCAACTGGATTTGCTCAAACAAAACTGGAGCCTGTTTATTGTGAAAAAACAATAACTAAGTGTTGTGGAGATATAAGGTGTGTAAAAACTTTAACACAAATTTCAAAGTCATTTGACCTTGACATTTGGCATGTGGACCACATAGGCAGGCTATGGATGATGAAAAGGAAGTATTGGAAGTTGGAAGTAAATTGGAGTAACAATTTAACGCAGATTTTATAATAACGCAAACTTCTAAGTTATGTGGCCTTGACCTTGGGGCACAGGGGCCTATGAGTGGGACATATAATGAATATATGGATGATGCCCAATAAGCATACAAAGTTTCAAGCAAATCTGACTTACAGTTACAGAGATAGTAGGTATGTGAAAACTTTAAAGCAAATTTTGACAGAAACTTTAACGCAAACTTCTAAGTCATTTGACCTTGACTTTGGGGCACAGTGGCAGCATGAGTGGGACACAGAATGAATATATGGATGATGACCAATAAGCATACAAAGTTTCAAGCAAATCCGACTTACGGTTACAGAGATAGTAGGTATCTGAAAACTTTAACGCAAATTTTGACAAAAATTTAACGCACACTTCTAAGTCATTTGACCTTCACCTTGGGCACAGCGGCCGCTTGAGTGGGATACAGCATGAATATATGGATGATGACTAATAAGCATATGAAGTTTCAAGTCAATGTGACTTTGGACTGCAGAGATATAAGGTATTTAAAAACTTTAACGCAGATATCGGACGGACAGATGCAGGAAACTGTCGCAGGACTCGTGATTAAAGTAACTGTCACAGAACTCTCATATATATACCGCTGTTCCGCACAAAACATCAATGATTGCTATTTAACCCATTTCATGTTGAGTATATGTCATTTTGTTCGGGAAAAATTATAAATATTTTCTTTATATGTGTTTAGAAGTATGTGTCGTGACCACCATTTGAACCGCCTCGTAATTTTCATTGATAAATAAGAAAAATAACATATTTAAAATGTTATACCCGTAAATGTGTATTCCGAATGAAATGGGTTAAAAGCAAAAGAAATACATGATATTTCAACATGTATTAATTTATTGCCTTGTGAAAACATCTCAATCTGTGTTTTATATACAAATCTAAATCTCTAAACAACACACTTTCAATATTGCAAATATCTATTATTAGACCACTTACTTAAGTGATATTGATTGGTTGATATTTATTGGTTGATTTGAAAACCAATATTGACATTGACCAGCAGATATATAGAGAATAGTAGGTTAGTGCCGTGAATGGGAAAAAAATATCTGGCAAAGCTCCGGAAACGGGATGGGCGAGTCTCTGCCGAGCACATCCCGTTTCAGTGCCGCGCCAGATAGTTTTCCCATTCACGGCACTACCGTCAACACCTACAAATGGCTTTAAAATGCAAAACAAATAACCCGTCACGGCACATATTCATACGCAGTGATTAGGTCGTATTGACAGGATATCCAAAATGTTTCACTGCACCGTGTTTCACGGCACATACGCACTGTGTTGACAGGATAAGTAGCAATTACTAAGCAAGACTTGGGGATATAAACAAACATTTATAATGTTATCAGCTACAAATTTCTCATTTGACTCGAAACTATGGATACTGCTAGTTATCGTTAATTGCGATAATACACAAATGAGACACGCCATGTGATTTTGTACCTTCGGAGTTTCATGAAAAACAATTACAAAATTTACAATGTTTTCTGTAAATGGCGTCAAATTTGACAAACTTTTCTGAATGTTTTGTCAAATTTTGACCTTAATTATGAAAAATATTTTAAATTTTGTGAACTTATTTCATGAAATTACGCAGATGTCCGAAGGTACAAAATCACACGGCGTGTCTCAAATGTGTGGGAAAACATATTTATGGGAAAACATATTAGCGGACCGTATAAGCAGATTCTGTACATAGACATTTTAACAGCCACAGATATATGGACACATCTTCTCCCTTGAGTACATTCCAGGACAAAGGTAATAGCTACATTTGTGGCTGTGGCGAGAGAAATGGGGCTTATGGGTTTGGTGATACTTTGCAATGTTGGTGAAATAGGCTACAGTCACGGCCACATTTATATCTATTGCTTACCTAATGTGGCGCGTTTGTATACTCCTTGTAGGATGGCGGCAAACCGGAAGAAGTTGAAGGCGATGTAGAAGTCCCAGTTATGTATGGGTGGGATGTTCATGTGACTACAGTAGATGGCCACAGTCTCCTCCATAGTCGGGATACCCAGGGCCTGTAGATCCTCACCAGTAAACGCTACAAACAAATGGGTGGGAAATATCAAGATCAAGGAAATTCCATGATAGACAGAGTGATTGAATGAATGTGGTTTCACTGCCTTTTCACAGCAAGGTCAAAGGGTAAAGTCTGAGTTTTCATGTTATGTTTTGGTTTAACACATGTTTCGGTTACGTTTGCCAGAAAATCATTTTTGACTTCACATTTTTAATATTTTTGACAGTACATTAACTATATTCATATCACTGTACATGCACAAAGTTTTCATTTATAAACAATTTTTACTGAAACATGTTTTTTGTTACCTGTCCGAAAGTTATAAAGAAATTAGGAAAATTTAAGAAATTATCGCATTTCGTGCACCATGTATCGTCAGAATTTGTCTGTTTGCTTTGAAGACATTAACTCTTTGACCCCTAACTTAACTGGAATGGATTCAAACATATGAAACTGCAGATCCTGATGAGACGGCTTGTCACGAGCCGGCTCATCTGGATCTACGCTGTTTGCCAATACCACTATACAGGCATGTGGTGTTGAAAGGGTTAAAGTAAATATACTGTAAAAACGACATCACCCGTGTACGTCACTGGCCACGGGATCCTGCAGTCAGTAAAACATACTTACATGGAAACATGGGGAACCCAGGCGGTATATAGTGGCATATACACATGATGGCGAGGTCAGTTAGAGGGTCACCCAGGGTGGACAGCTCCCAGTCCAGTACTCCAATGACCTCCGGCCGATCTGGGTGGAATATCAAGTTGTCCAACCTGTGCAAGATACAAATGGACTATTGTCTATGGTGCTAAACAGTGGTATGGAAATACGATGAATACATATTGATGTCCAGTGCTTTGCTACTTGACGATCAACCCATACAGACCTTATTAAGACATAGACGTCCAAAAAATCCATAAGTCCCATTTCTCCAGTCACATCCAGATTTGTCTTTGTGGCTGTGACTGGAGAAATGGAGGCTTATGTATTTTGCTACCAGTGTAGATCCAGATCAGCTTGTGCATTCGCACAGCCTGATCACGATCTGCCTTGTTCGCCATTCCATCAATGAAACCGCTGTCATGCTTTTAACAAAGAACATAGATCGCTAACAAGCTACAGGAGTGTGTTATCTCATCAGGAGGTACACTGGTAACACAGGGGCGGATCCAGCATTTGGGGAACGGGGGGGGGGGGTTGTCTAGTTGTCTAGTTGCGAAGGTAACTCTTACAATCTACTCCCGTACCGTCCGTAGCTAGCTACGGGAGTAATTGCAAGAGTACCGTTCGCAACTATGGGTTTGTCCTATTTTCGAGCTCTTCGAAATGCACTTGTCTGTGTTTTACAGCATTTAAATTCAGACTCCAACTGATGGTAAACTGTGATCTATGTAAACTCCGTGGCTGAACGGGGTGGGGGGGGGGGTTGCAACCCTGGAACCACCCCTCCAAATCCGCCTCTGTAACAAATCGCATAAGCCCCATTTCTTCAGTCCCAGCCACATTTAACTATATAAACATTAGACTATCAACCAAACACTTGCAATGGAACAGATGAAAGTGTTGACAACAGACCAGCTAACGTGGCTACCTGTAGTCTCCATGAACCACGGTGACCCGTTCATTCTCGGGTAGATGTTTGGGGATCCAGTCCATCAGTTTCGTCATACTGGGGATCTCCTTTGTCTTGCTCGCCTCATACTGACGCGCCCAGCGTTGGAAGTTGCGCAGAACATAATTCTCTGATAAGAAAATGAAATAAAGATTTTACATTAAACACGGGTTAAGAACGCTCTAACATTTTCAACACTGCAGACTATAATGTTAATGTTTGTAGGTAGATGAATTGACCATTTATAGATATTTCAGTAATTTTCCGACTAATGGAATTGTCTGAAAATTATTCCATGTTAAATACTTCAGGTTGAAACTATTAACTGTGTCAAACAGTGTCAACACTACAGAAATCTATCCCAATTTGTGTTAACAGTGTAGATCCAGATGGATCTGTTATCATATATTTCATATGATAATCATATATAAATACTGCAAATAGTGTAGATCCAGATGAGCTGGCTCGTGTCGAGCCATCTCATCTGGATCTGCACTATTTGTTATATTTTATTGTTTCATTATAAGCAAAATCACCCCTTTTCAAATTAATGGAATTGTCTGAAAATCAACACAGAACAGTCCATTCCAGGAATAAATTTATTGATTGTTTGTTTGCTTGTTTGATTGATTGGTTGATTGAAAGGATTAAAACCACCTGAAAACTGACCATGTTTGCCGTAATGCTCCAGTTTTGCTGCGGCAATGTCGACTGAGTGGAGTTTACACAGAGTCTTTATCATATTCACGTAGGTCTCTCGCCGTTCCTCCGTCGTGGACTCGGGCATCAAGTGGTCTAAATATATCCGACCCGGCATATGCTCCATCACGTAGAATGGCGTACCTATAAAACTGAAATCATGTCTGACCGTCACAAGAAATGTATTGTATAAAGAAATGTTATTACACATGTACTACAAGACAATAGTATTCAAATGATTTAAGAAGGGTGTTAAGAAATAGAGAATAGTAGGCTAGTGCCGTGAATGGGTAAAAATATCTGGCAAGGCTTACGAAACGGGAGCCTCGCCCATCTCATTTCCGTGCCGCGCCAGATATTTTTCCCGTTCACGGCACTAACCTACTATTCTATTTATCCCGTCAACACTACAAATAGCTTTAAAATACAAAAAATAACCCCAGGCGCATCCTCAAAATCGGAGAATCTAACCACACATATTCATACACAGTGATTAGGTCGTATGGACAGGATATCAAAAATGTTTCATGGCACCGTGTTTCACGGCACATATGCACTGTTTTGACGGGATAAATTTTATTACTGGCACTATAAAACAATAGTATTCAAAAAATGATTTAAGAAATTTATCAAGAAAAGTTTACTATCAAACAATAGTATTAAAATGATATTTAGACGGTCTTTGTTATACAAGGTCACAGCTGACATGGGTGCCACATTGCTGATACATGTAGTAACATTTATTCTTTGATAAACTTAAAGGTCTTAGACCGAAATGCTAGAATAATTGTTTTTTGGTTTATTAACCCTTAGACTGCTACTCACAACAATTGTCATCCGCTGTTGTTTTTATATCTTGCCTTATTTCTCAATAAAAACATGCTTTTGCCCAACGTGACGTCGCGCAATGTTCTTGATTGGTTAAAGTTTGTTAGTCATCATTAATTTCCACAATATTTGTCAATAACGTCATGTTATTGAGCGCCAAAAGCGCTGTTCTGCGAATTGCGACAAAATTACGTAAAACAAGATGATTCTTATTATTAACGCCATATTTGGCTCTTTACATTTTTGAAATCACCGTTTACTATAGTATGAAAAACATACGGTCCATGATTTTATTCCTTAATAATATTAACCCTTAGACCGCTATCTTATTTTTTTTGTCATCTGCTTTATTTTCCATTTTCCATTTTTATCATCAAAAACATGCTTTGACAGGACTTTAGGATAATTTACAACATGCTTTGACAGCACTTCAGAATCATTCCCATTGGAAATGATTCTGAAGTGCTGTCAAACCATGTTTTTATTGAGAAATAAGGCAAGATATAAAAGCAACAGCAGACGACAATTGTTATGAGTAGCGGTCTAAGGGTTAATAAATCAACACAAATGTTAGATTCTATATATTGCATTACCATATTTTGACGCTGTACAAATCACAGAACATATCTATGGAGCGGTTTCATAACGCTAGTTATTAATATTCGTAATACACTGTGTAACACACTGAGACAGTTTATGTAATAATAATAACAAGAGGGCCATGATGGCCCTAATTCGCTCACCTGACTCCATGAACACCAGAGGAGAATGCGACATTGAGTTCATGTGTTCTAAAAAAAATTGTGCTATTTTTAGACGGCGGTCACCTTGGATTAAGCGATGACTGTCATTTTACCAAATCTGAAAATGCTTCACCCAAAGATCTTAACTTTCTATGAAGTTTGGCCAGCATCGGCCATGTGGTTCCTGAGAAAAAGATGTTCAAAATCTTGAATAAATGGACCTTTTGGTGGCCATCATGGATGATATAATCATCCGATTACGACAAATATTGCACCAGAGCAATCGCCTCATCGATACCTTCAATTTGATATATGGCATGAGCATATTCGGTCAAAAATAAAATTTGACCCCAATTTGACCCCACGGGCCATGCCCATTTTTGACCCCGGGGTCACCATTTTCACAACTTTGAAAGAGCATTGTAAATCGATCATTCCTACCTAAATCCGGCCAGCGGTTCATGAGAAGAAGATTTTTTAAGAATTTATGCTATTTTTAGACGGCGGCCATCTTGGATTAGCGATGACCTCCATTTTAACAAATCTGAAAAGGCTTCACCCATGGACCATAACTTTTAAGTTTGGCTACCATGGGCCAAGCGGTTCATGAAGAAGAAATTTTGAAAATCAACAATTAAAAAACAACCATTGTTGACATTTCGTTTCGAGCCGCCAACTTTTGATGACATAACAATCCGGAAAAATCGAAAACCAAAAAATTTTTGTACCAGAAAGTTCCTTTTGACATTGCGGCGGCCATTCTTGGTTTTTTGAACATAAAAATTCCGATTTCCGAAAAACAAAAAATGGGTAACCAAGAAGGGTTGATCGCCTCATTGATATCTTCGATTTATGATATATAAAACATGACCATTTTATTCTTGTCATACCATTTGACCAATTACAGGGCACGGACATTTTTGACGCCGCGGTTCACCATGTTTAACACTTTGAGAGCCATTTGTACCATCGAGTCCATTTCCTACGGCACAGCCCCAATTTGACCCCTTTTGGTCACCTTTTAACAACTTTGAAAGCAATGTACATTGATATTCCTACCAAGTTTCGTCGAAATCGGCTAGCGGTTCATGGAGAAGAAGAATTTTAATTTAGTACTATTTTTAGACGGCGGCCATCTTGGATTAGCGATGACTCCATTTTAACAAATCTGAAAAGCTTCACCCATGGACCATAACTTTTATGTTTGGCTACCATGGGCCAAGCGGTTCATGTGAAGAAGAATTTTGAAATCTCTAATAAAAGAACGACCTTTTGACCTTTCGGCGGCCATCTTGGATGACATAACAATCCGATTTCGACAAAAAATGCACAGAGTGATCACCTCATTGATACCTTCAAATTTGATATATGACAATGACCATATTCGGTCAAAAATAAAATTTGACACCAATTTGACCCCACGGGCCAAGCCCATTTTTGACCCCGGGGTCACCATTTTAACAACTTTGAAAGAGCAATGTACATCGATCATTCCTACCAAGTTTTGTCGAAATCCGGTTGGCGGTTCTTGAGAAGAAGATTTTTGAAGAATTTGTGCTATTTTTAGACGGTGGCCATCTTGGATTACGTGATGACGTCATTTTAACAATTTTGTAATCCCCCTACCTAAGGACCATGACCATGAAGTTTGGTGACTATAGGCCCAATGGTTACCGAGAAGACGTTTGAAAATGTTCACCGACGACGGACGACGGACGACGACGGACACATTGCGGTAACAATAGCTCACATGAGCTTCGCTCAGGTGAGCTAAAAATGTGTAACCGTCACCACCAGACGTGTACCTTGGGTCCTCACACAGCCCAATCATCTTAGGCACGGGGACCCCCTGGGGACCGAGCTGTTTCATGACCCGGAATTCCCGCTCTACGGCGTGGGCAGATGGCAGTAGTTTACCTGGCTGTAAAATGGGAAGTTTATTTGCATTAAGCCAACTGGCCCATGAGCATGTACAACATATACAGAACATTTACAATACATTGTGACTAATGGCATGGTGAAAATACAATCTAAAGTTTGCAAGGTAAGTGCACACACACATATATCTACATTTACAATTGCCATATACAGGGCTCAAGGTGTATGATCACATGGTACTAACAACAACAACAAGTACTGAATTTTCCAGAATCCATCTGATTCAAAGTATGTATTATTTTATATTTTCATTACTACGTAACGGATTTTGATGAAATATGGCGCATCAAACGCGTCTTGTTAAGCTGCATTTGGTGGTCTCTGTATTTTCGCCCAAACTTCTGTCGTTTTTGCGAAGAATCGATTCTTCGCAAAAACGACATAAGTCTGTGCCGATCTCCCTGGACCACCAAATGCAGCTCTCGAAGACGCATTTGCTGCGCCATATTTCATCAAAATCCGTTGCATATTAAGGAAAATTTGTTTGTTTGTTTATTGGTGTTTAACGGCCTATCAACAGCTATGGTCATGTAAGGCCGGGCAAACGGGTTCGATCCCGTTTTAACCTGCTGCATTGGGGGGAAACTGAACCGAGAAACAATATGTTCAGCCCTGAAATGAGAATAACCTGACCTGGTGGCAGGTCCATACCACACCAAAGTCATCACTTGGCCCCTTCCCCTAAATAGGATTACGAATAATCATAATACTCACATAAGGGGTATAACCAGATTCAACTGTCACATACAAAATGCCAAAGACGTATGTGAGGGCCAAACAAGGTCTCCAGTCGGAATTCCAGTAAGGATGAACCCCGATTGTTAAATTACCCATCGCTTGCACCCACCTTCCACCCACATTAAGGAAAATATCAAATAATACTTACTTTGGAGTGGGCGACGTTGTTGTTGTTGTAACCACGTGATCATACACATTGGCGCTCCAGATAAGGAATTAGTAATTGAGTATTGTCACTCCATCATTTCTAAAGCAATTGGGTATTTCAAAATTTTAATTGGGTAAAATAAAATCCAACTACTGTTTCCACATCAACAGACAGCAATTATTGAATTGTTTGCTTCGAAATGAAAACATATCTTGGCATTTCATTAGAATTGTCTCCTTGGAGACAATTCTAATGAAATACCAAGATGTGTTTTCATGGAAAAAATAAGAAAAATATGCTATATTATATTTGTGATCTGTTTATTGTTTTGTGCAGCATGATAAAGGTACCACAAATTTTTTATTGCTTTTTGATACTCGCTACTTCGGATTTCAATTGGGTTTTTGGCAATTTTAAGTGGGTATTTAAGCAAATACGCAGCTTATCTGGAGCTCTGCATACATAATAAGCAGGAGTACATGCACAATACTACTCTGTAATACATTTGCATGTTACATACACTTTGGCGTCAGAATAAGGCTAAATCGAATATGGGGCGAAGATACATTACATTATAATATATTAGACATTAAACGTTATGTTGTTTGATATAAACTACGATTACTAATGACAAATACCGTGCAAATAAATATAGCAAGTTTTCTAATAACTATGGCATTTTCTGAACTGATATACTTTTCCAATAACATTTCAAAATATAAGATTTCCGTATGCAAATCTGTATACATGTACATGGTGCATTCCAAAATAAAGTGATACTCATCTTCTACGAGTTAACAAGAAGAGAAAATACGATTACTATTGGTTTTCTATTGGGTTTAATCCGTCTTCCATATTAGAAAGTGAGTACATTGATGAACACTTTCATCCCTAAAAGGATAGGTACCGTAGTTAAAACTGGATTGGTCAGTAAGCGAGGCTTACAGAATACCCCCCGCGTGGGCCCAGGTACCCCTAAATATGTAAACAAAATTCCAAGTGTGTGGGCTTGTGACCTTGACTCTGGACACGAACGTGAATTTGTCACATGGTGGTAGAGGTCCATTGGAGCTATGCGTGTGTGAAATGTGAAGCCGATCCGAGTAAGGAAATAGAAGTTATAACCAATTTATCTCATGTTAAGTTTTGTAAAGAGAAACCAATTTCTCTCATGTTAAGTTTTGTAAAGAGACTAAGTATGCGACCGTGACCTCGAGATCAGCAGGGATTTGTCACAGCATGGTAGTAGAGCCTTACAGGAATGCATGCATGAAATATTAAGAATTTTCGATGAAAGAAATAGAAGTTATAACATATTTCTCTGATGTTAAGTCTTGTAAAGAAACTAAGTATGTCACCTTATCCTTGGGATCAGCAGGGGTTGGACAGTCGTAGATTTGTCACAGCATGATAGTACAATCTTAGAGGAATGCACAAGTGAATTATTAAGAATTTTCAATGAAGGAAATAGCAGTTATAACTTATTTCTCTGACGTTAAGTTTTGTAGAGACCAAGTATTTGACCTTGACCTTGGGATCAGCGGGGGTTGGACGGTCGTGGATTTGGCACAGCATGGTAGTAGAGCCTTACAGGAATGCATGTGGGAAATATTAAGCATTTTAGATGAAGGAAATAGATGTTATAACAATATTTCTATGATGTTAAGTTTTGTAAAGAGACTAAGTATGTGACCTTGACCTTGGAAATCAGTCAGGTCGTGGATTGCGTAAGTGAATTTGGCACAGCATGGTAGTAGAGCCTTACAGGAATGCATGTGTGAAATATTAAGCATTTTAGATGAAGGAAATAGAAGTTATAACAATATTTCTCTGATGTTAAGTTTTGTAAAGAGACTAAGTATGTGACCTTGACCTTGGGATCAGCGGGGGTTGGACAGTCGTGGGTTAGGCACAGCATGGTAGTAGAGCCTTACAGGAATGCATGTGTGAAATATTAAGCATTTTAGATGAAAGAAATAGAAGTTAGAACAATATTTCTCTGATGTTAAGTTTTGTAAAGAGACCAAGTATGTGACCTTGACCTTGGGATCAGCGGGGGTTTGACGGTCGTGGATTTGGCACAGCATGGTAGTAGAACCTTACAGGAATGCATGTGTGAAATATTAAGCATTTTAGATGAAGGAAATAGAAGTTATAATAATAATATTTCTCTGATGTTAAGTTTACGGACGCACGGACACACGGACGCACGCACAAACGCTTGTTACAAGCCGTCTCATCTGGATCTAGTGTTTGTCATTAATTTTCAGATATTTTAAAAATACACCTTATCTGATTAATATAACAGTCTAGAAATGAGCATGGAACTACCAATGTCTGATATTTAGGGGTCAAAGATCCAATGAAAATGTTTGACTTACCGGTTTTTTGCGTAGCACCATATCTTTGTTGCCGTATCTCACGAAGTACGTGGGGTTGGACTGGCCGTGGGAGAAACACCGGACTATCGGCTGCTCTATAATGGGCAGAAATATGATTTCAAAGTAACTTGCCCTTGACATTGGGCACAGGTAGCCACACGGCATGGGCATAGAATGAAAATATGGATGATGATAAACACACATGTGAAATTTCGAGTGAATTGGCGAAGCAATTTCAGAGATATTGTGTTCTTAAAAACTTTAACCTAAATCTAAAGCCGAGGCTTTGATAGTATACATACCGAAACACTTTAACCAAAAACTTTAACAGCACGCACGCACGCACGCACGCACGCACGCACGCACGCACGCACGCACGCACGCACGCACGCACGCACAACGCACGCACGCACGCACGCACGCACGCACGCACGCACGCACGCACGCACGCACGCACGCACGCACGCACGCACGCACGCACGCACGCACGCACGCACGCACGCACGCACGCACGCACGCACGCACGCACATTCACTAATGTGCCGACTATATCGCGCTGTCCGCAAGTGGGCACAAGAAATAAAACGTTGTGCAAATTAATTTCATGATGCAGGCCATACGTAGTGAAGGCAACTGTCTCGTGATTCAGAGGATGTGTCCACGAAAATTATTTGATTGGTCAAGGACACACATCATTGTGATGTTACTGACATCATTTCTTCATATAATTGGAAACACACGCGTGACTGTACTTCAAGAGCAAGCAATATGCGACAATTATAACAACAAATTATAACAACAATAACAATGTCATTATACAGCACCAGTGATTTTACAAATATTTAACACTTACAATGCTAATTTAATTTTTGTCGTCCGCTGTTTATTTTCTATTTTCCATTTTTCTCATCAAAAACATGATTTGACAGCACTTTAGAATCATTTCCAATGGAATTGATTCTAAAGTGCTGACAAACCATGTTTTACTGAGGAAGAAGACAATCTATAAAACTGCAGCAGATGTCAATTTTTGTTTCCCAATTTCAAGGGTTAAGCACATGCATACTCACTGTTATGTAAACAATAGTTAAAGGTACATGCCCACTCAGTACCTTTAAAGATGATACAATTAATTTTGAGATTGTGTACTTTATTTTAAATAATTAATTTCCTCACTTTCTGTGCATATCTGAGACCCAGTGCCTTTAACTGTTTACACACATTGGGAATGCAGTCTGTAGTGACACAATGACCCAACTCACCTGCCACGATGAAAAGGAAATTATGCCAAATGCAACCAGTGTAGTCCCAGACTAGCCTACACACCTGCGCAGTCTGATCAAGACCTGCACCGTTCACTACTGGGTTTGAGAAACAATGCTGTTACCTCTAGCAAAATTCCATGCCTGTATTAGATTGCATCTAGTGCTAACTGATCAGGATCTACACTGGGAAAAAAAACAAGTTCGTGGCTGGTCACATATGAGACACGCCATGTGATTTTGTACCTAAAACCAATATGCAATATCTCATGAAAATTATTTACAAAATTTATAATATTTTCTGTAAATGACGTCGTAAGTTAACGAAAATTTCATAGCAAATGCGAAATTCTAATTTCGTCATCTTTAGTCGTCATTTACAGAAAATATCACAGTTTCTGTAAATACATTTCATGAAAGATTGCACATGTTCTTGGGTACAAAATCGCATGGCGTGTTTCATATATGTGGTTTTTTTTAATTCTTTTTTGTAAATGGCACCAATATATGTAAATTATATATCGTAGACACATAACCGATCACAATAGGAGCAAGAATTAATTTGCAACAATAATTTGAAAATAAAGCATAGAGCAGATTATATTGTTGTGACTGGAGAAATGGGGCTTATGGGTTTTGAGACCATTGTAGATCCAGATCAGCCTGTGCATCCGCAGTCTGATCAGGATCTGCACTGTTTGCCTTTCCATCAAGGAAACACCTGTGATACATCAAACAAGCAATACCAGGTTACAGGAGTGGGCTATTTGATACGGAGCTACACAGGTCACAAAACCCACAACCCCCATTTCTCCAGTGACAGCCACATATATGTAGCAAGCATCTCACACTTTGAAGAATGGAGTTTGGTACAAAATGCACAAAACTTTAATATTAAAGCATATAAACCAGCAATACATTATCTACATTTACCCATTACATGCTCAGGCTCTATGTTTCATGCAAAAATAAAACAACAACATAGTTCGCTTAACCCTTAGACCGCTATCTTATTTGTGTTGCTGTCAGCTGTTTATGTTCTATTTTCCATTTTTATCAACAAAAACATGTTTTGACAGCACTTCAGAATCATTTCCATTGGAAATGATTCTGAAGTGCTGTCAAACCATGTTTTCATTGAGAAATAAGGCAAGATATAAAAGCAACAGCAGATGACAATTGTTTTGAGTAGCGGTCTAAGGGTTAATTATGTACGGAAGTATATGTTGTTACCACTCATTGGAAAATGAGTGGTAACAACATATACTTTAGAATAGAAATAAGAACAAGAGTGCCGAGGGTCACAATATACGCCCATTGAGGCATACCCAGTCAACATGGGCAGATAACTCACTGAAAAATTAACAGGGTCCTTTCACTTGTCATCATAAATATGTGTACCAAATTTGGTTTATATAGAATTCTAGTTATTGTGCAGAAAAGGATGCAGAATGCGAAAATTAAAAATGGTCGCCAAGGGGAGATAAGTCATCCGACAATTTTGAGAATAAATAGGGTTCCTCTAGTTATAACGCGGACAAGCTGTGCCCGCTACCCCATTCAAGGCGAATACATATGTTTTTCAAACGGGCATATAAAAATAGCAAAAATTATTTTGACTTGTTCAATTTGTATTTCTTATATTTAAGGGTGGGAAAATGGCTCGAAGACCTTCCATACCCAGTTGACTTGTTCATTATGTTCTTACACTATATACGGGTATTCAGCACGAAATGTGTTAATATGGCAGCAAATCAAACAGAAACAAACACAAAGAAACCAAAGGACCATGCCAGTGTGAAAGAACACGTATAATGTAGATGCACATTCAAAAGAATCAAAGCGACCAGACAAAGTTTGCCTGCAGCGTAGTCCCGAATCAGTCCTTTGCAACCATCGTAGACCCAGCATGGAAGTTATTGATTGCATAACTTGATTGAACACCGTCACCAAGATGGTTCAACACTTTCAACAAGAGATAAGAAAAGTAGCTGAAAGGTTCACTTGTTCAGTAACAGTTTGAATACAGGTAGGCAGCTCAGGATGGGGCAAAAAGAGAATAAATAAGGGCATCGTATTCACTAAGCTAATCCCCTCGCTGGCGGCTTTGATACTACAAGGCCGTACAAACAAGTCTTCAGTGACCTTGACCTTGGGCAGTCGGACATGCGTTGCAGGGCTCACACTGGCTCTTTATTTTTTTGCGCCAACACTTTCGCCAAATAAAAATAATTGGAGCCATTTCAGTGAAGTTGGAGCCAAATTTTAAGCCAGCTTCAAAATCAAATATTTCACCATCTTAGTTTTTCAAAACAAAGCATAATCCCTAGACACACATTGTGTCCAAATATTATCAAAATCAGTAAAGCACTTCATAAGTTATTGAAAAATGAAAAGTGTTACTAACGCATGTACGTACGTACGGATGTGGACTAACACTATATCATTAATTATCCCCTCGCCAATAGGTAATAGGGATATTATATCCCCTCTTGCCTATCGGCGAGGGGATAATTATGGGAGAGCTTGTTGACCTTGTCTCAATGGAATATAACGGTGTTGTCTACCTTGCGACGAAACATTTAAAACAGAGTCAAGATACAGCTTCAGTTTGCCTGTATCCAGCAGTAACCTCTTTGGCACACTCGTTGTTCCCGCCATGTGACCTTGAACTGGGAAGCCCAAGGTCATCTCAAGGTCACGGATAGCCTGGTCGGTATCGTTGACCTGAGTGAGAGAGTAAGAGTTATGAAAGAAGGGCACACACTCTGTTCATTCTTTCCCACCTGGGGGAGGACAGGTAGACACATGAGAATTAGACAGTCTGAAATCAACTCTCTAATTTTCGACACTCAGTATCTAATAGCTTACTTTTCTTATACAGTCGAGCACCAGTATCTCGAATATCATTATCTCGATGATATCCCCTATCTCGATGATTCGCTAAAGTCCAGAATTATATCATTATTTGTTTAATATAAATTTCCTCGGCTATGTCGACCATGCCCTATCTCGTATATGTTCTCTATCTCGACTGTTCATTCTGTCCCCTCCGAATAAAAATATGTTAAAAAATCTCTTTGCTATCTCGATCACATAAACGCTTGGATAAATCGCCTGGCTGCCAAGATCGATTTGGTTGACACTAATTTTCAAAACAAATTATCAAACAAAACAAAATAAATTTACACCTACCTCACCTGGATATAGTTGAGTGTTTGACACAATTCATTAAGCATATCACACTGGTCATTTAAGCAATTCACTGAGAGTCGTGACGCCACCTTCTAATGTTGATTAGCTTACTACCTTCGGTCATTAGTTAATTGGTGTTTGTTTACTCGAAGTGTGTTTACTCGAAGTGTAAGGGGTAACATGATTCATATTTTTCGCGAAAATATTCAACCATGTCACTTCATCGCCATCTCGAACCTAGTCCTATCTCGACTATATGGACGATCTTCCTTATACTTTGAGATACTGGAGCTCGACTGTATGTGTAATCACCCAATATGAGGTATTCATGGAGTAATTCAGGTTTTATGTTCGTACAACAGCATGGTGATATGCAGACAGGCAATTCTGAGACAAGCCAAAGGATTGTGTAGTTAAGAAGATTATGCATGAAAACTATTTACAGCAACTGTGATCTTTTCTGTAAATGACATTGAAAAATTACGAAAGTTTCACAGGAATTCTCTTCCGCATTTGCTGTGAACATTTCGTCGACTCGTCGTAAAGTTTGTAAATAATTTTTATGAGATATCGCACATCTTGTACACAATTGCATGGCTCATTTCATATGAGGTTATTTGGGTTGTCTAATTTCCTACTGTGACATTTGAACTGACTAATTCCCTGCCGCACCCACCCCCAGGTCGAGAAGGCTTTGGTGCATAATTAACCCTTAGACCGCTATCTTATTTTCTTTGTCGACTGCTGTTTATTTTCTATTTTTCATTTTTATCATCAAAAATATGGTTTGACAGCACTTTAGAATAATATACAACATGGTTTGACAGCACTTTAGATGTTTGTTTGTTTGTTGGGGTTTAACGGCCTATCAACAGCTAAGGTGATTTAAGGCCGGGTCAATGGGTTTAGTACTAAATCCCATATATTACCTGTACGAGTACATGTACATGTTCAAGTACATGTACTAATGGGGGGAAAATCCCAAAATCAGAACTGAATATTTACAATAACAAAACTATATATTCAGCCCTGAAATCAGAATAATCCTGATCTGATGCCAGGTCCTTGCCACACCAGAATCACTTGGCCCCCTCCCAAAAGCAGTAGGATCAGTAATAATCTTACTACTTTTATAATGGGCAATAACCCAATTCAATTCTCAGGTAACTAAAGAGCCAAAGATAAAAATGTACCTGAGGGCCAAACCAAGCAAATCGTGATTCCTATAAGGAGGAACCCATACCGTTAATTTACGCCGTCTCATTCGCCATAAACCACCACCCACGACAGCACTTTAGAATCATTTCCTTTGGAAATGATTCTGAAAGTGCTGTCAAACCATGTTTTTATTGAGAAATAAGGCAAGATATAAAGGCAACAGCAGACGACAATTGTTGTGAGTAGCGGTCTAAGGGTTAAGAATACATGTACATTGTAGTCTTTGGATGGAGGGAGAGGTGCAAGGAAGATTTTTCATTACAATGCAGACAAAGACTAAAGTTTAGCAGACAATGAGCATAATACTGAAGGATTAGTACGAAACATGCAGATAGGTTTAATATAATAATATTAAAGCGAGAAGCTGTAAGTAAAGATATTTATATTAGGAAGCTATACGAAAGCAACGTCAAAACAGAAATGGGTTACTCAAAAAGTTGTCAGAAAAATGTCAAAATATTAATAAAAGGAAATTTACACTTTAGAACAAACTAGAAAATGTGTTCATAGAACACGGATGACACACATACCGCTTTGATATTAAAATATGTCCAAAAGGGGCAGATAATCCATGACCCAGGGGTCACACCGACATTGAAATGTCCTTTGCGAACCTGCACACAATAAGGAAGCTACACACCAAGTGGGCGGTTTCACTAAACTTTGTATGACTAAAATGTTCACAAAATTATGATAGTCTGTAAATTTCACATTAACAACGTTTTCTTGTAAACAATTATTGAATTTACATTTATTGAGCATATGCAGCCTATGTTAAATAAATGTAAATCCATCAATTGAAATTTCCACACGATCCTAAATTTGCACTTACAAACTTTTTAGTTTAGTGAAACGGCCCACTGGTACCAAGCCTCCGTCTATTAAGGTTTAAACATTTTACCAGTTGCAAGGCAAATTTGAAAAATTCTGGTCCAAAAGCGGACAGAAGGATGGGACGGACGGATAAGGGTAACACTAAATGCCCTCTCCACCATGGTGGCTGGCATAAAAAGAAACATAATTTCAGAACTAAACATGAGACAAACATTGTTTGAATCAAAATTCTGAGCTATAAAAAATTGTCATTTTTTATATTTATTTCCAACTTATTGATCTACCCACTGATAGTCAGCAAGAAGCCAAAACAACCACACAATATACACCATCTGTCGTTCATAGCTGCTGACAGGATAGCAATGATACATAAACAGATATATAGTTTGCTAATTTTTACTGTTTTAGTGAAAGATCAATTTATATTTCACAGAAAAATCTGACCTTAAAGTCACTTTTTAGCTATTCTTTCAAGCTGTTCCCAGTATTTTCTATCAAATACTGTTTGCTTTTGACATTGATCTTATTAATCCAATTACTCTGGTCCTTGCTCAGAGTGGATAACCTGCGCAAACGCCACATTGATATGCAACATTGATATTCAATCAACAGCTATGTTAAGTAAAACTTAACCCATTACATGTCAAATACCTCTAGAGGGTCAGAGCAGGGCAAAATTTTATTGAAATTTTCACTCGTCCTTACTTCGACAGAGACGGCAAAAATAAGAAATTTACATCAGAAAACTCAGAATTTCTACTCATCCTGCATGCATTCCCACTCACCAGGACGAGTGGATGAGTGGAAGTTGCATGCCCTGCATAGCAATTTTAAAATATATTTCCACATTTTTTTCTCATTTCTTGTCCAAAATATATGTTGTGACCATTCATTTGAACCATCACAATGAGACGGTTCTAAGGGTGGTTACAACATATATTTTTGAGAAGAAATGAGAAAAATTATATTTTTTTTAAAATAGTTTTCGAGGAAAATTGGATATCTTCAGCATGTAATGAGCTAAATCACAAACTTTCAACACAAAAACACAGCATGATACCTCTCGAGTGTAATTTAAGCACCCAATTCAGGTAGCTTCTCAATTTCTTCGTATTAAGCTTTAGTCGATCAGGGACTACGCGCGTACCAGGCACGTAACCTTGTAAACCGAACCCCATGTGGGTTTCAAGGTCACGTACCCCCTGATCTGGGTCTGTTATCTAGAGAGATACATAGAGAAGGCCTTGGGTGGTCAGTCGAGTCTTTTCATGTCAATCAAATGTATTGTCTTTATTTTGATACTGAATTGATGTGATCGGATGTAATTATTGTCCGTTCCACATTTTGCTGCCAACAAACTTTAAGCATATTAAATCTAAAAAATATTTAAATTTAAGTACATTTTCATCAATAACAAAAAAGTCACCCTCCCAAATTTTCCTATGGGAATTTAACATGGGGCAAAAAGGAGGAGGGCAGAACATTTTTGGAAATTGACTTTGAAACCTGACGAGATAGATTGGAAATGATGTAAATAAGAAAACGAAAGTTAGATTTTGAAAATCGGTCCATAAATAAAAAATTATTAAAAAAAATATAATTTTAGCCCCCATGTTAAATTCCCATTGGAAATAAAATCAATATTTGATGGAATTTCATGAAATAAAATATTTTGGGAGGGTGACTTTTGTTATTGATGAAAAAGTTTACATTTAATATTTTTTTTAGATTTAATGTGTTTAATAGACAAAGGGGCTCACGGATGGATACCCCTGGCAGCCGCCTGGACCGACGAATAAAAATATTGAATGCGAATTGTCTGGAAATTTCAATGGATGGATTTACATTTATTGAGCATGCAGCCTATGCTCAATAAATGTAAATCCAATAACATTGTTAATGTGATATTTACAGACGATCATAATTTTGCACTTAAAAACATTTTAGTCATACAAAGTTTAGTGAAACGGCCCCCAGTTGGAAAGGCGAAAACTATATACCTCTCGGTTCACATGTACTTCATAAGCCGGGGTTACAAAAATTACCCATAGTCAGAAATATTGATAACAAAAGAAACTAGCCATTTATCATGTGACATGCTATGGAATAATTGACACTGACAGGAAATTTACATTTCATCATTTATGACTGAAGAAATGGGGCTTATGGGTTTCGCGACCAGTGCACATCCAGAACAGCCTGTGCATCCGCAGTCTGTTCAGGATCTGCACTGTTCGCCATTCCATGAATGAAACACCCGTCATGCTTCTTAGAGGCAATATAGATTGTTATCATACTACAAATAGTGTGCTCAGGATCTACACTGGTCACAAATCCAATAAGCCCCATTTTTCCAGTTACAGTAAAATTTGATAACGTCATTTGGTGAAAAGTCTATTGACCTAGATATGTGTATTATACCGTAGTCGACATAGGATAAAAGAATATGTTATTACCTCTACAGTTTCAAGAAGTGACTTTGACTTTGGGAAGACCGGGACAAAGGGTCATGGGTTTGCACAGTATGATAGAGGATCAGCTGAAGATTGCATGTTCATTAAGGGAAACAGAAAATGGTGAAATTTTACCTCCAATGTAATGTATTGTGAATGCACTCATTCTGTGACCTTGATCTTGAGAACAGCGAGGGTGGATGGTCATAATAGATGAGCCAAAGAATGAATGTGTAAACAGGTGCGGATACAGAAATAATTGCAGAGGGGGGTCTGTATTTACAAGTCGGCATAGCTGACCTCTGCGAGCGCGATGCGCATTGTAGAGTCCTCCCCCAGGAAAATTTTAAATGCCAGATCGCCGCAGATGCGATTTCCTGACACCTAGGCCACGAAAAAAGCCGTCTCGTGACGAACATGAAATATTAAGAATTTTCGATGAAAGAAATAGAAGTTATAACATATTAACTGATGTTAAGTTTTGTAAAAAGACTAAGTATGTAACCTTGACCTTGGGATCAGCGGGGGCTGGATGGTCGTGGATTTGTCACAGCATGATAGTACAACCTTAGAGGAATGCACGAGTGAAATGTTAAGAATTTTCAATGAAGGAAAGAGAAGTTATAACATATTTCTCTGATGTTAAGTTTTGTAAAGAGACCAAATATTTGACCTTTACCTTATGATCAGCGGGGGTTGGACGGTCGTGGCTTTGGCACGGCATGGTAGTAGAGCCTAACAGGAATGCATGTGTGAAATATTAAGCATTTTAGATGAAGGAAATAGAAGCTATAACACATTTCTCTGATGTTAAGTTTAGTGATGGACGGACACACGCACGGACGAACTTACATTTCGGACCTTAGGGGGTACTTGCTATATAAAAGATCAAAGGAAATACCCCGTAAGACACAATAGGCTTACGGGGTACGGATTAAGTTCCATTGTGTTCTAACCCTAACCCATTGTCTTAGACCACGCCCCCTACCCCATAAGTACCCTAATGTGTGCCCGGACGGACGGACGCACGGACAACCTGACTCCAGTGTACCCCTCCCCCCCACAACTCATTGCGGAGGGTATACATGTAGTTACCTTAATCGTTTTTATGCCAAACTTCTGAGCCGCCTTTAGATTACTGCCGATGTCGTCGAGAAACACCGTCTTGTCTGGTGGCACGCCCAGCTGTTCGAGGCAGATCTCGTATATACGTGGATGTGGCTTCCTATACCCAACCTTGCAGGATTCTACCACCTGTAATGGCCATTGATTGATTCATTGATTAGCTTAAAAACATGTGGTGAAACATCATTATTTTTTTACAAAATGTATCATTTTTCTAACTAAATGGCAGCAGCTCGCCGAGGCTTTCATAGTATACCGAAAAACATTAACCAAAAACTTTAACGCAGACTATATGGTGCTGTCTGCAAGCAGATGTGACAACAAAATTAATGGAATAGTTAAAATTAACATTCCTGTTACTTAGCGGAGGCAGGTTAATTGTCCCTGAGAGAATCAAAAAGCACAGCAAGATATTCTGTGGAGATTTTGTAGAGTATATCAGTAGCCTATTTCACCAACATTGCAAAGTATTCTTTTCTAGCAAAGGATATTTTGAAGGAGAAATTTAAGGATAAATTTATTAATTTTTATTATACTGAATTTATTACATTATCAAAGCCATTTTGGCTGTGATAATGTAATAAATTCAGTATAATAATTCTGTATACTATTAATCATCAAATATATGCAGTCGTTAGTTCTATATGAAATAATGCATTTCGGGAAAAATAATGATTACTCCCTCAAAGTATACTTTGCTAGAAAAGTATACCTTGAAATGTTGGTAAAATAGGCTACTGATCATATGGTACAAAGGAAAGGTTGTATGTATTACTCATAATTTTCAACATCGTTTTCAGAATGAAAAACATGCACATTTTGTCATTATAATTTCCACAAGGACAGGGATTTCAATAGGTTCCAAAATTCAAGGGCAAACAAATTAAACATTTTAAGAGTGAAATACAATTATCATGTGTTTTTACACCCAAAGATTGACACATTCTAAGCAAAAAATAGATTCCAAAGTTCAAAATCACCCATAACGTCACTACTACTCATCATTGCTTTCATAATAGTTTTGATCTTGACAGCTCTTTTGATTTATTATTTCTTACCACATCAAAGAGTGAGAGATCGAGCGGTATGAACGTCTCGCCATGCTGTAAGTTGAACCAGTTGTTCGTGAGAAGGGCGGTCTTTATTCCCTCGGCCCGCACACACCTGATGGCGTCGATCATCTGGGGGAACGGCTTCTTGATGCGACGGTGGATGCTCGGCATCAAGTCCGACAGGTCTATGTCTTTACCGAGCTGAAACAATGGTGACTGATTTTTATTGATTGATTGGCGTTGTTATATGCGGGTATACAGTCTCCGCGAAAGTCGTCGGTCCGTCAGACATGTCCGTTAAAATTGCTGCCGGTTCGATTTTTCATTCTAGCCTTCAATGAAATCACCTTCCGTTGGTATGCGCTTCTGGTGTAGCTGCTTTACTTATATGACTGATATACATGTACTTAAAAAGCTATTAAATATCACACAAAATCAATTTTATTTTTTATAAAAAAAATTGGGTCTGGTAAATTTTTGTCCAGTCTGTTAAAAATTTCAAGTTTACCAGATCGAATGTCCTGTAAAATTTTGGCAGTTTCGCGGAGACTGGGTATAATACTCTTTAGATACAAAACTTATCTGCAGCTCTGTACAATAACAAGAAAATGTCACCTGCCTGTACACAAATGCCCCCAGAGGCAGATGGTCAAATTCTGGCAAACTACTTAACTGGACCCATGGACATTCTTACATGGGATTTCAATATTGCACTTACAAATTTCTTAGTCGTACGGCCCCTGATGGTCACACATGGTAAAAATAAAGTTTGACATGTTAATAGACCCCCGCCTGAGAAAAGGTACCGTATGACATTTGCAAAAAATATAGACCTTTGTCTTTATTCATCATCACTCATTTTGCTGATGGCGGCTGGCATACTTCAGTGTTTGTTTGTTGTGGTTTAACGGCCTATCAACGGCTAAGGTCATTTAAGGCAGGGTCAATGGGTTTAGTATTAAATCCCATATATTACCTGTGCAAGTACATGAATATGTTCAAGTACATGTACAAATGAGGGGAAAATCCCAAAATCGGAACTGAATATTTACAACAAAAAAATTATATATTCAGCCCTGAAATCAGAATAATCCTGATCTGATGCCAGGTCCTCGCCACACCATAATCACTTGACCCCCTCCCAAAAGCAGTAGGTTCAGTAATAATCTTACTACTTTTATAATGGGCAATAACCCAATTCAACTCCCAGGCAAAAAAAAGGGCCAAAGATAAAAGCGTAACTGAGGGCCAAACCAGGCAAATCGTGATTCCTATAAGGAGGAACCCCTACCGTTAATTCACACCATCGCGTTCGCCTGACCAACCACCCACCATACTTCAGTGACTGCATGGCAAACAGTGTAGGCCCAGATCAGACTGCGCGGATGCGCAGGTTGATCTGGGTCTGCACTGGTCACATATGTTGTGAAGGTCCCTTTCGTCACCCAGCATTCGAAATACACGTTCAAATACTACAATAATAAACTAGAATGGTCAGTAAGCGAGGCTTACGGAATACCCCCCGCGTGGGCCCAGGTACCACTAAAATATGTCCAAGTGTGTGGGCTTGGACATTGACTCTGGGCTTAGCGCTAGGACTAGGTATGTGACCTTGACCTTGAGATCAGCGGGAATTTGTCACAGCATGATAGTAGAGCCTTAGAGGAATGCATGCATGAAATATTAAGAATTTTCGATGAAAGAAATAGAAATTATAACATATTTCTCTGATGTTAAGTTTTGTAAAGAGACTAAGTATGTGACCTTGACCTTGGGATCAGCAGGGGTTGGACGGTCATATTTTTGTCACAGCATGATAGTACAACCTTAGAGGAATGCACAAGTGAAATATTAAGAACTTTCAATGAAGGAAATAGAAGTTATAACTTATTTCTCTGATGTTAAGTTTTGTAGACCAAGTATTTGACTTGACATTGGGATCAGCGGGGGTTGGACGGTCGTGGATTTGGCACAGCATGGTAGTAGAGCCTTACAGGAATGCATGTGTGAAATATTAAGCATTTTAAATGAAGGAAATAGAAGTTATAACAATATTTCTCTGATGTTAAGTTTACGGTCGCACGGACGCACGTTCTTACAAATGGATACTTATGTGGCTTATCACATGTTAAATATTAGCCACATAAAACGATTTTTAGCCACATAAAAGGATTTTTTAGTTGGCTATTGTAACCAACCCTATCCTTTACTAAGTCCATAACCCTGTGGGGCTAGCCACATAAGTATCCTAATGTGTGCCCAGACGGACCGACCGACGGACGGACGTTCCTACAAATGGATACTTATGTGGCTAACCCTAACCTTTTCCTTTGTTCATCCCTATTGTTTTGTAGCCACATAAACCCATTTTTAGCCACATAAAATCACGGAACAATAGAATATTACATAACCTATTGTTCTCCTAGCCACATATGTATCCATTTGTAAGCTCGGACGGACGGACAACTCATTGCGGGGGGTATAAATAGGTGGGTTTCCTGTGACAGGCTGAAAAAAAAATAGGGTCGGTTGGTTGGCTTTTTTCATTGAATTTTTTATTTTTGTACTGTGATATTTCTGTCGACATGGTGTTAAAATAATGCGCTCCTGATTTTGTTGTTGTTGTGACACCAGGCGTGGCATGTTATGAAGAAAGAACAAGAATAAAGTTAACGTCAGCAACATTTTCCAGAACCAAAGTTTCAGAATGTAATTTCCAATAAGACTAGATGGCCGCGGCCAACATGTTGCGCTCAATAGGCCTTGTCAATATTCAATTTATTAACGTCACAACAGAAACAAACCTCCTTTGAACACTCTTCACTGAACTCCTTAGCAAATTCCTCAATCGTCAATTTCCCTTCCTCCATTCTCACCCACGCCCCATTCTCTGGGTTAGAAATTACCATCTTTGTGATAAATCCCTGTGGCAGGTTGTTATATCGCTCTATCTCTACAATTCAAGTAAACCGGAAAATCAGAAAGTTCCAAGAATACAAACCTGTTTTGAGCATTCCTCGCTGAATTCTTTCGCGAATTCCGAGAAACTAAGCTTGCCCTCTTCCATTTTGATCCATGCTCCGACGCCATCATTGGCGATAATTGTCTTCAGTATTGTGTCATGTGGAATGTTGTTATGTCTTTCGAATTCTATAACAAGACAACTTAACCACTGGCACATGAGCAAAAATTCCCCACCCAGTTTAGTACAGTTTGTTTATGTTTAACCCATTTCAGTCTAAGATACGATAATTTTTGCAAAATAAATCTCATTATTTTGTTTATTTCTCCATGAAGGTATGTTGTTACCACTCATTTGAACCGTCTCGTCGAGACGGTTCAAACGAGTGGTAGCAACATATACTTTTGAGATGAAATAAAGAAAATATGGATTTGTTTTCTTATAAAAGTTTCATACTACTATATTTGTATCCCGTCTTTAATGGGTTAATAGAGATACGCATGTACATGTACACAGTCAGGGTGTGGGATCGTATGGTACACTATTCGCGTATTTTTAAATAAATAAATAAATGTAGCGCAGCTCAGGCTCTGACAAGTAAATTGCGAGTTGCGTTGATCTTGCCCAGAAGACAATTATGGGGTTATATCAACGTTTCTGCACATCTATTGGCAATGGCAACTCGCAATTTACTTGTCAGAGCCTGAGCTGCGCTACATTTATTTATTTATTTAAAAATACGCGAATAGTGTGCTTGAAGTCAAGCAGCTTGATTGGGTGGGCCTGAGCTCAGGCTCACCCGATCAGGCTGCTTGACTTGAAGCACACTATTCAAGTATTTTGAAATTAATAATTTGACAAGCATTAACAAGATTAGCACAGGCGGTAGTTCATTATAACGTGTGCCATAACGTATAATGTCATTTCTTTGGCAGATTTTCTTCAATAACTTAAAAAAATGGCAAATTTTTTAAAATTGGATTGATGTTTACTTTTTGTTTTGTTTCATCATATATTTATTGTTTTGTCGACTAATCAAGTACTGTCAATATAAAATGGACAAACATGGTGTCCGCTTTAGTTTGTTTGTTGGTGTTTTACTAAACTTTCAATATTAGAATTATTCATAATATATAACAAACAAATATTCATATATAATGAAAATATTCAAGTAACACTTTGGGCACTTTATTTTCAAACATGTGGGGTGATGGGGTTATGTCCACCCTGTAGAAATCATGAAGGGAGTTTTGTCCATCTTGCAAAAACAATGAAGGGGGTTTTGTCCACCCTGTAAAAACTGAGAAGGGGGTTATGTCCACCTTGTAAAAACGATGAAGGGGGTTTTGTCCACCCTGTAAAAATCATTAAAGGGGGTTATGTCCATGTTGTCATTTTTACACGAAGGGGGTTATGTCCAAGGGGTTTTTGTCTGGATACCAAAAAGTGTAGATCCAGATGAGCCGGCTCAAGTAATTTTCATATTTTTGAGAACAAAAACACCCCCTTTTCATAAATTGAAACCGAAAGCCCGCAATAGTAGCGTTTGCAAACAGTGCAGATCCAGCTAAGCCGGCTCATAACGAGACATTTCATCAGGATCTGCACAATGTGTAAGTAATTTTTCATATTTTTTAGAACAAAAACACCCCTTTTTTCATAAATTGAAACCGAAAGCCCGCAATAGTAGCGTTTGCAAACAGTGCAGATCCAGCTAAGCCGGCTCATAACGAGACATTTCATCAGGATCTGCACAATGTGTAAGTAATTTTCATATTTTTTAGAACAAAAACACCCCTTTTCATAAATTGAAACCGAAAGCCCGCAATAGTAGCGTTTGCAAACAGTGCAGATCCAGCTAAGCCGGCTCATAACGAGACATTTCATCAGGATCTGCACAATGTGTAAGTAATTTTCATATTTTTTAGAACAAAAACACCCCCTTTCATAAATGGAATAGTCTGAAAATCATTCTGTGACAATTGGACTGGTTGCAAAATTAACATATCAAAATTCAAGCCAGTTATTTAGGGGTTAAAAGGTTAATCCTTATCCTTGTTTAGAATAAGATAGCTTATGTCACGGCTCAGTTATTATGTCTTCTCATGATGTTCCGATTATGCAAGAACATGACCCCCGCAATGCAAATTAACCCTTAGACCACTACTCACAACAATTGTCATCTGCTGTTGCTTTTATATCTTGCCTTATTTCTCAATAAAAACATGCTTTGACAGCACTTCAGAATCTTCTAATGGAAATGATTCTGAAGTGCTGTCAAAGCATGTTGTAAAGTATTCTAAAGTGCTGTCAAAGCATGTTTTTGATGATAAAAATGGAAAATAGAAAATAAACAGCAGACAACAACAAAAATAAGATGGCGGTTTAAGGGTTAACAATTTAAATGTCTAGACACAGAGACAAGACATTGCAGACGTGGACATTTTTTAAAAACTTGTCTACTGCATGTACTCTAACTGTGTTAGTATGCATATGCATTATTTATGCTTCTCAATTTTATTTTTAACAAATTTGGTGAAAATCACACTTCTTTCAGAGCTCCAGATAAGGTGCATATTGGCGTATTGTACGCACTTATTTTAGCAGAATACACGTTGATTATCAAAAGTGGGAGTACAAAATAATTACAGCAATGTGAAAATATGCATTGAATTTGAAATATGGGGTTATAATAAGAAGGTCAAAGCCCCTTCTCAATTTCTGTGCAAAAGGCCGTGGACACCCACCTCTAAATGCTGCAACAGGGGAGGGAAGTAAGACGCCTCCCATGTCGAATATCACGGCCTTCGTGTCATGTCTGTTACTGACCCCAGGCCCGCTGCTGGTGCTGTAGAGAGCCGGTGACCTTGGTGGCCGTGACAACATGAGTTGTCGCCTTAGCAACATCTTACACACACCCTGGGGAATCCTCTGGTACATTCTGGAATCACATCAATCAATCTCCAGTACATACATGGTTGTCTTAACCCAATCACTACTTAATGTATTTATGTATTGGAGTTTAACGGCATATCAACAGCTACGGTAATTTAAGGCCGGGCCAACGGGTTCGATCCCGTATATAACCTGCTGAATCAGAACAGAATACTTACATGTACATCAAAAAAATATATTCAGCCCTGTAATTAGAATAACCTGACCTGGTGCCAGGTCCATACCACACCAAAGTCACTTGGCCCCTTCCCCTAAAAGTAATAGGATTACGAATAATCGTAATACTCAAATAAGGGGATTCATCAGATAACAGGTATTGTTTCAAAATCTTAAAAATATTGACAAACAGTCTGAAGATCCTGATGTGACGAGTGCAGCACCAGTGTTAATATTGTCTATAGATTTAGTTTATGAATGTTGTATCCAGAACCTGCATGTTTAACTCTTTGCATGCTGAGAAACTTGTGAGCTATAAATAGTTAAAAAATATCAGATGACAATTCATTGTATTTTCTTTTATTTCTCCCTATAAATATCATGAATATGTCTTGGAATTTCATTAGAATTGCGTCCAGAGAGGACGCAATTTTAATGAAATTCCAAGACATATTTACAGAGAGAAATAAAATATATACTCCTAATTTGTTGGCGGATATTTTCACCGCTAGCATGCAAAGAGTTAACAATAGCATAGACGGAAGTTATAAACATGGAAAAATAACTATTGAAATTGTCACGATGTTGTTAAATGGCATAGATCTATTAAAGGTACATGCCCACTCAGTAGGCTCAAAATGTTCTTTATATCAGAGACATCATCTGAGACAGTGTCTGGCAAAATAATCATTCATTCACCATTACCCCACGTATTGATTGGCATTATTATACATTTTATATCAGACTTAAATGTTTACACTGATATCAGGGGCAATAACTGTGTTTCCTTAAAATGTTAACGGACATTACTATTTATCGTCTGTATTTATTTTTTTAACTTTATATGTCGAAAATAATATTTTTTCAGGCGACGTATTTAACTAGTATAAATAATTAAAAAATATTATGCCTCATTTGCATATGAAAATAGCCTGATACACCCGCGCGTCACTATCATTAAAATAAATATTAGTAAATGATTATATCTGTATAGCGGGCACTCGTAATGTTTAGAACTGGTGGAATAGTGACACAATTGTACACTTATTTAATTCCTATAGAGAACATTGTGTGCCTACTGAGTGTTTGTTTATTTGTTTGTTTATTGGTGTTTAACGGCCTATCAACAACTAAGGTCATTTAAGGCCAGGCCAACGGGTTCGATCCAGCATTTAACCTGCTGCATTGGAGGGAAAATTCCAAAATCAGAACGGAATATTTACATCAAGAAAAAATATATTCAGTCCTGAAATTAGAATAACCTGACCTGGTGCAAGGTCCATACCGCACCAACGTCACTTGGCCCCTTCCCCTATTAAAAAGTAATACCGGTAGGATTACTCTTATAAGGGGTATAACCAGATTCAACTGTCACATGCAAAATGCCAAAGACGTATGTGAGGGCCAAACCAGGTCTCCAGTCGGGATTCCGGTAAGGATGAACCCCGATCGTTAGATTGAGTGGGCATGTACCTTTAACTACAGCTACGAGTAATGTATCATTGTCAGGTGATGTCATGTTATTTTCCGGGTCAAGCTAGGCCATATGATGATTGTTGTCACTACAAACGCACGGCTCCAGATAAGGAATTAGTAATTGAGTATTGTTACTTCATCATTTCTGAAGCAATTGGGTATTTCAAAATTTTAATTGTGTAAAATAAAATCACACTACTGTTCACACATCAGCAGACCGCAATTATTGAATAGTTTGCTTTGAAATGAAAACATTTCATGGCATTTCATTAGAATTGTCTCCTTGGAGACAATTCTAATAAAATACCAAGATGTGTTTTTCCAAATCCACACTTCTCTGGTCCTCTGTGTCTTCAAATGTGCCTTGTTTTCTTTGGCTGCCAGATGGGGCATTCAATGCCGACAGGCCACATTTCTAGTTTAAATTATATATGTGTTACCTGATTATGTTGTTATTGACAAATAGATCTAATAAAGTATGATCATTGCACATCAAAAATTAAATAGAAATAATACACAGTTGTTTCTGTTAACCTTTTAAGGAGACACGCACTGATATCAAGAGTGACACTTGTTCACTTTTGATATAAAAGGTATAAATAGTAAATACATGGTTAGTGCCGTCGAATGTAAAATATATATTCGGTTGAGCCCTAGACAGCTTTATTGGGGCGAGCTTTAGCGAGTCCCTATAAAGTTGTCGGGTGAAACTGAATATATTTTATATTCGACGGCACTAATCATGTATTTAATTTATACTGCATACTAAACTTAATTGTTGAACGTGCGTGACGTCATGTTTTGACGTCATTCCCTCGCCATACATCACAAATCTAGTGACGTCATTCAAAACAAAATGGCGGCGTCCACGCTAGGTAGATTCGGTATTGTATCTGATTAAATTTCCGACTTATTTATGATGAGCTTCAATATTGGCTGGTTTTAGACTACACAGTTGTCATAATAAGCATTGCAATCATAATGGACAAATCAATGTCATTGGTTGCGTCGCATATGCTGTGAAAATGAAAAAAAAATCAGCTGAACTGACAGCGATTTTGATTTTAAAATTCGCCGTCATCTTGAATTTGCTGTTGAGACTGACCAATCAGAGGCCACGATTAGGGGTCAAAGGTGAAAAAATAAAGGAAAACACGGCACTTCATGTTTATTAGGCTACTTCAGGTATATTAGGTAAGCTTCAGATATAAATAGCATTTATTCAACCCCCTTTATTATGCTACATGGAGCAATGGTTGCGGTATAAATTACAATTACATGCCCAGGGATTCCGTTGCGGAAAAAAAAAATTTGCAACTTCAAAAAATATAATTGAAAATTTAAAAAAAAATTGCCAACTGTTTATTTTTATTGCCAATTGCGAAAGTGGCGATCGCCAGCGGAATCCCTGCATAATGCAAATTAACACGTTGTCTGCTAATGGTCAATGAATGTTTATTCTGCCCGAAACATGTCATATGTAAAGAATGGATGAAAAAAATAAGTCGCCTTATATTACAACCTGGGAAGTGCGTGTTCAGATTTAAAACAAATTTAACATGGAAAAAAAATCTGCAATGAGAATAAATTCAAGCCATCATATTAGCACACTTAAATGTCGTCTACAGATACTAAGAAGATAAACCAGAGGGGTCAGATAAGCAGTATCAGGGCTCCAGATAAGCTGCATATTTGCTTAAATACCCAATTAAAATTGCCAAAAACCCAATTGAAATCAGAAGTAGCGAGTATCAAAAAGCAATTACAATTTTGAGGTACATTTATCATGCTGTAGAAAACAATAAAATAGAGCACAATTATATCAGATATTTATTATTTTCCATGAAAACACATCTTGGTATTTGATTAGAATTGTCTCTCGAATGAAATACCAAGACATGTATTCATTTCGAAGCAAAATATTCAATAATTGCCGTATGTTGATATGTAAATAGTAGCGTAATTTTGCTTTACCCAATTAAAATTTTGAAATACCCAATTGCTTCAGATATGATGGAGTGACAATACTCAATTACTAATTCCTTATCGGGCGCAATTACTAATTCCTTATCTGGAGCCTTGAGTATACTTAAAATATGACCCGAAGATTCAGGTAGCATTCATGATTCAGGTAACAACTCAAGGCAGTCAAATTCAATGCTATGTCAAGAAATCATGGCAGATTCCCTGATGTGCATGTTTGTAGACTAGTCTACACCCATACAGTTTAATACTACAATAGTCTACATGAAAAATGTATACAAATGGTATTGTAAACAGTGGGTTACATAGGGTACAAACATAAAATAGTCTACATGGGATACAAGCATACACAATTGAATAGACTACAACATATACACTAGGGTATGATGGGTTACATAGGGTACAAGGGCACAACATAGTCTACAACATCTACAATAGGGTACGATGGGTTACATAGGGTACAATGGCACACACTAGTCTACAACATCATATAATATTATGGTCAAGGCTACTCAAGTCAGTAAATGTCAAACTTACACGTTATACATTCATATTAGCGGTTTGATACCTGTTGGTCTTAAAATATAAAGCATGTCCAGGTAAGGTCAACACATGACATGTAATCAGATCTATCGTATAATGTGTTCGATCTTTCTGATTACTAGAAAACAACTGAACAAACAATAAACTTTACATCCAAGATTGAAGTCCAAAACCAAAGAAAAGGTAAAACTCCGAAGTAGTCCTATTCCTAGCTGGTTCCTATATACACGTTCCGCGATTTGGAAAGCAGGAACCAACGTTTTCAAGATGTCTGCGCCCACGACCACATGAAGAAAATGACTTTGAAATAAAGTTTTCGAAGTTGCAAGACCGACCAAAAGCAAATGAAATGGATTTGCTAAGCTCACTTAGTAAATTTATTGTTAACAAATGTGTCAAATGCCAAGGTAATTGATGGAGTAACTCAGTTCGAAGGCTATATAAAATTAGCAGCTTCAGCTGTACGAAACTAGTTATCGGACGTATCCCGGTATTCGGACAGAGTGAACTTGGCTAGAAGTGGGAATAATCCAGTCAACATGACATTGATATGGCATTAAATAATTAAATAAGCAATTTATCACTATCACAGAATAGCCCCAAAATATTAGGAGCAGTAATTACATTTTTGTCGAGCCCGCTTGCGGAAAGCGAGACAGTAATAGTGATCACAATGACATCCAGGTGTCTGTCTGTTTACCTTGGTTTACCTTGGTTGAAGGCCGTTTCTGTAAGCAGTCGCTTGTTCTGGCCTATTTTAGCCATTTACATATAAATGTAGTGTTCGGTGTGGTGTTGAGACATGATCGCCCGGTTAGCTCAGTTGGTAAGAGCGCCGTGCTAGTGTTACGGGGGTCGTGGGTTCAAACCCCACATCGGGCGACACTTTTTCCCCTTAGAAATACTTCAATGGTGTCAGAAGTAAACAGGATTGTGCCTGGGTGTACTTTGGGTTGCAGGCTATACTCCTCATGAAGCTGTGAGGTTGATGCCTGGCTCCCAAATATAAGAAGGGGAGGAGTGTAGTGTTCGGTGTGGTGTTGAGACATGATCGCCCGGTTAGCTCAGTTGGTAAGAGCGCCGTGCTAGTGTTACGGGGGTCGTGGGTTCAAACCCCACATCGGGCGACACTTTTTCCCCTTAGAAATACTTCAATACCCCACATCGGGCGACACTTTTTCCCCTTAGAAATACTTCAATATTGAAGTATTTCTAAGGGGAAAAAGTGTCGCCCGATGTGGGGTTTGAACCCACGACCCCCGTAACACTAGCACGGCGCTCTTACCAACTGAGCTAACCGGGCGATCATGTCTCAACACCACACCGAACACTACACTCCTCCCCTTCTTATATTTGGGAACCAGGCATCAACCTCACAGCTTCATGAGGAGTATAGCCTGCAACCCAAAGTACACCCAGGCACAATCCTGTTTACTTCTGACACCATTGAAGTATTTCTAAGGGGAAAAAGTGTCGCCCGATGTGGGGTTTGAACCCACGACCCCCGTAACACTAGCACGGCGCTCTTACCAACTGAGCTAACCGGGCGATCATGTCTCAACACCACACCGAACACTACATAAATACATATAACTTGTGGTCGGGCGGGCATAACTATGTACAACTATACATTACTAAATATTAAATTTCCCTGGTCTGTTCCTCCAGGCCTTGTTCAACGAGCTCTTGAAGCTGTTAACTGTTGAGACGTTCACGCATTCACTGGGTAACAAGTTCCAGCCAGTGACAACTCTCTGTGAGAACACTTTCTGTCGGATTCACAGTCTGCATTGACTCTTTTGAAGTTTACGATTGTGACCTCGGGTTCGTGTTGTTTCCTGTGGTTTGAAGAATTTCCTCTCGTCGAGCTCGTCGATTCCATTCATTATTTTGAATACTTGTATCATGTCCGCTCTGTCGCGTCTATATTGAAGTGTCGGTAAAACCGAGTATCCTCATTCTTTCATCATATGGTTTCATCTGTATGTCCTTCACTAGCTTTGTGGCCCTACGTTGAGCGTTTTCAATTAATAGGATGTCTTTTTTGAGAAAAGGTGACCAAATTACGGATCCGTACTCTAAATGGGGTCGCACTAATGACTTGTAAAGTGGTAAGAACATAGATTTGTCCATAAATGTAAAAGTTCTTCTAATTATACCGATCATCTTGTTTGCTTGATTGACGGACTTTGCAATATATGTGCTAAACTTCAAGTCATCCGTAAATGTAACTCCCAGGTCTTTCTCCTCGGTTACTTTTGATATTGGGACATTGGCATCGTCCTCCTGCATGTAGTATATTTGCTGTTGGTTAGTTCGACCAATATGCATACATTTGCACTTACTTGCATTGAAGCGTAACTGCCAGGTGTCTGACCACTTTGAGAGCGAAATTAAGTCTGACTGAAGTCTCTCACAATCTGAAGCATCCTTGACTGTAGCTGACAGCTTGGTATCATCTGCGAAAATTTTAACAAGATTTTCGACTATTTCTGGTAGATCGTTGATAAAGAGTAAAAACAACACGGGTCCGAGGACACTACCCTGTGGAACTCCTGAAATTACTTCTGCCCATTCTGACTTTTCACTATTGATAACTACTCTCTGTTTTACGGTTCTCCAAGAAACTTCGAATCCACAACAAAAACACTACCTCTTATTCCGTACGCATTGGGAGTTTAACTCAGTAAAACGTTCAAATGGCACAGTGTCAAACGCTTTTCGAAAGTCTAAGTATATAATGTCTATACAATCGCCACTGTCTAGTATATCAGTCCATATTTCTATTCACTTCTAGCAACTGAGTTACACAGGAATGTCCACGACGAAAGCCATGTTGGTGATTTGAGAATAGATTATGATTGTCCATAGTTTCATAAGTTTCTCCTTTACTATTCGTTCAAGAAGTTTACATGTTGTTGCCGTTAAACTCACTGGCCTATAATTTTCCGCTAATTTTTTACTACCCTTTTTATATATAGGTGTGATAAATGCTTTCTTCCATTCAGTGGGGACTGATCCAGTTGAATACTGACAGATTGAATAGAGTTGTCAACGGTTCGCACAGTACGTGTCTCAGTTCAAATAGTACTTTGTTGTGTATTCCATCCGGACCTGGTGTCTTCTTCGTGTCTAATTTGGTTAAATGTCTCATGACATCTTCTTGAGTTATCTGTATTTCACTCAGTTCTGATGTGAATGTCCTATCAATAATTGATGGAATTGTTGTTTGTAATTTCCTTGTGTGAATACACTTAATACAATTGCGAAAAAAACTATTTAGTACATTCGCTTTCTCCAAGTCAGATGTAGTTAATTGGTTGTTTTCCATAATTAAGTCACTTACCACTATCCATTGTTTTAGTTTTAGATTTAACCGTATCTCCAAAATGACTTATTATCTTCTTGAATGTTCTCAGCTAGAGATTTCTCATAGTTCTGCTTTGCAGTTCTGATAATGTTTGTCGTTTCGTTCCGCTGCTCTGCATACGTACAGAAATTAGTGTCGTTTCTTTGGTTTTGATACTTGACCCAAGCTCTGCGTTTCTTGTCAACAGCTTTTGCAGTGTCCTTATTCATCCAAGGCTTCCTGAAACATGCTCTACTTCTGGAGATTGGAATGTGTTCCTTCATAGATAAATCTATTTTCCCTGAGAGAAATTCCCAGTATCCGTCCACTGATGTAATGGGAGCATCATCCCAGTCTACACTTTGCAGGTACTCACTTATAGCAGTATAATCTCCTTTGTAATAATTTAGTCTTTCAGCACCTGCATCATGGGGCTGAGTATAGCACTTATAATCAAATGTTAGTAGACGGTGGTCACTTTTCCCTAGTCCAGGTAAGTATTCTAGATTACTAACCATTGATTCCTCGTTTGTAAAAATTAGGTCAAGAATATTATATCTCTGCAGTACTAAGTCACATTGACTTGAAACTTCATATGCTTATTAGTCGTCATCCATATAGGCAACGCCAAATGACTTACAAGTTTTTGTTATTATAAAATCTGTTATAAAGTTTTTACATACCTTATATCTCCACAATTGTTACTCCAATTTACTTCCAACTTCCAATGCTTCGTTTTCATCATCCATATTTTCATTCCATAGCCTGCCCATGTCGTCCACATGCCTAAGGTCAAATTACTTTGAAATTTGTGTTAATGTTTTTACATAACCTTAATTATATCTCCACAACACTTACTCCAATTTACTTCCAACATCCAATACTTCATCATCCCTATTTTCATTCTATGGCCTACCCATGTAGTCCACATGCCCAAGGTCAAGGTCAAATGACTTTAAAATTTGCGTTAAAGCTTTTACATACCTTATATCTCCACAACCCTTAATTCAAACTTCAAATAAATACACTCTGAGACCATCAAATGCCTCGGCGGGCTCGACATGCAGGCGGTGGCCATCTGGTGTGGATGTGTTAAACATTTCATTCTAAGAGGCACCATGATAATTTGGGAACAGGAACTGGTCTCAACGATTCTAATATGAATTACAAGAAACGAGGCAAAGCCACGAAGGCCAGGTTTTTTCCAAGCATAGACAATTGGATAACATAATTATACGCACTTTTCAGCCAGGTTTTTTGAAAAAAAATCCAGGCTATTGGATTGGCGAAAGCCGGGAGGGTGGGCGGGCGGGCGGGTTTCAGGCGGCGGGCGGGCGGCGTCCACAATCAATGTTAAGTTTTTGTGTTTGAGTCCGTTTCTTTGTTAATGTACCACCTAGGACCACCAAACTTTCACAGCTTCATAATCAAGGGGTGCCCACCACATATTACTATCCAACATGTTACTTTTTTTTTTAACTTGACCCATTTTTTCCGTGCAGTCGACTTTAATAGCCATTTTGAATGTTAAGTTTTCGCGTTTACAATGTTAAGTTTTCGTGTTTAAGTCCATTTCTTTGTTACTGTACCACCTAGGACCACCAAACTTTCACAGCTTCATAATCAAGGGGTGCCCACCACATATTACTATCCAACATGTTCCTTTTGTAGCCAGGTTTTTTAAAAAAAATCCAGGCTATTGGATTGGCGAAAGCCGGGCGGGCGGCGTCCACAACAATGTTAAGTTTTCATGTTTGAGTCCATTTCTTTGTTACTGTACCACCTAGGACCACCAAACTTTCACAGCTTCATAATCAAAGGGTGCCCACCACATATCACTATCCAACATGTTACTTTTTTTTTAACTTGACCCATTTTTTCCGCGTAGTGCATGGACACTAAAAAAATAGATATAGTAGATGGAAAAATTTTAACGAAAAAACTTTAACCGGACACTCGGACGTACGGACGGACGGACGTATGCCAAAATGCTGACGATATCGCGCTTTCCGCAAGCGGGTGCGACAATGATGATAAACACCCATGTGAAGTATGAAGGTAATGGGTGAAGCAGTTGCAGAGATATAGTACACAAAAAAACTTTAACAAATAAATTCAAAGTAATTTGACCTTGACATTGATCACAGGGGCCGCACGGTTGGGGGTTAGAATGAAAATATGGACGATGATAAACACCCATGTGAAGTTTCAAGGTAATGGGCGAAGCAGTTGCAGAGATATAGTATAACAAAAAAGTTTTAACCAAACAATTTAACCAGACGTACGTTAAAAAGTTAACGTTGAAAATGGCTAAGTCAATTACGTAGAAATAATAGGTGAAGGTTAAAAAATGGTCACATGTTGAATAGATGTATTTGGTAGGCACCCCTTGGTTATGAAGCTGTGAAAGTTTGGTGGTCCTAGGTGGTACAGTACCAAAGAAATGGACTTAAACACGAAAACTTAACATTGTAAACGCGAAAACTTAACATTGAAAATGGCTAAGTCGACTGCGCGGAAAAAATGGGTCAAGTTAAAAAAAAAGTAACATGTTGGATAGTGATATGTGGTGGGCACCCCTTGATTATGAATCTGTGAAAGTTTGGTGGTCCTAGGTGGTACAGTACCAAAGAAATGGACTTAAACACGAAAACTTAACATTGAAAACGCGAAAACTTAACATTGAAAATGGCTAAGTCGACTGCGCGGAAAAAATGGGTGAAGTTAAAAAAAAAGTAACATGTTGAATAGTGATATGTGGTGGGCACCCCTTGATTATGAAGCTGTGAAAGTTTGGTGGTCCTAGGTGGTACAGTAACAAAGAAATGGACTCAAACACGAAAACTTAACATTGATTGTGGACGCCACGCCCGCCCGCCGCCCACCCGCCGCCCGCCCGGCCGGCTTTCGCCAATCCAATAGCCTGGATTTTTTTTAAAAAAACCTGGCTAAAAAAGTAACATGTTGGATAGTGATATGTGGTGGGCACCCCTTGATTATGATGCTGTGAAAGTTTGGTGGTCCTAGGTGGTACAATAACAAAGAAATGGACTCAAACACGAAAACTTAACATTGATTGTGGACGCCCGCCCGCCCGCCCGCCCGCCCGCCCGATTTATGAAACAAGTCATGCACAATTTATGCACATACAATTGCGGACGAGTTACAGTAATCTCTGCTCTCATATCAAAGGGAAACGAGTTTGAGATTCTGTTTATCACATGACTTCAGGTTCCAAAGAGAAGAAAACTTGGAGATATCCAATACATTTCAATGAGCAGATGCCATTGACTCTTTTCGCATCTAGTTGAAAATCTCCACAGAAAAAAAATATTTTTAATCATGGCAATACAATTATTATAAATATGCCATATAACAGGTTCCTGTTCATTGTAAACACTTCATACTACCAAACATGCCAAATGGGAGCTCATTCTGACAATTGCAGTAATTGTAATGATTCACGGAGTGACGCTTCTAATGACGTTTAAAACTAGTTGCAGCCTGTAACTCGGTGACCCTCCCGTACCGTACGTACCAGAGTTACAGTTCCTCCCATAGCATTCCCCTGCAGAGCAGCGAATCAGATCTGATTCGCACTGTAGATAGTAATTAGGACATTTTAAAATTATCTGTGTTAGAATTAGGAAACTGACATAAACTAATACTTCTAAAGTAGTTTTTATCCTTGCAGAATATCCAGGGAATACAATTTTGTCTACTTAGAAACTAGGGTCAAACAAAAATATTTCATGTGAGTTTGGGCTGGTACTGATTGGGTCTCTAGTAGATTCTAGCTTAAACACTTAGTAGGACTAGGTAATGTATTAGGTATTGTTCATTGGTAAATTTATGAAATAATTAATGCACCGGTAATATGCTAGTTTCATAATACTGACATTTACTTCATATCAAAAATACACAAAATTGCTCATAATTAACATTTGAAGTGCAAATCAGATTTGCTTCGCTACTCTGCAGGGGAATACTTTGGGAGGAACTGTAACTCTGGTACGTACGGTACGGGAGGGTCACAGAGTTACAGGCTGCAACTAGTATAAAACATGATGACATCAACGTCAAAACATCATTGCTTTGTCGTGACATTACAGACGTCATTTGGAACGTTTCTATTTTATTCATTTGACATAACGTTGGCGCATGATACGACTACGTAATTAGGGTGATGCGGCCAGCCAATCAAATGCGCTCCTTACACATGTGCACATTTATGAAATGGGTTAAAACATGGCATAACAAAGATTTCATGTGATAATAATGATTATGACTAGTCGTAGCTTCATGACCCGTGTACAAGACATGTACTGTTGAGTTATATCTATCCGGTTTTCGTGCATTTAGGCAGTCCACAATTAGATGATGAAACACATGGGAATTTAACATGGGGGAAAAAATGGTAAGGAAGTGTGGGAGGAGACAAAAAAGAAAAAATTTGGAAATTGACTCCCAAACCTGACTAGATAGCTTGGATATGATCTAACTAAGAAAACAAAAGTTAAATTTTAAAAATCGGTCCAGTATTTCTAAAATTCAAAAAAAATTCCTCATGTTAAATCCCCATAGACATCTTCACTCCGTGCAAAAGACGTCTATGCCATAGACTATGGGGATTTAACATGGGGAAATTGTTTTTTCGCAATAAAATCAATATTTGACCAAATTTCACGAAATAAAAAGAAGGCTCATTCTTAATTTTTCCTTTAATTTAATATTATCAATATTATCGTGAAACAGACAGTAGTCATAGCTTCATGACCCGTGTACAAGACATGTACTGTTGAGTTATATAAGACATGTACTGTTGAGTTATATAAGACATGTACTGTTGAGTTATATGGGTCTATCCGGTTTTCGTGCATTTAGACAGTCCACAATTAGATGATGAAACACACATTTAAAACATAAATGAGGACATTCATTTTCTTCTATTATATAAAGTATTGTTAACTTTATAAATACTAAAAGATTTGTGCGAATCTCAGTCTTCCAAAATATTACTGGGTGGCTGACTATACTTACTCGTAACTACATCAGAGGCTGAAAGCTCCAGATACATGTAAGTTTTGTATCTAAAGAGTATTATACGCCCATATTTCAAATTCAATGCGTATTTTACTTTTACAAATTATGTATTATTTATGTATTAATGTTTTCCTCCAATAATTCCATGTGTAAATGTAGGGACAAGGAGAGAATATGTCCCATATGAGCCACACATGTACTTTGTGGTATGAATGACAAAAGCCTCTTTAAATCATACACAATTTTATTCCAATGGGTGGCAGGTGGGAGTATGTGAAGGGTAATTTAACGATAGGGGTTTAACCTTACCAGAATCCGGATATGCCTGGTTTAGCACCACCCCCCCCCCCCCCACCACCACCCCATCACAACATGTAACATATGGGATTCGACCCGACCTAAAATGATCTTAGCTGTTGACAGACTATCAAATACCACTAAATCAAAATCAAATCTGATATTTATTAAGTATCGGAGTAAAAGTGGGTATGATTTAAAGCGGCTTTTCTCGTTCAAACCACAAAGTGCCTGTGATGAGCCACCATATGTCAATTTGTTGATAATTACAGGTGTTTCTGAAGCCGACATTGACGATAAACCACCAAAATCAAAGACAAAAAAATACATTGTGTTAGGCGTGTCTGGAGCTATATTTGTGGGTTCGTTCGCATTAACAGGCCCTTTTGTTTCTCCTGCCCTGCGGAAAATCTGCCTACCATTTGTCCCGGCAACAACACAACAGGTGGAAAACATTGTCACGGTGCTGAAGGGTCGTCAAGGAAACCTACTTGATATTGGTAGTGGTGATGGACGCATTGTAAGTGGTTTTATTGAGTTTTTGCCCAGTTTAGCTCCTGAACAGTGAACACACAATGTCATGTGCATGTAGCCTGAAGTGCATCTAAACTGTTTGCCAACACTACAGGTCCTCATTAGACTGCATAGATTGGGTAAGCTGATCTGAGGCTATGCTGCTGATAAACTCAATAAGCCCCATAGTCTTATCCCCAACCAAACGCAGGGCTCCAAATAAGCTTTGTGTCTAAAGAGCATTATATCCCCTGATTTAAAATTAAATGCATATTTTATGTTTACAAATGGATTATTGATTTTCTTCATTATTAAATAGGGAACAACTGATCAAAACAAATTGAAACATTCACTTATTTGAGTGTATTATTACTTATTCACTTTATACTGTAATACAGTTGCAAACTTATTTAGTTCAACTACAAAATGCAGCTCAACTAAGTACCTTTTCAACTTTATTACAGTATTTCCACTACATAATTTGAAAATCAATGCATATTTTTACATTGCTGTGAGTATTTTATAGTCCCACTGTTGATACTCAATGCGTATTCAGCTAAAATAAGTGTGTAAAATATGCCAATATGCACCTTATCTGGAGCGCTGCGAATGGTTTGTGGGATATCACGATCGCCCCTGCATGGGGTGTGAGGTCTCTGTAGACAGAATAGTGTATGGCAAATACTTCCGACAATTCTCCAGATAAGGAATTAGTAATTGAGTATTGTCACTCCATCATATCTGAAGCAATTGGGTATTTCAAAATTTTAATTGAGTAAAACAAAATTACACTATTGTTTACACATCAACAGACAGCAATTATTGAATAGAATAGTTTGCTAGTTTCCTTGGAGACAATTCTAATGAAATACCAAGATGTGTTTTCATGGAAAATAAGAAAAATATGCTGCATTTGTGGTCTGTTTATTGTTTTCCGCAGCATGATAAAGGTACCACAAGTTTTGTATTGCTTTTTGATACTCGCTACTTCTGATTTTAATTGGGTTTTTGGCAATTTTAATTGGGTATTTAAGCAAATACGCAGCTTATCTGGAGCTTGCTTTGGATATATATGTTTTTTAACTTGCGGTAATACAATTACATGAATTATAATATATAGACTATATGTGGCTGTGACTGGAGAAATTGGGCTTATGGGATTTATGATCGATGTAGTTCCTGATCAAATAGCAGACTCCTGTAGCCTGCCAATGTTCCATTTTGCTTGTGAAAAGCATGACAGGTGATTCAATGATGGAATGGCGAATAGTTTCTTCTGAGCCCAGCCTGATAAACTTTATATCAAAAGACACTAGCCTGGTATTCTATTTATCAGGTAATGTTTTATGCTCGAAAGATGACGTTGTTTACGTTGCGTCATTACACTGATCTCATTCGGTAACGTCACGTGACATCATCCGACCAATGGGGCATCAGTTTTCACTTTGTTGTAACCCGGATATTGTATCAGGTCAATGTCAGTACGTATTCGTATCAGTCAGTACGTATTCGTATCAGTCAGTACGTATTTGATAAACTTTTTTATACTGTCTGTAGGTACTGTCTGCGGCCAAACGAGGACTGAGAAGTTACGGGGTTGAGTTGAACTACTGGCTCGTTTTATACTCGCGTTATCAAGCTTTGCGACAGAAACAGAGCAAGACAGCTACATTCTTCAGGAAAGATCTCTGGAAGGTATGTCAAAGGACCGTATTATACAATGAAACCTCTCTAAACCAGACACCCTGTGGCGGTCCCCAGTGTGTTCGGTTTAGAGATGTTCCAATGTAAATCGGGCATATGACCATTCTGGGACATACTTATTATCTGAGATGTGTTACCAAGAAACCTTTCAAAATGAGATCACATATTTTCTTGGTGTCCGGGTTAGAGAGGTTCCGCTGTACATGTATTTTTCATCCGTGTCGGTCCTGGTCACAACTTGATGCAGACCTAAAGCTTTGCCTGAGGTGTCACCTTAACCCTTTCCAGGGATTCCGCTGGGGAAAATAAAAAAATCAATTACAATTTTTTTTTTTTTTCTCGAAAATTGTAAATTTTTATCGCCAATTGTTTATTTTTATCGCCAATTGCGAAAGTGGTGATCACCAGCGGAATCCCTGCTTTCACCCCTAAGTACCTGCAATGGATTTTGATATGTTAATTTTGCAGCCAATCCAATCATCAGTAAATGATTTTCAGACTAGTCCATTTATGAAAATTGGGTGTTCTGGCTCTCAAAAACATGAAAATTACTTGCAAAAAGTGCAGGTCCTGATGCGACGGCTCATCACAAGCCGGCTCATCTGGATCTACACGTTTTGCCAATACCACCTATACAGGCCTGTGGTTAATGTGTCAATAAATGCTGCAGAAGTTACAAATATAGTTAGAAATAATGTAAGTAGAAGCACATGTGAATAACGCATTACAGGGATAGGAAAATTATTAATATTTCCCTAAGTAAGCCTCAAGACCATCAGAAAGCCAGAGAAATAAAAATGGGCATGAAAACCAAAAACCACCACATACTAGGCTGGTATTCTATTTATCGAGTAACATTTTTCATTGAAATCCTGGTTACAATAAATTAAAAACATGACATTGCTGAATGGTCCCAGTGAAATGATGTAACAAGAATGTGGACTTGATTACGTTACGTCATTACACTGTGATCATTTGATAATGTCGTGTCAGTTATTGACATGCATTTGATAATGTCGTGTCAGTTATTGACATGCATTTGATAATGTCGTGTCAGTTATTGACATGCATTTGGTGATATCATGTTTTTAAGTCATTGTAACCCGGATTTTTGTATCATTATGATACGACAATCTGGGTTACAATGAATTGAAAAAATGATATTACCGAATGCATGTCAATATCTGATACGACATTATGTTATCAGTTTAGTATGTATTGGGCCAATAGAAAGCTTGTTACCTGATAAATATATATACATGTATCATACTTCCCGAAAACTAATTATTGTCCACTGCTCAAAAGCGAGTGGTATAAGCCTTGATAAGATTACACAAAATGTTAACTCGGTAAGCCCATTTATGTCACTGTTAGACGAAGAGTATTAGGGTTCAGAAAAAATAAGCCAAAGCTTAATTTTTCAGAAAATGACCAAAATATCATTACCGGTAGTAATAACATATCAAAACTCCCCATGAATCCCACTGGAGCTAAATCCAGGAATAAAGATTGTGTCCAAAATGGCCGCCAAAATGACAAAAATCATAACTAGTGCAAACTCACTAAACCAATCAGGAAAACGATGTGTCGAAACATACTGAATATAACTAAAGAATCATAATAATCCAAATTGTGAAATGTAATACAATCAAAAACATCTCTTAACTCTCTAAACTGAACAAACATGTGGATATCGGGGTTATTAGGAGACATTGCAACTATTGTTTTATATATTATGTTATGTAAAATGATATTCAAGATGGCCACCAAATTGCGAGAAATGTTGCAAAATGACGTAAATTTGTATATAAAATATATAACATTTACCCTAATTACTCTAATTACTGTAAACCAACTAAATTTCGCGGCTACTAAATTTTGTGATTTTCGAACCTGGCCATATTCGCGACGATTATCATTCGCGGTATGACGACGTGCGCTATTAACTTTCGCGACCAATTCTGGAAATAATATGTTTTCATGGCCATTTTTGACCCGGAAACAGAATTGCTGGATAAATTTCGTCCTTTGATAAACTCGTTCGCAAATCAACTCCAAATAGTGGACGAGTTTGTCGGTGAACGAAACGGTATACACTGTGCATTGGGCTAACATCGCTGTGTCAATCATAATCCCCCATTTAACTTTTAAGTAAATAATAATAATAATAATAGTCTTTATTTTGAGAGGGTAACACGTTTAGTTTTCACTAATCTTCTATGTGGCCCTCTATTATATACACACATGTATGACAGAGGCAAGAATTTAAACATGTTACATGTACAAAAATCACAGAGTAAGGAAACAACAGGATATCATTAACCCATTGCATTCTAGGAATACACTACCTGGATGAAAAATATTAAATAACTTAATTTTCAACAAAACGGTTAAAAGAGTAGAAACAAAATATATTTTGGAAAATTAGAGAAAAACAAATTGTATTTAAATTTGATTGTAATAATTATGCCTAGTAATGTATTCTGAATGCAATGCTATAATGGATTTGAGGACATCTCTACACCAAATGTTTAATTACGTTGATCAGGGAAATTATGATAATGCCCCAAAGAGAAGTGAGAATGACAAATGTGATCATACTTGACACCTTATGATGATAATTGTGAATTAGCAACATGACCCCATGTGGTTTGCATTTGATTACTAGTTAAGGAGCAGACTAACCAACAGATACAAACATTTTGTTCTTACACTTAAACACACACTATTCATTGCACCCTCATGAACCACACACACACACACACACACACACACACTATTTTACAAGTATTTACAAGGTCAGTTGACATCAACAACAGTTGCGTGTGAATGTGTTTACCCTGGGTATATTAATTGCCTAGTACTGATTCGCATTGTCCGCTGATGTATTAATCAATATTTTATTGAGTTAATTTCGAACATTGTAAACCACAGGCGTGTCACTTTAGACCAGTCAGCGTCGGTTACACAATAGACGATAATGGTGTTGTAAATTTATCCCGAAGCTGTTTTGTACGAGTTTTCAAACTGTTCATATATTATAGAATTTTGTTACCGGTATGTCTACTGGAATACACGACGCAGAACACGTATCAATATAGTTAATTCAAAACAACCAGGATTAACTAGTGTCACCAAATGACACCGAGATATATGGGAAAGGTAAATATAATTAAAAAGAGGACCGACATCTACCGGTATTAGCAAAATATTTTTAACAATCTGCTAGGAAATGTGGAAATATTCGCGGAGATTTACATTCGCGATTTTTAATCCTTCGCGAAGAACGCGAAGAACGCGAAGAACGCGAAGGTATCTCGCGCTCGAATATTAGTTGGTTTACAGTACTATATTTGAATGTGTTATATGGGTCATTTGGAGACATTTGAACTTTGCAATACATTCAATGTGTACTTTATTTATTATATTATGCAAAATGATATTTAAGATGGCCACCAAAGTGTGAGAAATATCGCAAAATAACTTACATCTATATACGGCAAACCAGCACAGGGAAATAAAAAACAACCACAATAAATTGTTATTTATGCTTTACACATGTCTCAAATTGGCATACTTATTTCATTGTAGCATTATCAAGCAGAGTTATGTTTGTAACTGCACAGACATTTTTAGCTCGACTATTCGAAGAATAAGTAGAGCTTATGTTGTCACCCCGGCGTCGGCGTTGGCGTCGGTGTCACCGTCACACCTTGGTTAAGGTTTTTAGTCAACCTTGTATATGGAATACTACTGGCCCTACACCCACCATACTTGCACAACTTCATCTCCTAGTGATGTACATCAATAACCCCTGATCTATATTTCACCTTGACCTACATTTCCTCTTGTTAATTCCCCTTGGTTAAGGTTTTTAGTCAACCTTGGTTAAGGTTTTTAGTCAAGCTTGTACATGGAATACTATTGTGCATACAGACACCATACTTGGACAACCTTTTCTCATATCGATGTAAACATCTAAATAACCCTGAATCTAATATTTGAACCTGACCTTGACCATTACCATTTCCTTTGAACTTACTTACTTTAATTCCCCTTGGTTAAGGTTTTTAGTCAAGCTTGTACATGTACATGGAATACTATTGTGCATACAGACACCATACTTGGACAACCTTTTCTCATAGGGATGTACATCAATAACCCCTGATCTATATTTGACCTTGACCTACATTTCCTCTTGAATTACTTACTTAATTCCCCTTGGTTAAGGTTTTTAGTCAAGCTTGTATATGGAATACTCCTGGCCCTACACCCACCATACTTGAACAACTTCATCTCCTAGTGATATACATCAACAACCCCTGACCTATATTTGACCTTGACCTACATTTAACCTTGAATTACATAGTTAATTCCCCTTGGTTAAGGTTTTTAGTCAACCTTGGTTAATGTTTTTAAGTCAAGCTTGTACATGGAATACTAGTGTGCATACAGACACCCTACTCGGACAACCTTTTCTCATAGGGATGTACATCAATAACCCCTGATCTATATTTGACCTTGACCTACATTTCCTCTTGAATTACTTAGTTAATTCCCCTTGGTTAAGGTTTTTAGTCAAGCTTGTATATGGAATATTCCTGGCCCTACACCCACCATACTTGGACAACTTGATCTCCTAGTGATGTACATCAACAACCACTGACCTATATTTGACCTTCACCTACATTTAACATTGAATTACTTAGTTAATTCCCCTTGGTTAAGGTTTTTAATCAACCTTGGTTAAGGTTTTTAGTCAAGCTTGTACATGGAATACTATTGTGCATACAGACACCATACTTGGACAACCTTTTCTCATAGGGATGTACATCAATAACCCCTGATCTATAGTTGACCTTGACCTACATTTCCTCTTCAATTACTTAGTTAATTCCCCTTGGTTAAGGTTTTTAGTCAAGCTTGTATATGGAATATTCCTGGCCCTACACCCACCATACATGGACAACTTCATCTCCTAGTGATGTACATCAACAACCACTGACCTATATTTGACCTTCATCTACATTTAACCTTGAATTACTTAGTTAATTCCCCTTGGTTAAGGTTTTTAGTCAACCTTGGTTAAGGTTTTTAGTCAAGCTTGTACATGGAATACTATTGTGCATACAGACACCATACTTGGACCACCTTTTCTCACAGGGATGTACATCAATAACCCCTGATCTATATTTGACCTATATTTCCTCTTGAATTACTTAGTTAATTCCCCTTGGTTAAGGTTTTTAGTCAAGCTTGTATATGGAATACTCATGGCCCTACATCCACCATACTTGGACAACTTCATCTCCTAGTGATGTACATCAACAACCCCTGACCTATAGTTGACCTTGACCTACATTTAACCTTGAATTACATAGTTAATTCCCCTTGGTTAAGGTTTTTAGTCAACCTTGGTTAAGGTTTTTAGTCAAGCTTGTACATGGAATACTAGTGTGCATACAGACACCATACTCGGACAACCTTTTCTCACAGGGATGTACATCAATAACCCCTGATCTATATTTGACATTCACCTACATTTCCTCTTCAATTACTTAGTTAATTCCCCTTGTTTAAGGTTTTTAGTCTAGCTTGTATATGGAATATTCCTGGCCCTACACCCACCATACTTGGACAACTTCATCTCCTAGTGATGTACATCAACAACCACTGACCTATATTTGACCTTGACCTATATTTAACTTTGAATTACTTAGTTAATTCGCCTTGGTTAAGGTTTTTAGTCAAGCTTGTACATGGGATACTATTGTGCATACTAACACCATACTTGGACAACCTTTTCTCATAGCGATGTACATCAATAACCCCTGATCTATATTTGACCTTGACCTACATTTCCTCTTGAATTACTTACTTAATTCTCCTTGGTTAAGGTTTTTAGTCAAGCTTGTAGATGCAATACTCCTGGCCCTACACCAACCATACTTGGACAACTTCATCTCCTAGTGATGTACATCAATAATCCCTGACCTATATTTGACCTTGACCTACTTTTATCCTTGGATTTTTATCCTTGGATTACTTTCTTATTTCCCCTTGGTTAAGGTTTTTAGTCAAGCTTGTATATGGAATATTCCTGGGCCTACAGCAACCATACTTGGAAAACTTCATCTCCTAGTGATGTACATCAATAACCCCTGACCTATATCTGACATTGACCTACATTTAACCTTGAATTACTTACTTAATTTCCCTTCGTTAAGGTTTTTAGTCAACCTTGGTTAATGTTTTTATGCAGGCCGCGGCCACATTGACCTACATTTAACCTTGAATTACTTACTTAATTTCCCTTGGTTAAGGTTTTTATTCAACCTTGGTTAAGGTTTTTATGCAGGCCTCGGCCACCTTGTTTGTCAAGCTATGTGTACATCGACAACCCTCGTAGTCGAGCTATGCTGTTCTCTTACAGCTCTTGTTTATATGTGGCCTTTATTTAACAATTACATTATAAGGGTGATATGAAAAATTAAAATTTGATCAATGAAATTAATTGGAATAACCTGCTAAATTAGCAACATTATCAGTACGTTTTAAAACAAAATCACCAGTGGCATTATCGTCATTTGGTATAGCATATGCATACCACCACTATATTGTTCACACACATGCATACTATTCATGTAACCATATAACATTATCGATATGTGTATCCCTTTCCTAGAGTGAAGATTGAATCGATTTGATTCATACTGCTTAGTTTTGCAATACACGATGCCGTATTACATGTATCACATGAGACATATTTCAACTCGTTCTGGTATGCATAAATATCACCTTTGACTTTACGGTACACTGACGAGAAAAAAAAATAAGTGTAAACATTATGTAACATTAAACTTGTGTTTTTGACAGCTAGAATGCTAGATAGATGTATTGATTAATTGTGTCGAACGGGATGTCAAAAGCTATGGTCATTTTAGGCACCGATCAACTGGAGTAAATCCTGTATTTAATCTGCAAAGAGGAATCATAACTGAATATTTGCATCAAGAACATTATTCATTCCTCAATTTAGAATATCCGGATCTGGTGTCAGGTGCTCACTTCTCAAGAGTCATTTAGTCCCAGCGCCTAAACGTAGTCGGAGTACACTAATCTTACTACACCTACAATTGGGATAACCGACTTCAATACTCCCGTACAAGAAAAGCCAAATTATAATTGAGGGCCAAATCAGGGATATCACGATTCTGGTAAGGATGACCCTCACCGCTATCATACTCGTCTCATGCTCACAGTCACCCGCCAACAGATTGTCAGTTAGTATAAACATGACAGGACAGGAGACTCTTTAACAGATTGTCAGTTAGTATAAACATGACAGGACAGGAGATTCTTTAACATATTGTCAGTTAGTATAAACATGACAGGACAGGAGACTCTTTAACAGATTGTCAGTTAGTATAAACATGACACAGGACAGGAGACTCTAACAGATTGTCAGTTAGTATAAACATGACAGGACAGGAGACTCTTTAACAGATTGTCAGTTAGTATAAACATGACAGGACAGGAGACTCTTTAACAGATTGTCAGTTAGTATAAACATAAGACAGGAGACTCTTTAACAGATTGTCAGTTAGTATAAACATGACAGGACAGGAGACTCTTTAACAGATTGTCAGTTAGTATAAACATAACAGGACAGGAGACTCTTTAACAGATTGTCAGTTAGTATAAACATGACAGGACAGGAGACTCTTTAACAGATTGTCAGTTAGAATACTGAAGAGCTTTAGAAACGCAACACCTATATGTTGCGATATTTTATAATATATATGAAATTCATCAATTTTATGATTACCCATATTCATTATTTTCCACACTACACACGGCAAACCGGTTCTCCCACTTGTCCGCTGTTTCAATAGCCCGCATTAGCAGCACGTGCACGAATGCTTTTGTGGCGTGGCTTGCCCGTGCAATTTAATTTCGCTAGTAAATCAGTGTGTATATGATATCCTTGTGGTCGGGGCTAACAATTTTGCCAGGAATTTGTAAGTTTAGACCTGTCTTGAAGATGCCGCGTCTCGATTCCGATTCCAGGAACCAAATTATCGGCATGTTGCAGTCTGGCATAAGTCAACGTGATGCTGCGAGACGCTTTAACGTCAAATGTTTCGACAATTTCTCGACTCAATCAGAGATTTTTAGTGACAGGCAGCACCAAGGACCATCCTAGACCAGGCCAACCGCGAGTGACGACGCAACGGCAGGACGTATTCATACGTCAACGTCATCTGCGGAATCGCTTTGTTACGGCAGTTTCAACGGTAGAACCGTCGTTGGGAGACACGGAAGGAACATTAGTCGTTTCACTGTCAGCAGGAGACTCAAACAACTTGGAATTCGGTGTCGGAGACCATACAAGGGCCAGATATTGACGAGACGTCACCGACTGATTAGACGTCGCTGGGCTGAACATAAACTGAACGTACAACGTCAAAACTGGGATAAAGTGGTTTTCTCGGATGAGTCGCGCTTCGCCTTGAGTTTTGCTGATGGCCGAACACGAATATACCGTCGAAAGAACGAACGGTTTGCCGACAACTGTGTGATCGAACGTAACCGATTTGGCGGCGGAAGCGTCATGGTTTGGGGTGCCATAAATAGTGGATTTCGTTCTGAGTTGATCATTGTGAATGGAACTCTCACTGCCCGACGCTACATTGACGAGATTCTCAATCCAGTCGTGATTCCACTCCTTCGACGTCATGGCCGCAATCAACGCCTGACGTTGCAACAGGATAACGCTCGCGCTCATTCTGCAAGATTGACCCAGGACTTTCTCAGAGACAGTCGTATTGATGTGATGGACTGGCCAGCCGTTTCCCCGACTTAAACCCGATAGAGCACGTATGGGATGAACTGGGGAGAAAGTTACGTCAACGTCAAAACCAACCAGTAAACGTCAGACAGTTGGGTGCCGCATTGAAGGAGGAGTGGAACAACATCCCCGACGTACCATTCGACGTCTGACAGGATCCATGAGGGAGCGTATTCGTGCTGTGATTGAAACACGTGGTGGACACAATCGCTATTAAAAGGTGAGTGAAATGTGCTGACCCCTGCCTCGTTCAGTGGACGTTTTAAGCGACAAGATGATAGTTGAGCAACTTTGGCTCTAGTTGACATTCTTCGTAAATGAGGAATGTTTGATTTGCAAAAAAACGCATTAAAATGTAAAGATATGTACCTACATATATAGGTGTTGCGTTTCTAAAGCTCATCAGTATATAAACATGACAGGACAGGAGACTCTTTAACATATTGTCAGTTAGTATAAACATGACAGGACAGGAGACTCTTTAACAGATTGTCAGTTAGTATAAACATGACAGGACAGGAGACTCTTTAAACTTCGGTTGTCGACATCAAACTTCAAGGCAATCAGACCTGCACAGTGTGTCACATACTTCCATATAAATGTAAGTTCAGGCTTGTATGATTCTAAAAAGTGTGTACATGTACTTATATAATGTATGCAATTCCCTGAAATCCATATGCATTACACATAATATATAACTTGCACCACTGTAAATAATATATATCCCTGGTAACCATGTGAGAAGGTCATGCTACATAACCGTTGATTAGTAACATAGGTTTTGTAGTATAATTTATCAAATATATACATCTTAAAATATAAGATCTGATGATATCATAATATAAGCTGATACATTGCATGCATTCAAATATAGGCTGGCAAAACGACACATTTTTTCCTCACAAATAATGATTTAGTTCACATGAAATGTATTTGTTATGTCTACATTGTACTCGTATATAAATGTAATTAAGGCAAAAGGAAGATACTAATCAATATATTATACAAATTAGCAGGGTATTGTCAGTCATATTGGAGGCCACATTGAAATAGATCTTACATAATGTATTGCAATATGCTTTATTTTATCAAGTCTATAGTTAATGTGAATTAGTTCCAGACGAAAGACAGATGCTAAAGTAATTGTTTGTCGAGCCAATTGTGGAAAGCGAGACATAGTGATCATGACGACATATGTACGTCCGCCCGTGGGAGAGTCCGTCCAAAATGTACAACACGTATATCTCTCCAGTCATAATCAACTTGCGTTATAGCTTTTTTCATGATAAACGTCATAACGTTTTTGTGATACCATCTATACTTTCATTCCGTAGACCATCCATTTGGCCTTCCTACATAAGGTCAATGTCAAAATACATTGCGTTAACGGTTTTACGAATTTTGAATTAAACGTTTTAAGTACCATATACATGTATATCTAACCAAGTAGTATATAGGGAGTCAAAATGATACCACCTAACGGTGGCAGGTGGTATCATTCCTCCACCCTATATACTACACCACCACCCCCTGAAAAACTCCAAAATTGGTTAACGAGGAAATTGTCACCCGACAGCAAAAACGTGACAATTGGTGTCATAAATACATAAGTTGAAAAGAGGTCCAATTGAACAGATAAAACTATAGTAATAAAAAGGATTTGTTTTCGTCTCGTTGTCATAAATACCTCATGTTCATTTAACGTCCAATTGAACAGATAAAACTATACTAATAAAAAGGATTTGATCCCGTTGTCATAAATACCTCATATTTATTTTTCAACACGGCATTTTCCTCCTCCACAATACTAATTTATTGTCTACGATATTGAAAAAATAGTAATAAATTTGTAAAAAAAAAAAAAAAAAAAATAGCAAAAGCCTCCACTCGAGCACACACCCCCAGCGACTGGGCAGATTTCTTAGCCTGCACCCCTCCACTGGGGTTGTTGGGACCTTTCTATTTAACCCACGCATCTGTTTGGCTCACAGTCTCATTTTACGGTCGCCTTTAACCCCATTTGCCAATTCCTCAATTCAGAGAAACCGACGAAGTAAGGGTTTTCGTCCAATAACACTGGTCACCACACAAAAAACGTGACAATTGGTGTCATAAATACATCATGTTTTTTCCAATTGAACAGATAAATTTAATAGGTTATAACAAAAAATACTATAACAAAATGGATAATATAATACGCAAACATATGGAATCTTATAACGCTGTTAAAGAATATTACGGTGTTTCTACAACATTAAAACATTTTAAAATGAGAATAATATGTAATATAGAATACATGAAATATCAACGTAATTTATTACGCTCCGATAAAAACGTTGCATTTACAATATTATACCGGCAGTTGTGTCGCTGGTACAAGGATCAAATTCGCGAAATGAAGCGATTAAATAGGATCGGAGAAACACTACCGAAAAATGATATTATTATAAAACCGTTTAAAATCAACGATTCGTTTACGGTTCGATATTGCTTTTAACGAAGAAATTTTTAGAACAAATCATTAATGCAATTTCAATGCGTCCGCGTGCGATAGTTTGTTTTTCAACACAGCATTTTCCTCCTCCACTATAGCTAATTTATTTCGCAGATCAGCAACTAACTCTACCAACTCTAGTCTACCACGTTCCCCCATAGCCACAGGGCAGCGTAGTTGCTTATGTCTACAAAGAGTTTGGGCACTAACGAACTTACAGGGGCATCTGGGGCATTGAAATTGTGGGGCGACACAAGGAAACTTTCTACGTCTCGATATATGTCTTCGTAGATAGTCTTTACAAGCAAAAGTCTTACAACAAGTAGCACACTCCATTTTTTTTTTTGTATATATATGTATATGTTTATGTTTAATAATTACATATATATACATATACATATTTTTGCACATGATGTTTTTTTTCTTTCATGTCCAATTAAACTTTATGTCCAATTAAACTTTAATTGGACATGAAAAAAACATCATGTGTAAATTTTCATGTCCAATTGAACAGATAAATCTCATAGGTTATATTACAGAAAATATGATAACGCCAGAAATAGAAAGTTTGAGAAGAGAAGCCGAATCTCTAGGGATTACTTATAGTAAACGGTTGAGAGTTAGGGGGTTGACAAATCTTATAAATTCCACAAAGAATGAGGCGTTTATGAAGCGGTTTACCCGCGCCCAGAAACGAGGAGCCTTTAAAGACCTGTCACTAACGGAGGAAGTTGGTAACAGAATTCAAAAAGAAAGTATTGCGGGGTTAAGGGCCAGTGTAATCAAACCTTCAAGCACATCCCAAATTAGACGCACAGGCAACCCAAATAATAAGAAAAAATCTATCGTTCGCGCGATAGTGGAAAAAGGTGAAGAAATATTGGGGGCTCACGATGAAACATTGGAAAAGGTAGAAAAGGGAAGACGGGTAGTTGTATTATCCTTTCGTAAAAACATTGACAGCAACGAGTCTGAACGCATGTCCGATAAAATCGCTCCGTATCTAACAACAAATTTTTATTTTGAGATATTCATATTCTTACAAGCTAGAACATATGGAGGAACTAAAAATGGAAAAAACCTAAAACTAAAACTAATATTTCACAAAAATCTCGGTGGTAGCGAACCACTATCATCAATGAAAACCGTTAAAAAATGGTTGTCAGATAAGGAGCAAACACGAATAATGTCCGATAAAATAGACAGACCGAATACAAAGTGGAAGTTTGTAAGATGGGTAGAGTTTTTTGTAAAGTTAATACAGGGCAGTAGGGGAATAGATTTGGGACTGCAATCCAAAGAAGCAGCGGGAGGAGAACTTCCAGAATGGTTGAGGAATAGAAAAGGTAATGTATTCTTTAGATAAGTATAATGACGACCTTTGTCTGTTCAGGTGTCTAGCTATGCACCTTGATAAAAAGATCAGACCTGACAGATGTACAGAAAAAGCGAAAGAACTTAGTGAGCAATATTTCGGTAGTAATGTGGTTTCACCAATTCCTTTTTCCGATCTGAAAAAGGTTGAAGAGTTTTTTAAAATTGGTATAGAAGTATATCAACCCACCAAATGTGACGTATGGTGGTTGAAAAAGGTACCAGCGCACTATGATGCAATAGGTAATAAACCAATGACAATAGGACTGTTTAATAATCACGCATTTCTGATAAAAAACCTTAAAAACCTATCTAAAATTTACGCCTGCGATAATTGCAAGCAGAAATTCACGAAAGCGAGTAATATGAAGAGACATGGACCAACATGTATGAGAGGTGAGACAAAAGTAATATGTGATGGTAATTATTTAGAGCGCCCGCGTTCGTCGTTCGAGAAAGCATTCTACCCAAAAGGTTCTAACAGTTATGGTGCGATCGATTGGATGCACTCTGTGGAAAAGCGGGAGGGAATTCACATTCACCACGAACAGTGCGGACACGGAGGTGAAAGATGGATTTTAGGAGCTCCGGTAGATGGATACTGTCCAGAAACCAATACCGTATATCAATATCACGGCTGTTACTGGCACGGGTGTGAGATTCATGCAAAGCATAAAAAAGAAGAACGCCGCATCCACAATGAGAAGAGATAAAGTTATTAGAAAAAGCAAATGAATTCAACCTAGTAGTTATGTGGGAATGCGAATTTCGAGAACGGGTAAAGAATAAATATCGGTTGCGACACTACTCTTTATCCATATCAGATAGTATACGATTTTGAGGTGTATCTCCAGCCAGAAGTTGAAACTACCGGTAATAGTTTAGAGTACGAAGCTGAGCACGTTCCGGTAAGCGTTAGTATAGGAGATAATTTCTCAGGAACTGTAACTCATATTTCTGATAAAGATCCCGCAAAACTTATAGAAAAATTCGCAGAAGATTTGAAAGTCAGGGGAAAAGCTATAAGAGAAGAAGTATGGTCAAGATACGAATTTAATACGGAATATTTACGCGAAAAACAAATCGCCCAGATCGAACAGTGGATAGATCAAGTACCGTTTATAGGTTTTAACAGCAGTAAGTATGATATAAATTTAATAAAGAAATATTTAGTAGGTGAACTGTCATCAACAACGAAGAAAGTAATGGTTGGAAATAGGGCGAGCGCGACAATATTTCTATTTACTCCGGAGTTTAGATTTCTTGATGTAATACTTTACCTAGGACCCGGTGTAAGTTACGATTAGTTGGATAAAAGCCTACGACTGCAAAGGACAGAAATCTTTCTTTCCTTACGAGTGGTTCGATTCTACAGACAAGCTAGATTACCCGGACTACCGGATATAGAGAATTGGTATTCCAAACTATCTGGGAAAATGTTACTAGACGAAACGGAATTAAGTAAATGTCGTAGAATTTTCGAAGAAAATAATATGAAAACTTTCAGAGATTGGTTGAAATATTATAACGATTTAGATGTAGCACCGTTCCTAGAAGCTGTGGGAAAAATGTGTGAATTTTATAAACACAGGGGTGTAGATATTTTCAAAGACGCGGTAACACTACCGGGTGTGGCTATACAATATTTATTGAGAGGAACCATTAAAGAACAAAAATCTTCAAAGACGACTATACCGGAGGATGCTCTATGCGCACCGAAAGAAGAAACATACAAAATGATGAAAGACGCTCTAGTTGGTGGTCCATCAATAGTATTTACACGATATGCGGAAGCCGGTGTTTCAAATATTAGAGTGGGTTCCAAACCTTGCGAGGCTGTTTTGGGGTACGACGCAAACGCGTTATATTTATCTACGTTAAATAAGAGATGCCGTGTGGGAAAGAAACTATACATCTATATACCCACATAATCCTAAACTTATTAAAAAGTTTAGTAAAATAGAGTATATCCGGAGACTGTTTGGGTTTGCGGAGGTGGATATAGAAGTTCCACGCAACTTAAAAAGATAAGTTTTCCGAAATGTCTCCACTTTTTATAAGAGAAGTAGAGGTTGATGAAGTTCCCGCGCACATGTTAAAATATTTAACAGATACTGGCCGAACTAGAGGAAACGGAAGAAAATTGGTGGGATCTATGTCGGCCACTAAAGTATTGCTGTACGCGCCACTGTTGAAATGGTATTTAAAACACGGCCTAGAAATAACGGGAGTTTATCGTGTTATAGATTATATTAGTGGTAAACCCTTCGAATGGTTCACTAAAGAAGTTACAGCCGCAAGACGAACGGGGGATGTAGAACCGAATAAGAAACCGGTGGCCGACATAATGAAATTATTAGGAAACTCGTGTTGCGGAAAAATGATAGAGGCAACGGAGAGACATTTAAATACGACATATACGCGAGACGAAACCTGTGTTGACAAAGCATTAAGATCCGCGTATTTTGATGATTTGGAAGAGATAGGAGATGCGTACGAAATATCTTCAAGAAAACCCCGGTGCTCAGTAAAGAGACCATTCCACTGCGGAATAGTGGTTTATCAACTAGCTAAATTGAGAATGTTGGAATTTTACTACGAATTTCTAGACAAATACGTAAAAAGAGAAGACTTTGAATTAATACAGATGGACACGGATAGTATGTATATAGGAGTTAGTGGAAAAATGATAGAGGAATTGATTAGACCTTACTAGACGAGTTTGAAAAAGAAAAAAAGAAATGGTTGGCTTGGGATAAATGGAGTAATAGAGAACCAGGACTTTTCAAAATGGAATTTAGCGGAGATAGGGCTATAGTGTTATCTAGTAAGTGTTATTTCGTAGAAAAATTTAATTCAATTAATAAAAACTCCGCGAAAGGAATGTCCAAGAGAACTAACGATTTAAATTGGGATAGATATAAACGAGTACTAAGCGAAACTACAGAAGATGGAAAACACATTATAGATGTAGCGCAAAATAGAGGATTTAAAATGAAAGACGGCGTTATGAATACGTACTGTGAACGAAAATTAGGACTATCTGCGTACTACGATAAAAGACGCGTGTTATCGGACGGAATACATACGGAACCTCTCTAAAGACTCTGACGATCCAGGGGTAACTGGGTGTCAGAAGGCACCATAAGAAGTTCTTCGCGAACAAACCCTCGAGAGGGCCCATCATCCAAATAGTAGAGCACGGGCTCATCGGGTTTGGTAATAGATCGATCTAGATGATATACATTGAGAGACCACACGGGATCAGTCGCGCTGTGGCTGCCACCTTCGAGCTCTCCCGGTTGATAGAGGTACCGGACGTCAATATCCGATGGAAGCCGTTGCTCCTCTAAACCAACGGGTCGCCCGCGCGAGACGGCAGAGGGCTTGCTCGTCACCCTTTTAAACTTGATAGCATCTACGGGCTTCTTACCTATCAATCTGGTCACCTCTCCGTTCAGTGCGGAGACCACGGCGGGCAGTCTGGCCACCCATTCGGTCGATCGCGAATGAGGGTCTACAAGTTCTTTAGCGTATTGGTGTCCGAACAGTCTCTCAGCCAGGGTTCGATTGAAGCGTTCCACGATCCCTTGGTCCCGGTGGATGTTGACGCGGCCGCGTCTGATAGAAACTTTGTGCTTAGACAATAGATGAGAGACCGCGCCCATGAACTCGCGGCCGGGATCGACCTGGAGAAGATTCGGCCATTTGAGAGGACTCCTCTTATATATTCGGGAAAGAGCCTCGGCCACCTCCTTAGACTCTTTAGTGGCCAACGGCTCAGCCCCCTTATAATGACTCGCTACATCAACGATTGTCAGTGCGTACTTGTACGTCTTGCGACCGACGCGATCGTGAGCGAGAAACAGGAGATCCGCTTGGTGAACTTGGTTCGGAACCGGCACGTCGAATTTCGGGCGCGGAATATTGTGAGGCGCGGGTAAATAGATCTGCCAGATGGCCTGCTTCTTGAACCATTTCTTGACAGCGTTTTCGGAAACCTTGGTCGTCGCCGCGAGGTTCTTGATGGCCGCGAGTCCCTTCCAGTAGCCGCGTGGGCTATAGTACGTATTCGCCAGCTTCCGCGTTAGTTTGGTATCAAGTTTACGCATGTTCATCGTATGCGAAGTATTCTAATATATCGGACAATCTCCAACATGCACTCGTCAGCTCGTCCGGTAACTGCGTCATTAATAATAAACCTTTGTTGGAAGTACAATCACATTTGGAGGTTAAGTTCTGAAGGAACTCGGAGGAATCGATTGGAGTTGAGGAGGATTCTAACATCCGCTTTGCGAAAAGGGTGGCCGCATTTCCGTCCTCGCGCCACGTCTCGAGAGAATCTTGGGCCAGACGAATCATACTCTTTGCACCAGCTATACGATGTTTTTGGGCAGTGTACCCTACATCGATCATAGCGTAATAAAGTTCGTCAACTGACATCGTTCTATATATATTTATAAAAAAAAAAAATTTAAAATAATTATTAATTTTGTAAAAATTATTAATTTAAAATTTCGATTGAATATAGTAGCCGACGAAACCCACCACACACATTCCCACGACGATGAACGCGATCTCGTGGTCTTTTTGGGCCTCTGACGGTACATAGAAATCTGAAAGTTGCGGCTCACGATCCAGTGGCGCGAGACTTCTCTGCGGATATGCCAGCGCGTTCTCGCGGTTGGCTTCTTCAACGTTCTGGAAAGTTTGCGCGGCGTGATTCTCGCGGCGAAGCTCTTCGTTGACCCAGTCCAGATGGGCGGTTCGTTTTTTCGACCACACTTCCTTTGCGCTCTGGAGTTGTTCTACAGCTAAATCGTGACTATTGCGCTCCTCATCCACGTTCGAGCTTCTCATTTTCGAGAATAGAAAGTTGCTACCGCTGAGCGCCAATGCGTTTACAAGCGCACCACCTATCATTATTCCGATCGAAGCCATTTTATTTCCATATATTAACGGGTAGAATTCCAGCTTTAATTAGATAATCTCGGGTCAAAACTGCGGCAGCTACATCTAAGGTCACGAACCCTATGTCTCTCGCAGTAAAGTCCAATTTGGGAGCGGACCCTCCTAGGGTCATCTTTGATATTCGAGCGTACCCGATACTGAGACCCGATATCACCACGGCGTGATAAAGCGCATTCACTATCATTTTACCATCTTGTTCAGCCATTATTGCATATAAAAAGGATCGCGTTTAATGTTTAAATGGGGCGCATCCAACAGTGTTGGGGGTTGTTTTTTCAATTTCAACCTCGTTGATGACCTGTTGTTGAAACGGTAAAGCACATACAGGGTGCCCACAACCGACAGACCACCAACAACAACCCACGGGATCCAATCAGTATTGGGAGTTGGAGCAATCGGTTTCGATCCAATAGCGATTGGGGGAGAAAGAAACAGCTGCCACGGGTGTTTTGTCATCTCCGATTGCAACTCCAATCTCAATTTGAGTTTGACATCTCGAAGCTCGGCGAGTATTTTATCTTGTTTAACTTTTCGGGTGGCAGCCGCCGCCCGCCCAGCTGCCTGTCTTTTTGGGTTTTTATGTCGTGCTGTTGAGGGTTCATCCAACGTGCTCTGGTTCAACTCCAATTTTGATTGGGTTGAGTGTGGTTCCGTCACTCTCGCGGGTGTGTCTTGTGTCATCATTTATAATATTAGGGCTTATAGTTCATGGGCATATATGTCCAAATTGACAGTGTTTACCCGTGGTCAACGCGGTTGTCAGCGGAGCTAAGTACATTTCAAACTTGTGATAAATTGAGCAGCATACCGTTCTAAGAGTGTGTCCTATAAAAGGGTCAGTCTCTAGATCGTGAATCAACCCCGCGGTGTCTGGTATAGGGAGAAGTATACTAACGGTGGTAGCGTACAAATGAATAGCCGCCGATCCGAGAGTTTTTGTTATCTCCGCACCTAATTTGGATTCGTATCGCGCGTACATCGTATCGACCTCCGCATCTGACATCTTATCCACCAGCGCAGCTAGACGCTCGCGACGCCCGCGTTTTCATTTTCTTTCGGGACCGTATCGGCAGTAGTGCTTACAGGTGTTCCTACAGTTTCAGTCGTGTCGGCAGTCGGAGCGACTGTTTGTTCCATTTGCTGATCGAGAAGTTTTTCGCAGTTCATTTTTCTTAAAATTAATTTAATTATTCTTACGAGTCTCATAAGTCTAACATATTGCCAAGCGCACCACCAGATACTTATGATCACCGTTATGCTTGCAATAAAGCTCGCAGCGGAGCAACAAATTCTTAGCAATTGCTCAGCATTGTTAAGCATTTTCTCAGCATTGTTAAGTATTTGTTAAGCATTGTTCAACATTGTTCAGAAATTGCTTAGCATTGCTCAGCATTTGTTCAGTAATTGTTCAGTAATTGCTCAGCATTGTTCAGCATTTGCTCAGCATTGTTAAGCATTTACTCAGCAGTTACTAATTAATTACATTATAAGCAGTTGGTTGATCAGTCTTTAGCAGAAGCTTGGCGTGCTTAGTTTCCGAAAGTATCTGTCGAACCTCCAGGCTCTCCTCGCGTGTTGGGATAACGTCGTTCTCTCGAAGACATTGTTTGCTCACGCAGATCCTTTAGGACGGCGTTGTACTTCTGAGTGGAGATCCATACGCTTTGCCTCGCATGGCGGCCAGAAAATGCGAGCTCAGAGAGCATGTCCTTCTTTTTGGTTATCGCCACCTTGCCCGAGCAGTCGTCAATCACGTATAGGGTGGGCTCTCCCTGGAATATTTGATAGAAGACACGCAGCCAACCGTGAAGCCTGTCGCCGGGGTCAATAACGTATACCTCAGGGTCAGTCCATATCCACGGGCGCCGCTGATAAGTATCGTTGTGCCGCACAGTGGGACACAGGATCACAATGTGACGAAAGGCATCGTGGTAGGAGCCCTCGAGTAAGTCGAGGATGAAAACCGTTTTTCCGCATCCTGTCTGCCCACATATTATGGCAGAGTGGGCATCTCCAATCGTGAATTGGTATTGATTTTTAGTAGATCGCTGAGACGTATCGGCCATCTTCTATATTGAGTTGCGCGTCCGTTATTATATATAAGTATACGTTCAATGTGCCAGCTCCATCCGCCTCTTTTGGTTATCTGGATTGTCACACCCCTCACTAGCGTTTCTTCTAACTTGGCGTCCACTACCGTGCATTTGGTCGTCGTCGCTGGCTCGCATGTCTAGCCATAGAGCGTATTTGGTAGTCAAGAAAATCCCGAGAGGGAGACGTCCGAGAGCTGCAGGTCTTTGGCAACCGCGGCAACCTCCGGGGGGAACGCTTAGAGCCGGAAGCAAAATGTTTCCTTACTTCGTCCCACTGCTGGTGCGCGCAAAGACCCGCGCTGTAGAGTTGGATTGGGTACTCATCGATCGTCACCTTCTAACTTCGTGATTTTGGGGTTATAAAATTTGTCGGATTTTCTAGCTCCGAGCGCCGAAAACCGACCCTCCTCGACAACATCAGTATACATTTCATCAAGCGGTGGGGGATACGTTGACGTTAATATTCCAAACAATGTGTCGCTTTTGTCTTTCGTCATCTTGCGGTGGCGAAGAACTCGGTCGTAAAGTATGGCAACGCGCCCGGCGTACTGGGATCTGATTAATCGCGCGAGTTCGGGCATCGTGACCATGTCGTACTCCAGCGAAACATTGTCGATCGTATACTTCGATGTCATGTCAGTGGCTATGAGAACTCGGCCGTAGTCGTTGAACGTTAGTTCGTATTCGAGGCGGTCAGCTAAGGCACTCTGATAGTAGGGCATGTGACTCTCCAGCAACTCAAAGTCGAGCGGGATGTAGAATCGGTTGCCGTAAGCGGCCGCGACCGCGTTGTCGCTCGCGAATTTATCTACCTTGTCACCAGCCCTGATTCTAAGTCTGGTTACGTTCTTATTTCGACTGGTGTCAATACCCTGATATACCGCATTTTCGCGCTCTTGCGCCGTCTTCCACAGGTCCTGGTAGCAATGGTAGACGTCGCTGTCATCGATCGACATCACCTCATTACCAGAAATCTTTATCATAGTCTTCTTGACGATGGCGCGACCCAGGTTCTGAACGATGGTTCGGTCCGCGTCCGTCGATGTAAGCGAAATAGTGAAAGCGAGGCGAACAGTCCCCCGCATAATGACGTCGATAGCTCCGAGGTTGGGGAAGCGGACTAAGAGCTGCTGGTTCTGGTCGATCGTCGATGGGTTGTTCGTAATAACGACACTCTGTCTCACACCTTTTGCCCCGAGGGGCTCACGCAGTCTGCGATATGGATTGAGTTTACGACCGTATTGACTCGAAGACATAATCTATTAAACCTGTATGGTTTTGTCTTTAATATAATAATTATTAAAGATGGCTGGTCTCGATATTGGCATGGACGAATTCAATCGCACTACGGGCGACCGAGACGATTACCTCGAAGATTACGATATTGACATGGATGAAATCGGTACATCCGATTTCCGCGATGACGATGCCTTCTACGGCATTGCCGAAACGCCAACGTGGGCGGGCGGTGCCGATATTCCTGCGGGATCTCCGAGGGTGAGCTGGCTCCTCTCGGGGAAACGGATTCTCTGGTGAAAAAGTGGGAGAGTATAGTGTCTAACTACGGCATCAAGGCCACGTTGGAGTTTCGCAGCACTAAAAGAGGAGACCTGTGGGTTAAATGGGGCAAGAACTGGAAGTTGCTGACGTACAAGAACGACCCGAACCGGTTCCTCGGCCCCTCTTCCTTGGGCCGATATGGAGTAATATTCGCTCGAGCTCTCGGATTGACCGGGGACCGGTCGCAGGTGCCTAAAAAAATTATAAAAACAATTATGCTGGCCCGCGCTGTAGAGGCCCTCAAGTCTACCGACGAAACGATTGCGAAGACGGCCTCCGCGATAGAAACTGTCGAGCTCAGCGAACTCCCTCAAATAGCCACCGACACGGTGGAAACTACGGTCAACGAAATAAACGGCACGAAGTTTGACCCACCATTACCTCTTCGCGAACTCATGGGACTCGATAAGGTTCTGCAAACGGTCCGGGGCGAACTGGTCAATAACCTCTCCAAACTCACGGTGCTGGACGAACATATCGCGCAAGAAGAAAGGAAAATAAAGGAAGCCCGTGGCGATAGAGAATCTACCGAGCGGATCAACAAACTCCTGCGGTCGTTGCGGGACGAAAGAGAAGCTCGCATGGAGGTTGTCTCGACAAACCGTGAGGCACTTTCCGGCCAATTAAGTCGGAGCCACGAAACAATCTCGAGGGTCCTGCACGAGGACACGACACTCGGTGAGCGTCTTCGCACTCTGTTCAGAGAGAAGGGCGTCACGATAGTAACCATTATCGCAGTTTTCACCATGATTATATCGACCCTAATTCTATCTATATCGTCTCTAGTTCTATCTATCACGGGTGGTTCGGCACCAGCACCCGCGCCAGCGCCAGCACCAGCGCCAGCGCCAGCACCAGCACCAGCTCCATCCGGTGGAGCCAAAGAATGGATAAAAAAACAACTAAAAGCCCTCGCCAATCTCTTGGCTAAATTAGCAGGAAAGTTGGCTGCCGCGCTGCCTGGGTTGATCGGGGGTCTCCTCTCCTTCTTACTATCTATATTATCAAAAACGGTCGGATGGCTCGCCAATAATGTTTGGGCTCTAATCGTGGCAATCGCCGGTCTCCTACTTTTAGCCTCTCGAGAGTTCCTAAATCCAAAGCACAAATAGTCCGGCCGCCACGAGGGCTACGACGAGCCCTAATTTCTCCTCCTCGTGGGTTGTGACACTATTTCCCCGCCAATCGCGTTCAACAGTGTTGAGGGGGGAACTCAATTCGTGAATTGGGGGTCCTATTGCAGAGGGTGAAACTGGAGCGGAACTCGGTGGAACACTGGGTTCAAATGAACTTGATGGGGTGTCCAATTCGTGAATTGGTGTGGGTGCTTACGGTTTTATGAAATCTTTTTCAAATTTATTTGAATTTCCACTGTTGAACCCGACCGTCTTGGGGGGGAGTTTGATGATACCAGTGTTCACGGTCCCGTTGCGGCCGATTTTTTGATTGGTGGTTGCGACTACGATCTGATTATTGTAACCGTCAACCGGGTCGTCTCGTAGTATCATATTACTCCGTGCCATATAAAGACCTATTCCAAATGCGTAGTCTACCGGGGTGCGGGCAGTCTGTAAAACATCTTGATAATTCTGGATCGCCTTCTGGAGGTCCACCTTAGCTGAGATGGCGTCCTCGACAAGTGCCAAGAACTGTTTTTGTGCGTCAAAGGCCGTTCCCATGCCCAGTATAGCGCTGCGCGTTTGCTTCTGTGAGGCGAGGATTGTCCATACGTATATGCGAATAGATTCGTTTAGGCGAATAACCCCACCCTGCGTAAATCCAGTGCTTTCATCTAACATAAATGTGGTCCACGCATTTCGCATCTGTGGAGTATCACCCAGGTCTAGGTATTCCACATGGGCTACTTTAGTAGGCAGCCAATGGCAATCACCAAGCACCAAGCACTTCAGCACCGAACGTCATCTTATTCAACTTATAATTATATTTAGTCCATGTTGCCATTTTTCTAACTGGTGGTGGGGTGGCCCCTCGAGCGCTCCATAGCCCTGAGAAATATACTGGAACTTTATCCAGACGCTCCCCACTAACTAAGCCTTTAAGGTGAACTAACCCTAAACTGTTGGTTGGGGTGTATACTTTCTGTCTCCAGTCGGCGTCTTTTGATACCCCAAATTCGCTACTCAATCTTTCGAACGCCTTACGGTCGTATGTGCTGGAAATGGGATCCCAGCCATCGTCTTGAGGCAGTGGAATATCTAGTTCTTTGAGAATCCTCCTAATTGTGTAATACACGTGAAAGTTGTAGACACTTCGGAGCATGATATTTTTGGATGTCAAATGGTCTTGATGCGAAACTCCGCATCCGGCCGTTGCGCACCATACAGCGAAATTTAGCTGGTTCTGCCAGAAGTTCATATGGGAAAAATCCCAGCTTAATATTACATCTTGACTAGTAGTCTTTGGAACTACAAGGTGGTTAACAACGTCTTTTTGCGTGTATTTACCTCCGACCGCGTACTTTGCATTAGAGTTAAAGCTAAATGCTTGGGTATCCATTGAAAGATATTTATTATACCCACTTTTTTTGTAAAAAAAAACGGGTATATTGTTTTCGTCACGGGTGTCCGTCCGTCCGTACGTCCGTACGTCCGTACGTCCGTCCGTACGTCCGTCACGTTTCTTGTAACTCGAAAAAACTCACCTTCATACCTACGTCGCTGATATTGGTATGTAGCTTCGTTATCATGTGCAGATGCGCAAAGTGAATTTGGATTTTTGATCCGACCTCCATCATGGATTATCTCCCCCTTTTCGGACTCAGAATTTCCCATTTTTTCCTCGTAACTCGAAAAACTTTTTCACCTTCATACCTACGCGCCTGATATTTGGTATGTAGCTTCGTTATCATGTGCAGATGCGCAAAGTGAATTTGGATTTTTGATCCGACCCTCCATCATGGATTATCTCCCCCTTTCGGACTCAGAATTTCCCATTTTTTCCTCGTAACTCGAAAAACTTTTTCACCTTCATACCTACGCGCCTGATATTTGGTATGTAGCTTCGTTATCATGTGCAGATGCGCAAAGTGAATTTGGATTTTTGATCCGACCCTCCATCATGGATTATCTCCCCCTTTCGGACTCAGAATTTCCCATTTTTTCCTCGTAACTCTAAAAACTTTTTCACCTTCATACCTACGCGCTGCCTATATTTGGTATGTAGCTTCGTTATCATGTGCAGATGCGCAAAGTGATTTGGATTTTTGATCCGACCCTCCATCATGGATTATCTCCCCCTTTCGGACTCAGAATTTTTCCCATTTTTTCCTCGTAACTCGAAAAAAAACTTTTTCTTACCTTCATACCTACGCGCTGATATTTGGTATGTAGCTTCGTTATCATATGCAGATGCGCAAAGTGAATTTGGATTTTTTTTTGATCCAACCCTCCATCATGGATTATCTCTTTCGGACTCACAATTTCCCCATTTTTTCCTCGTAACTCGAAAAACTTTTTCACCTTCATCCTACGAGCCTCATATTTGCTATGTAGCTTCGTTATCATGTGCAGATGCGCAAAGTGAATTCGGATTTTTGATCCGACCCTCCATCATGGATTATCTCCCCCTTTCGGACTCACAATTTCCCATTTTTTCCTTGTAACTCGAAAAACTTTTTCACCTTACATACCTACGCTCCTGATATTTGGTATGTAGCTTCGTTATCATGTGCAGATGCGCAAAGTGAATTCGGATTTTGGATCCGACCCTCCATCATGGATTATCTCCCCCTTTCGGACTCACAATTTCCCATTTTTTCCTTGTAACTCGAAAAACTTTTTCACCTTCATACCTACGCGCCTGATATTTGGTATGTAGCTTCGTTATCATGTGCAGATGCGCAAAGTGAATTCGGATTTTTGATCCGACCCTCCATCATGAATTATCTCCCCCTTTCGGACTCAGAATTTCCCATTTTTTCCTTGTAACTCGAAAAACTTTTTCACCTTCATACCTACGCTCCTGATATTTGATATGTACCTTCGTTATGATGTGCAAAGTGAATTCCGATTTTTGATCGGACCTTCCATCATGGATTATCTCCCCCTTTCGGACTTAGAATTTGACTATTTTTCCTCGTAGGTCGAAAAACTTTTTCACCTTAATACCTACGCGTCTGATATTTGGTTCGTAGCTTCGTTTTGATGTGCTGATGCGCAAAGTGAATTCGGATTTTTTATCCGACCCTCCATCATGGATTACCTCCCCCTTTCGGACTTAACATTTGGGAAAAGTGGGTATATTGCGATGGCGCGCCATCGACTTTTTCTAGTTATGTTTGCTTCTATCACTAATGTTCAAAATGGGAGTTGTGAACTTCAAAAGTCAATCGAAAACTGCTGCGGAAAACGCTGGGTAGGCCTCAGATCAATCACCTTCACGGTCGGGTGGAAAAACGTGGGGGATGGCGAAGGGTTCAGCTACATGAAGGATAGACGACAAGTAGGTGTAGAGCTGTCCCCCGGCCTTTGGAGTTCGAGATCCCTCCAAGCTTTTGTTGCGTCGGAGCTTGCTGGTAGAGCCAGCCTCACAATCTCGAAGGTTACCGGACTCGCGACATTTACCGTCGAACCCGCCAACCAGGTAACGATCACCCCAGCTTTGGCTGTGCGGCTCGGTTTTACAAAAACATACTCCGACAATAGGGTTGGTTTAACCCGGACGGGCGAGCACGTCGGTGACATCCCAGTAAACTTCGTCTTCACGAAAACTCTCAGAGTGCACCTGGATCAGCTGAACACATCGTACAACACGTTAGACGGAGCTCCCAGTACATTACTAAAAACTGTGCACGCCAGCGACTGTTTCTATGGTGAGACCCTGACCTTATACTTCCCAACCCCGGAGATGAAAGTTTTGGAATCGGGACACTTCCACGAGTTGAAGGTTTCTATTCTAGATGATAAAGCGCAGAGTTTTTAGAATAACTATTACTCGATTCGAGCGTTCTCGAAATAACCGATTAAACATAATATATATACGTATTAATCATGAGCATATACGGTCCAGGTAGTTCCAACTTAGAACGGGACGTTACCGTCGCGGCCGCAGCATACGATGAAGCCGCAATGAGAAGGCTGGAGAGGGGCGTATCACAGTCCCACACAATTTTAACTAGGGCGATTGAACAAATTAGAACGTTGCAAGCTAGCAGACACGTCATAACAGTTTGTGCCGAGGAGCGGGGTTCACTAAGCGAGGGGGCCTACGAATATTCATTCAGTGCCAACACGAGCAAACAGATACGGGGGATACACCTGGCAGTGTCCGGGACGATTTTTCGAATGGCGGTCTGCTCGGTCAACTTTCGCGGACACGCCACTGCCGAAGTCCGAGTGAATGTCGTCCTGAATGGTGTAGAACAGAATATTGGCATCACCAAGCACGCGGGACAGAGGTCAGGGTTTACTATATTCGATGATGACACTACAATTAAAGTTTCGGCAGGTAGTGTTATTAACTTTGTTACAAAAATTGCTGACCCATCAGCTTCCTCCACTGTAGTGACACTGTTAATACAACTTGATTTATGATGAATGATGAGAAACTATATCCACACTTACCTTCGGTGGACGGTCGAGCCCGGCATCCTTTAGGATGACCAGGATCGTCGAGATAGAACATATTCTACAACACGAGGGAGAGACGCGGACGGGTTATGCGAAGAAATATAGACGGTCGGTCAATATATTAGAGGGGGTGAGCACCGCGTTAGCCACAGCATCCGTTATAAGTGGGGTGGGGAGTGTGTCTTTATTGTCAACAGTTGTCGCTGCACCGGTCGCGGCGGCCTTGAGTGCTGTAGCGGCGGGGGCGGGACTGTTTTGCATGACGACCAGACTCGTGGGCCGAAAACTAGAGGCCAAGAGTCGAAAGCACGATCGAACAGTGGTTCTCGCGAGATCTAAGAAAAACAGTATTGACGTTATCGTGTCGAAAGCGATAACCGACAACAATATATCGGATAGCGAGTTCAAAATGGTCGTCGAAGAGATGGTCAGATACCAGGAGTTAAAGGGTACTATCCGGTCCAAGGCTCGACCACAAATTCTGACGGACGAAGACGTAAAAAAACTTGTAATGGAGGGGAGGGCCGACGAGAGAAAAAATCTCCTCGACCGTCTCGGGACGTGATATGCTTATTCGCGTGTTTGAGGCAACAGCAGGATATTCCTCCACCTTACAGCCCAGCTGTTCCGACGGCCCCTCCATACGGAACATAAATAAAATTTTAGGGCCCCGTTACGACACCCACTGACCACCATACATTTCTATAACCGCATTCAACAACGCATCTCGATATCTTGTCGACTATGGTTAAACTAAATACACGCCAGGCGCTATTGGAGATATACACCGGTGACTGTTTTGTGTGTGTGTGTTTCTCCAATACACACCGCGGCCTCGATTACTCAACTGTTATATACACCCTCGTGTGTGTATTACAGCCGATAATATGGCAGCCCGCTATCGATATTTCCGGAAATAGTTCTTACATTCTTATTGGTTGTCATGTTTTTTTATTTTTCTAATTTTACTTTTTAATAATTTAGAACGTTATAACCTATATTATTAAATAAAAAATGAACTTGTTATATATAAAACAAATAAAAATAAACGAGTAAATATTTGGTATTGCACGGTTTTAGCTTCATATATGTAAAATTAACAACAATAATTTGTCTTGGGGACGCCCCTTGACAAGAAAAACAAAAATGAGCGCTCAGTGCTTCCGTGCAGGCACTTCCAAGGTTGCCTAGAATTTCGACACTGGTTCCTAGATCAGCCGATAGATGGGGGTGTGCTGTACAGGCAGCTATTACACCCGGCTAGCCACAACATGAGACGAGCAAGACAAAGACAAAGAACAGAGAAGGTGGCTAGCCGGGTGGGCCCAGAAGGGTTTTGCTGGCGCGGGTTTGAGTCCCACTCTAGGGGTTAATTTTTTTTTAATTTTTTTTCTTTCTCTTTTTTAATTTTTTACAAATTATTAATAATTTTTCAATATCGTAGCAATAAATTAGCTATAGTGGAGGAGGAAAATGCCGTGTTGAAAAATAAATATGAGGTATTTATGACAACGGGATGAAAATAAATCCTTTTTATTAGTATAGTTTTATCTGTTCAATTGGACGTTAAATGAACATGAGGTATTTATGACAACGAGACGAAAACAAATCCTTTTTATTACTATAGTTTTATCTGTTCAATTGGACCTCTTTTCAACTTATGTATTTATGACACCAATTGTCACGTTTTTGCTGTAGGGTGACAATTTCCTCGTTAACCAATTTTGGAGTTTTTCGGGGGGTGGTGGAGTAGTATATAGGGTGGAAAATGATACCACCGTTAGGTGGTATCATTTTGACTCCCTATATACTACTAACCACATATATACAACCTGATACGATCAGTAAACATTGGGACTATCAATGTACCCTTGGACTAGCAACAGCCTAGGTGGGCTCAACATGTGGGTTGTGGCCTTCTGTTATGCATATTGGACAACGTTTTCAAGTTCTGGCGGCCATCTTGGACGCCATATTATTTAAAATATAAACTTATTGAAGCCTTAATAATAGTAAATGTAACTCCAAGACAATTAAAAATCAATTTGTATATGCTATGAAGAAAATGTAACGTTTACATATTTTATTGGCAATTTTGGCGACCATCTTGGATATTTGAAAGGTTAAGCGACTCATACTCATTGGAAAGGTTAATATATGCCACCCTATATGTAAACATGTTCATTATAGTCACCTTAATGTGTTTAATAAATTTATGTCGGCCTTCTTGGACGCCATCTTGAATTCTGGATTAATCTCCAGTGGGATTCATGGGGAGTTTTGATATGTTTCTCCTAATGATATTCCGGACCTATACTGAAAAATTCATGTTTGGCTTATTTTTTTCCGATCTTTGGCGATCTTATGTCTAATACTATTCGCCTATGTGGTTCATGTGTAGCAATATTTTGATTCCATGTACTTATGTATGCTTTCAGACAGACTTGTCGGTATATGACAATATCGTTATATTTGGCGTCGGAGAAATGGTAAGTGAAAATGCTTTGTCAAATTAGTATTTACATTCACCCTACTTTCTAAGCCAATCGCTGGCCAATATTGCGCTCCACTTATTTCACATGTTGCAAGATTTAGCCCCAATAAGTTACATATTACCAGATTTATTGACTACCTGTTCGACAGGAAATAGAAAATCAATACTCAGATGGGAGACTGCATTATAAACCTGACTTATTATAAGTATGTTGTTGTTCACATATTGGATTGTTAACAAATTAAATGGTGCAGTCGCTAACACTCCCTCGCACAATTAATTAATTAATTCCTTAAAAAAGTCCAATATGTGAACAATAAGAACATTCCTATCTGTATATGCCAATGCTGTCGAGCGGATGTAAAATCCCAATCAATCAAGAATTCCCCTCTGTCAAATCCCCTCTGTCAGTCCCCTCTGTCAAATCCCCTCTGTCAGTCCCCTCTGTCAAATCCCCTCTGTCAGTCCCCTCTGTCAAATCACAATCAATCACACAGTCAGTTTGTAAATTCCAATCAATATAATACAGATATGTACATGAGCATGCTGTTGAATGGACATAAAACCTCAATATGTCAATCATATCAAACATTCCCATTTGCATATGACCATTCAGTTGAACAGACTTAAAAAAAAAACATTCAATCAATGAATTAATCATCTATTTCAGATGCCGAAGCTGGAATCGAAATTCAACAAAGAAATTCCGAAGCACTGCCAAGTGATATCTTGCCGTTCTCAGCTCTCGAAATGGGAACCAATGTTCACGATGGGAACAGAACTAGACATTGTGTGGGTGTACAGACATCCGAAATCCAACGATCAGTGGCCCACGACGAAAGGAGAGATACAAAAGTTGTATAACTTCACGGACCAGGAAATGAGAATGGTAGAACTTGGCAGAACAGCAGAGAACTCAGTCTACCAGAAACAGAGTGCGTCCGACGAGGAGGATGACTATGACTTACCGACGGGGTTATAGAACTTCATGTGACCCGTCAGGAGACATGCCATGTGATTTTGTACCTTCGGACATCTGCGTAATTTCATTAAATACGTTTACAAAATACAATATTTTTCATAAATATAGTAAAAAGTTGACAACATTTTCAGAGTACATGTACATGCATGCTCTGAAATTTGTGTCAATTTCTGACGTCATTTACGGAAAATATCCCATTTTCTGTAAATATATTTCATGATATATCTCAGATGTCCGTATGTACAAAATCGCATGGCGTGTCTCATATAAGGTTCGACCATGTCCAGCCGTGGGTAAACGTTTGCCGTGGTACGAGGTATTGCTTGAACCCCAAAGCCATAGGCCGTGGGTTGAAACAGTTCCCGAGTGTCGCGGCAAACATTTACCCACGGCCGTACATTGTCGAAATGCACAGCGCATCATGCAGCCGCATAAATTTCCAAATTTTAGTGCGACCTTTGTGAACTGTTCTGGTGACGTAATGGCGTGTTCTAGTAACGTCATGAGACACATGCATTACATTGGTGTTGGCTTGGCCCTGGAATGAGCATTGTCTACAGCCATGGTCAAACAGCACGCTCTGTACATTTGAACACGGCTGTGAGCGGTGTCGAACAATGGCAGTCATGTAACAATAGCTTATTATTGAGTTCGCAACTGGTTAGCTCCGGGATTTAACATGGGGAAACAAAAAAAATTCATAATAAAATGAATATTGGACGAAATTTCATGAAATAAAAAGAAGGCTCATTCTTAAATGTTGCTAAAATTTAATATTGTTAAAAAAATTATTGTTTTTGCATTGTTTATATAGCCGTATAATTTGTGCCGGTTTTGTGAAACAGACAGTAGTAAATTCAGCTTTCAACAATTTGTGTTATCAGTCACTATTAGGAAAAAAAAGTGTAATACCTGATAAATGAGAGTTCTAGCTGACACTGACACTGGTCTGAAACACAATAAACCCATATTTTCATGGCGGGAAACTTTAACCCATTGCAGTCAAAGTAAAATTAATTTATATTTTTTAGTTGAAAAAATGTAAGTATTTTGTTTATTTCTCCATGAAACTATATAGTGTTACCACTCATTTGAAATGGTGATAACATTATATACTTTCGAGAAGATATAAAGAAATTAGGATATTTTTTTCTCAATTTCTTGTACTACTATTAACTATAACTGCATCCCACATTAATGGGTAGTTAACCATGCCTGTAGCCGATTTCACCAACATTGCAAAATATACTTTTCTAGCAAAGTATACTTTGAGGGAGTAATCATTTATTTTTCTCCAAATGCATTATTTCATATAGAACTAACGACTGCATATATTTGATGATTAAAAGTATGCAGAATTATTATACTGAATTTATTACATTATCATAGCCAAGATCACTTCAATATTTGGACACTTGATACATTTGAGCATTTGGAACACAATTGTGCCGCCATTAACATGACCTTGACCTTTTTTACCTTCACATTTTTGCGAAACACTTAGCCATTGTTTTTGCGTCAAAATGTATGTACAAGCTTCTTCATCATGGTATAACTTTAATATTACTTGACAGATTGCTTCAATATTTGGACACTTGGTATATGTGAGCATTTGGATCACACTCATGCCGCCATCAATATGACCTTGACCTTTTGCTTCAATGGTTGGACACTTGATACATGTCAGTATTTCGAACACACTCTTGCCGCCATTAACATGACCTTGAGCTTTTTTACCTTCACATGGTTTTGGAAACACTTTTATGTAAAAAAAAAATCTTAAATGTTTTAAGCATGCACTTCTCCGACGGTTTTTGTGATGCTTACTTTAGCTCATGGTCATGTTACGGTCAAATGCCTCGACAGACGTGACACCGCTTCCGTGGCAGAATTCTTGTTATCTTTGGCTCTTTTATTTGTTACCTTTGGCTCTTTTATTTGTTACCTGGGAGTTGAATTGGGTTATTGCCCATTATAAAATCAGTAATATTATAACTGATCCTACTGCTTTAGGGAGGGGGCCAAGTGATTCTGGTGTGGCAAGGACCTGGCATCAGATCAGGGTTATTCTGATTTCAGTGCTGAATATATAGTTTTTGTCGAGCCCGCTTGCGGAAAGCGAGTGATCACAATGACGTCCGGGTGTCCGTCCGTCCGTCCGTCCGTCCGAAATCTGCGTTAATGTTTTTGAATACCTTATATCTCTGCAGTCCTAAGTCACATTGACTTGAAAATTCATATGCGTATTAGTCATGATCTATATATTCATGCTGTATCCCACTCATGCGACACCTGTGCCCAAGGTCAAGGTCAAATGACTTCGAAGTTTGCGTTCCGAAATCTGCGTTGAAGTTTTTAAATACCTTATATCTCTGCAGTCCTAAGTCACATTGACTTGAAACTTCATATGCTTATCAGTCATGATCCATATATGCATGCTGTATCCCACTCATGCGGCCCCTGTGCCCAAGGTCAAGGTCAAATGACTTAGAAGTTAGCATTCCGAAATCTGCGTTAAAGTTTTTAAATACCTTATATCTCTGCAGTCCTAAGTCACATTGACTTGAAACTTCATATACTTATTAGTCATCATCCATATATTCATGCTGTATCCCACTCATGCGGCCCCTGTGCCCAAGGTCAAATGACTTAGAAGTTTGCGTTAAAGTTTCTGTCAAAAGTTGCGTTAAAGTTTTCACATGCCTACTATCTCTGTAACCGTAAGTCAGATTTGCTTGAAACTTTGTATGCTTATTGGGCATCAAACTTCAAATAAATACACTCTCAGACCATCAAATGCCTCGGCGGGCTCGACATGCGGGCCGCGGCCATCCTCGTTTTATTGTAAATATTCAGTTCTGATTTTGGGATTCCCTCCCCCCAACCCCATTTGTACAGGTAATAATATATGGGATTTAGTACTAAAACTCATTGACCCGGCCTTAAAGGACCTTAGCTGTTGATAGGCCGTTAAACCCCAACAAACAAACAATTACATAGTTTTGACTAATTCCCTGGATTTTGACATGTAAGGCAAATACATATAGTTTCACATACCTGGGCAATAGTTCTGTCTGCGTGTGGAATAGTCAAAACTATTTTCACCCCTAAAAATTATGACATGATTTTTGTTGAAGTTAAGTCATAAAATTCAACGTAATTTATATTGGTCAGTAGATGTGCCCCACCCAAAATTCACGTTCATTTTATCACATACAGTATATTACAAGTTCAGTAATAAAACAAGTATTTAATGGTAATATGGGGAACAGTCGAAACATTGCCTCTGTGTGCTGTGTACGACATGATGCACTATTGCCCTCAGCTTTCGGCCTCGGATTAATAGTGCCTCGGGTCGTCCGCATCACCTCTAGGCAATAGTTTTGACTGTTCTCCGTATTGCCATGAAAGAACTGTATACTGTTAAATCATGTGGGAAATGTGTGTATTGTAGTGTTTATACATGTACCAGTATGCCAACAGTCCGACTACATAATTACATCTCTGGTTGTACATCTATGTGTGTGTTTTTTCATTTTCAGGTGTATAATATCACTGCCATATGAGTTATAATGACTTGAAACTTCATTATCAGCATCATATTTTTATTCTATAGATCATCAATGCAGAGCATATGCCTGATCACTTACAAATTTGCATTAAAATATCGGCAAAATTATGTTAATAGTTTATTTATCTGTCAATTTTGGTAGCCGATACTGTCAGTGAGCCACTGCTCACAAGTGGCTCACATCGGCTACCAGTACCTTAAAGTACTCTCAATAAAAACATCAGATTGTACTTGAAATCATTCATTTTGATTAGTTAAAACAGATTTTATCACATGAAAACCTTGTCACCGGTATGTCGTGCTGTAGCCCATTTCATAAAAGTGATGTGACACACGAGTCGTAACAGCTGGAACGAATTTGTAACATGTGATTCACATATATGCTTACTGAAGCTACTATAGCCTCTTGTGAACCACATGTTACATGTGGTTCACATATATCATTTATATGCTTACTGAAGCTACTATAGCCTCTTTAGATGTGAAATATCACCAGACTTTCAATGTTTAATTGACATGACATCTGGCACTTAAACATTTCAGAGGAAGATATCGTAAATAAATATGTTAACAAATCCCCCCTCCTGGGTCACATTCCGCAAACCTTGTGTCTGAGAACCAAAGTACTTTGTATGACCTCACGAGTGGAGGAATGCGTCTTATGGCCTTTGCAGCGAGTGTAGACCAAGATCAGCCTGCAAATATGTACAGGCTGATCAGAGTATGCACTGTTTGCTATTCAGGTGTGTATAACATAATGCTAACGAGCACAATGCCATCATGAGCTATATTTGCTATGAATGGCATAAACCCAATTTCTTTAGTCACTTGAATATAAGAAGATAGACTGATAGAGTACAGAAGGCCCATTTCTCCAGTAGCTTATCAGAAGCTAGGCTGGTTACAGATGGCCTAAACATATTTCTTATGATTATTCCTAATCATATTGCTTTTAGGGGGAAGGGGCCAAGTGACATCGGTGTGGTATGGACCTGGCACCATGTCAGGTTATTCTAATTTCAGGGTTGACTATATTTTATCTCGATGTAAATATTCCATTCTGATTTTGGGATTTTCTCCCCAATGCAGCAGGTTAAATACGGGATCGAACCCGTTGGCCCAGTCTTAAATGACCTTAGCTGTTGATAAGCCGTTAAACACCAATACACAAACAAACAAATTCTCCAGTCAGTCACAGATCAGGAGAGGGGCCCATTTTTTCTAGTCAGTAACAGGTCAGGAAATTGTCTGGCAACAATTTACCGTAATGCCAGTGTGCACATTTTGGGGCTTATATTATGTCGGGAGAAAAAATGACCATACTTACTATAAGCCTGATTTATATTGTTATGGGTTGTCAGTGCATGCAGTGTCAAAAGTGGTACATTTGAAACCTTAACTTATATGTATTATAATTTCTGTTTTCTTGCACTCATCTGCTTGATATTTCATATTTATTGCTTTAATTCCTCTACCGGCACGTGATAAATTTACGATCTTCGTGCCCCTGCTAAACAGTGTCCAGGTCACATAATTGGTGCGTTCGAAACCTTAATGCTCGTGTAAATGTCTTATAATGTGTGTTTCCTTTTATCGATCTGCTTGATATTTCACATACGCATTGGTTTAATGGTCCTATACTGCCCTGTGACAAATCCATGATCGTCCCGCCCCCGCTAAACACAGGGTCATGGTCACGTACTTGATGCATTTGAAACCTTAACGGTCATGCACAGATCTGCTTGATATTTCACACACCCATTGCTCTACGATCATCCTGCCCCCGCTAAGCCCAGGGTCAATGTCACATATTTGGGTACTTATGGGGTAGGGGGCGTGGCCTAAGACAATAGAAGACAATGGAACTTATTCCGTACCCCATAAGCCTATTGTGTCTTACGGGGTATTTCCTTTGATCTTTTATATAGCAAGTACCCCCTAAGGTCCGAAATGTAAGTTCGTCCGTGCGTCAGTCTGTCTGTCCGTCCGAAATCTGCGGTAAAGTTTTTAAATACCTTATATCTCTGCAGTCCTAAGTCACATTGACTTGACACTTCATATGCTTATTAGTCATCATCCATATATTCATGCTGTGTCCCACTCATGTGGTCCCTGTGCCCCAAGGTCAAGGTCAAATGACTTAAAAGTTTGCGTTAAAGTTTCTGTCAAAATTTGCGTTAAGTTTTCACATACCTACTATCTCTGTAACCGTAAGTCAGATTTGTTTGAAACTTTGTATGCTTATTGGGCATCATCCATATATTCATTCTGTGTCCCACTCATGCAGCCCCTGTGCTCCAAGGTCAAGGCCAAATGACTTAGAAGTTTGCATTATTATAAAATCTGCGTTAGTTTTTACATGCCTTATATCTCCATAAGTGTTACTTCAATTTACTTCCAAATTCAATACTTCCTTTTCATCATCCATGTTTTCATTCCATAGCATGCCCATGTGGTCCATATACCCATGGTCAAATGACTTTGAAATTTTTGTTACAGTTTTTACATACCTTATATGTCCACAACACTTACTCCGATTTACTTCAAACTTCAAATAATTCTTTATTTATCATCCATATTTTGATTCTATAGCCCACCCATGTGGCCCACATGCCCAAGATGAAGGTCAAATGACTTTAAAATTTGCGTTAAATTTTTTCCAAACCTTATATCTACACAACCCTTAATTCAAACTTCAAATATATACGCTCTGAGACCATCAAATGCCTCGGCGGGCCCGACATGCGGCCATCTGGTCTTTGGTTGCCGGCGGGGGCATTTGTGTGCCTACAGGCCACATTTCTAGTTCTGAAGTTCAGTTCTCTTTTACCCCACTTCTAGTATTTCACACATGCCTTCCATTAATGGTTCTCTATAGTAACGTGACAAACCCATGACCCCCGCTAACCTCAAGGTCAAGGTAACAATCTTAATGTGTTTACAGACTTAACATTTATAGGGACAGTTTATTTTGTTGTACATTGTAATGGTGTAACAATTTTGGCATGTTCATTTTTCGATGTAACTGAGATGTCGTGTATATAGGTGCAAGTCGATCAGCGTATGTCGAAACAATACTCCCCCTGGTCTATATGCTTTTTACGAGAGGTAGAGCCGAAAAATCAGCGGCTGGAAATCACGACAGGCAGCTCCAACCGGCCACTACAACAACAACAGAAGCAAGAAAAAGGTCTCAGCGCGAGTATTTTCCACTGATGTGTTTCTGTCTACAGAAGTGCAATATTTTGGACAAGGTTTTCTTGAATGAATGTATTCAATACATCGAACTTCTAACCTTGTTTAAGCTGACATTTTAAGTTTATCACAATATTGCATAATGAATATCACAATTCGTTCATCCAGTTACCGTTATATACCAGTACTCGTTATGTATGATAACAAAATTATTAGTCTTTTGACGGTGACCACAAAAAAAGAATTGGAATTGAAACAATATTTTCCATTACATCTGTACATGTAGTAATCACGAGAAATAAATGGCCAATATCACTTCGCCCCATATGGGGTTACTCTATTTAGGCGTAAACAAAAAAGAGGTTCGTTTCCTGTTACCCGACCGACCGTCTAGTTTTACCCCCGACTGTAATTTTTTTATTGTCAATTTTACATCGGTCCAGGAAAATGTTGTCGTGACCGTGTTTTTTACCTGTCGCGTATCCATCATGGCCGGCGAGAGCAACAGTTTGATTGCTCTGCGATGTTTTTGGTGCATGGTCAACGAGATTCGGGTGGTAGACCATGGCTCGTCGATAAATGGCATTTACAACATGGTCCACACCAAATCTACGCCATTTAAGGCCACTTGCTCTGTAAGTATTGGCGATTTACAGCGTTAGAATTGTGTGTCATGTGTTTTCGCGGCATGAAATTTTTGAAGGGAAAATAAGTTATTTCCTAATATGACATGAAATTAAAAAAAATAGCTGTTACAGTTGTGTAATTGTTTACTTTAGTGTGTCTAACAATTGATTCTAGATACACTATGACCTTTGACTATTTTTCCTGTCAAATATCAGGCCCGTAGCCAAGGGGGGTAGGAGCGGTCGGACGACCCCCCCCCCGCCCAGCCTCGAGGTTCACTTTTTTAGCCTTGAGGTCCACTTTTTTAGACCCCCATAGATACTTCAGACCCCTTGAGCCTTCGAAACGACCCCCCCTTCAAACAGGTAGATACTGCAGACCCCTTGAGCCTTCGAAACGACTTCAAACAGGTCTGGCTACGGGCCTGAATATTGATGCTTTAATATTGGATTATTCCAGTAAACATACTCCCCTGTGGAAGAGATATTCATGTGACACAGTCCATCCCCTACGTTTCTTTTGTTCGTCACCCTCCCTACATTTTGTGGTGATCACGCCCCCATCCACCCCCCTACATTTTGTTCTCTTCCACAGGGCAGTAGGTATATTAACAGCGTGTCAAAAATTGATTCACCGACCCGGTCTGACTAAATTACAATGATACATACAGTAAAAAAAAAAAAAATAAAAAAAATAAATACCCTACCTACCGACCCTATCTTTTTCGGGCCCGTAACAGGAAACAAACTTCTTTTTTTTTTGTTTAGGCCTTATCAAAAAGAGCGACCTCCACTTTACAGAAAATTGTACGACATTCACGTTGATATGTGTCACTCAGACGTTTATGAAACACAGGATGCAATATAGTAGCATGACAAAGCATAGTTTTCTAATAACACTAAAGAGTACTCCCTGGGGCTACGACGTTAGTATTGTGACGAAAATGCCGGTTTTTATAATATACAACACTTACGGAATAAACCGCATGTACTATAAGCTGCAACTTATTGTGACATACTACATAAAGCTTACATTAAAGTTTTTCAAATTGCTATATCTCTTGAGACCGCTTGCGATATCAACTTGAAACATCATATACACATTGATCACCATTTATTGTGATTAATAAGCATACTACACCAATACCCAGGGTCAAGGACTTTGAATTTTAATACAGGCGTCATCGGGGAGCATTTGTCGGATTTACCGACCTTCTAATTTTTTATTGTAAATATTCAGTTCTGATTATGGGATTTCCCCCACCCCCTTCATTTGTACATGTACTTGAATATGTACTTTTACAGGTACTATATGGGATTTATATATAGTGCTAAATCCATTGACCCGGCCTTAAATGACCTTAGTTGTTGATAGGCCGTTAAGCCCCAACAAACAAACAACTTATTTGTCATCATGTGTCAATGTTTTTGCCTACCTGTTCTCTCTGCAACCCTCAGTCGGGTTGGCTTCAAACTTCATAAACTTATTTTCCATCATCAATATTTTCATTGTATAACGCACTCATGCGGTTCCTGTGTTCAGGGTCAAAGGACTTAGAAATTTGTGTTTAAGTTTTAGTTTTTGAGGGGTATATCCAATACGTATCAGTTGTCCCCCCTTGTATACGGTACTGGTTATACTTCGGCGGGCGTATATATTGTGACCTTCGGCACTTGTTTAAGATCAACCCTTTCACCCCTCAGTAACTGGAATGGATTTTTAGCCAGGTTATTTGAAAAAAAATCCAGGCTATTGGATTGGCGAAAGCCGGGCGGGCGAAAGCCGGGCGGTCGGGCGGTCAGGTGGGCGACGGGCGACGTCCACAATCAATGTTAAGTTTTCGTGTTTGAGTCCATTTCTTTGTTACTGTACCACCTAGGACCACCAAACTTTCACAGCTTCATAATCAAGGGGTGCCCACCACATATCACTATCCAACATGTTACTTTTTTTTTAACTTCACCCATTTTTTCCGCGCATTCGACTTAGCCATTTTCAATGTTAAGTTTTCGTGTTTACAATGTTAAGTTTTCGTGTTTAAGTCCATTTCTTTGGTACTGTTCCACCTAGGACCATCAAACTTTCACAGCTTCATAATCAAGAGGTGCCCACCACATATCACTATCAAACATGTTACTTTTTTTTTAACTTGACCCATTTTTTCCGCGCAGTCGACTTAGCCATTTTCAATGTTAAGTTTTCGCGTTTACAATGTTAAGTTTTCGTGTTTAAGTCCATTTCTTTGGTACTGTACCACCTAGGACCACCAAACTTTCACAGCTTCATAACCAAGGGGTGCCTACCACATACAACTATCCAACATGTGACCATTTTTTACCTTCACCTATACACCTATTATTTCTACGTAATTGACTTAGCCATTTTCAACGTTAACTTTTTTACGTATGTCTGGTTAAAGTTTTTTGGTTAAAACTTTTTTGTTATTCTATATCTCTGCAACTGCTTTGCCCATTACCTTGAAACTTCACATGGGTGTTTATCATCATCCATATTTTCATTCTACCCCCCAACCGTGCGGCCCCTGTGCCCAATGTCAAGGTCAAATTACTTTGAATTTTTTTGTTAAAGTTTTTTTGTGTACTATATCTCTGCAACTGCTTCACCCAATACCTTGATACTTCACATGGGTGTTTATCATCATTGTCGCACCTGCTTGCGGAAAGCGCGATATCGTCGGCATTTTGGCATACGTCCGGCGACATGCATGCCACGGCCATCTAGTCTACAAAAAGTGGATATAATTATGTTATCCAAGTGTCTATGCTTGGAAAAAACCTGGCCTTCGTGGCTTTGCCTCGTTTCTTGTTATATTTTAATTTTTGGATCAATCCAATTGTCACAAAATGATTTTCAGACTGGTCCATTTATGAAAAGGGGGTGTTGTTCTCAAAAATGTGAAAATTACTTGCAAAAAGTGCAGATCCTGATGAGATGGCTCGTCACGAGTCGGCTCATCTGGATCTACACTATTTGCCAATACCACTCTACAGGCCTGTAGTGTTGAAAGGGTTAAGTGACAATGGCTTCCAGCTGCCATATAGATCTGGTTGTGAAACTGGGAGGCAGTTCCATCACAGATAAGGAGACGCTGGAAACCGTCCGAAGAGAAGAATTGACCAAAGCCGCGTTGCTGATAAACGTCTGCCGGGACAAAGGATTAACCTGTGTCGTTGTCCACGGGGCTGGGTATGTATTTCTGTTTGGTCCACTTAAAATCCCAGAGCTCCAGATAAGTTTTGTATCAAGAGTATTATACCCCCAGATTTCAAATTCAATACGTATTTTACTTTTACAAATGTATTATTGATTTTCTCCCTTATTAAATAGGGCACAAAATTTATGATAAAAAAAAAATGTTTAAAAATTCACTTATTTGAGATGCAAACACTGTTTGCTTTTCAACTTTACTATGTTTTCAATTTTTCAATAAATTTTCAACATTATTACAGTATTTTCACTCGGTACTCAATTTGAAAATTTGTACTGCCACTGTTGATAATCAATGCATATTCTGCTAAAATAAGTGCATAAAATACTTATCTGGAGGTCTGTGTACTGCTGTTTGGTGCACTTCAAAGCCGCCAATGGGTTTGGATAATTAAACAAATAACGTGTATTCCCCCACTTTGGGGTTGTGTAGGGGGAAAGTGGGGAGGTATATAAAGACATAGATATGGCACTTATTGTAGCAGGCAAATGGGGTCATCCATGTCCTATGGACACACTTGTATTTATTACTTAGGAAAATATTTAATAGTGATGTCTGTGCGTGCAAACGGACCAGGTCATTTGGTGACCACCACGCCAAGCAATAGTAAATCAAATTGTAGGGTCCATTTCCTCACCATGACCATGTAGACCCTATATGTTGTATTTCAGGTCATTTGACCACCACTACACCAAGCAATAGTAATCAACGGTAGGGTCCCATTTTCTCACCTTGACCCTGTGGGTGGTTGGTCGGGTGAACGCGATGGCGTAAATTAACGGTATGGGTTCCTCCTTATAGGAATCACGGTTTGCCTGGTTTGGCCCTCGGGTACGTTTTTATCGTTGGCTCTTTTGTTACCTGGGAGTTGAATTGAGTTATTGCCCATTATAACAGTAGTAAGATTATTACTGATCCTACTGCTTTTGGGAGGGGCCAAGTGATTCTGGTGTGGTGAGAACATGGCATCAGATCAAGATTATTCTGATTTCAGGGCTGAATATATAGTTTTTTTATTGTAAATATTCAGTTCTGATTTTGGGATTTTCCCCCCATTTGTACATGTACTTGAACATGTACTTATTCAGATAATATATGGGATTTAGTACTAAACCCATTGACCCGGTCTTAAATGACCTTAGCTGTTGATAGGCCGTTAAACCCCAACAAACAAAGAAAACAAACTCACCTTGACCCTATATGTTGTATTACATGTCATTTGGCCACCAACACGCCAAGCAATAGTAATCAACGGTAGGGTCCATTTTCTCACTTTAACCATATATTGTATTTCAGGTCATTTGGCCACCACCACGCTAAGCAATACAGCGTAAACAAAGGGTGGAGTGAACTCGACAAGGATAGACAGGCAGTGATGAGAAAGGGCTTCTGTCTGACTCGACAGTCAGTTTTAAAGGTACATCAATAATCAGGGTGGGAATTTTCAGGACTTTCCTGAAATGTGGCTGTGACTGGAGAAATGGGGCTTATGGGTTTTGCGACCAGTGTAGATCCAGATCAGCCTGTGCATTCACAGTCAGATCAGGAACTGCACTGTTTGCCATTCCATCAATGAAACTCTGTCATGCTTCTAACAAGGAATATAGATTGTTGTCGGGCTGCATGAGTGTGCTATTTGATATGTAGCTACATTGGTTACAATAAGTCCCATTTCTCCTGTCACAGACAAATATGATAATTATTCTCAAAGTGCATATTGCAGGTAGTCGATTGACATAATTTGTGTCTGTGACTGTCGAAATGGGGCTTACGGGTTTTGTAACCAGTATAGCTGCTGATCAAATAGTACACTCACGCCAGAAATTGCATGTAGAAATAAAGTTTTCCAGGGGTTTTACACTGCGACTCGTGCTCTCCCTGCTTCCAGCTGGTGGCATCTGCCTTCAGCAATCGAACCCCCATGAAAAATTCCTGGCGACGCCTATGCTCTATATTGTTTGTTTAATAGAAGTAATCACAGGTTGCAGTAATGGACCGAGGTCTATAAATACATTAAATAAGCCTAAAAAGCTATATGGAGTCTATATGGAGGGAGTAAAAAACGTTTTTGTTAGCTTATTTTTTTAGCTCACCTGAGCGAAGCTCATGTGAGCTATTGTTACCGCAATGTGTCCGTCGTCCGTCGTCCGTCCGTCCATCCGTGAACATTTTCAAACGTCTTCTTCTCGGTAACCATTGGGCCTATAGTCACCAAACTTCATGGTCATGGTCCCCTTAGGTAGGGGGGGGGGGGGGGGGGTAGGGGGGGGGGGGGGGGTGGGGGGGGGGGGGGGGGGGGGGGGGGGGGGGTGGGGGGGGGGGGGGGGGGGGGGGGGGGGGGGGGGGGGGGGGGGGGGGGGGGGGGGGGTGGGGGGGGGGGGGGGGGGGGGGGGGGGGGGGGGGGGGGGGGGGGGGGGGGGGGGGGGGGGGGGGGGGGGGGGGGGGGGGGGGGGGGGGGGGGGGGGGGGGGGGGGGGGGGGGGGGGGGGGGGATTACAAAATTGTTAAAATGACCTCATTTATGGCCGCCGTCCAAAAATAGCACAAATCTTCAAAAAAATCTTCTTCTCAAGAACTGCCAACACCGATTTTTTCGACAAAACTTGGTAGGAATGATCGATGTACAATGCTCTTTCAAAAGTTAAAAATGGTGACCCCGGGTGGGTCAAAAATGGGCTGGGCCCGGGTGGGGTCAAATTGGGGTCAAATTTTATTTTTTACCAAATATGGTCATCATATATCAAAACGAAGGTATCAACGAGGCGATCACTCTGGTGCATTTTTTGTCGAAATCGGATGGTTATGTCATCCAAGATGGCCGCTGAAAAGTCAAAAGGTTGTTCTTTTATTAGAGATTTCAAAATTCTTCTTCACATGAACCACTTGGCCCATGGTAGCCAAACTTCACAGTTATGGTCCATGGGTGAAGCCTTTTCTGATTTGTTAAAATGGAGGTCATCGCTAATCCAAGATGGCCGCCGTCTAAAAATAGCATAAATTCTTAAAAAATCTTCTTCTCATGAACCGCAAGCCGGATTTCAGCGAAACTTCGTAGGAATGATCGATGTACAATGCTCTTTCAAAGTTAAAATGTTAAAATGGTGACCCCAGGGTCAAAAATGGGCGTGACCCGTGGGGTCAAATTGGTGTAAAATTTTATTTTTGACCGAATATGGTCATGTCTATATCAAATCGAAGGTATCAAAGAGGCAATCGCTGTGGTACATTTTTTGTCGAAATTCGATGGTCATGTCATCCAAGATGGCCACCGAAAGGTCAAAAGGTCGTTCTTTTATTAAAGATTTCAAAATTCTTATTAACACGAACCGCTTGGCCCATGGTAGCCAAACTTCACGGTTATGGTCCATGGGTGAAGCCTTTTCAGATTTGTTAAAACGGAGGTCGTCGCTAATCCAAGATGGCCCCCGATCCAATCTAATAATAGCACAAATTCTTAAAAAAATATTTTTCTCATGAACCGCCAGCCGGATTTCGACGAAGCTTGGTAGGAATGATCGACGTAGAATGCTCTTTCAAAGGTGTTAAAATGGTGACCCCGGGGTCAAAAATGGGCGTGGCCCGTGGGGTCAAATTTTATTTTTGACCAAATATGCTCATGTCATATATCAAATTGAAGGTATCGATGAGGCGATTGCTCTGGTGCAATATTTGTCGGAATCGGATGATTATGTCATCCATGATCGCCTCCAAAAAGGTCCATTTTTTCGAGATTTCAAATGTTTTTTTCTCTGGAACCACATGGCCGATGCTGGCCAAACTTCATAGTAAGTTAAGATCCTTGGGTGAAGCATTTTCAGATTTGCTAAAATGAGAGTCATCGCTTAATCCAAGATGACCGCCATCTAAAAATAGCACAATCTTTTTAAAACACATATGAACTCAATGTCACATTCTCCTCTGGTGTTCATGGAGTCAGGTGAGCGAATTAGGGCCATCATGGCCCTCTTGTTTTCGTTTATTGATGCTTTTAGGCATATTTAATGTATTTATAGACCTCGGTCCGTTACTTCAACCTGTGGAAGTAATAGGTAAAAAATGTGCATGAGATTTCTTTTCCGCTCTATATATTTTAAATTTTGACCGATGAACGGATTTTCAAATGATTTGCCACAAATGTGAGACGATGTGTCGCGTCAAAACTCATGTGCCTACATGTTCGCCAAAGGTCAAGGTCAGACTTGGAGGTCAAAGGTAAAACATTGGCATGAAATTTTGATTCCAACCTATGAAACTCTGATATTAACTCTGTTTGTGTGTCAAAGCGATATTATATTATGATCACTCTTGTGATAGCACTAGTTTCTTAACCCTTCCTACGCTGTTGACGGAAATTGCCGTCTCTGTCATTTTTAGCCAGGTTTTTTGAAAAAAAATCCAGGCTATTGGAATTGGCGAAAGCGGGCGGGGGTTGCGGGCGGGCGGGCGGCGTCCACAATCAATGTTAAGTTTCGTGTTTGAGTCCATTTCTTTGTTACTGTACCACCTAGGACCACCAAACTTTCACAGCTTCATAATCAAGGGTGCCCACCACATATCACTATCCAACATGTTACTTTTTTTTTTTTATCTTGACCCATTTTTTTTTTCCCGCGTAGTCGACTTAGCCATTTTCAATGTTAAGTTTTCGCGTTTACAATTTGTTAAGTTTTCGTGTTTAAGTCCATTTCTTTCGTACTGTACCACCTAGGACCACCAAACTTTCACAGCTTCATAATCAAGAGGTGCCCACCACATATCACTATCCAACATGTTACTTTTTTTTTTAACTTCACCCATTTTTTTTCCGCGCAGTCGGCTTAGCCATTTTCAATGTTAAGTTTTCGCGTTTACAATGTTAAGTTTTCGTGTTTAAGTCCATTTCTTTGGTACTGTACCACCTAGGACCACCAAACTTTCACAGCTTCATAACCAAGTGCCTACCACATACAACTATCCAACATGTGACATTACCTTCACCTATTATTTCTAAGTAATTGACTTAGCCATTTTCAACGTTAACTTTTTAACGTAGTCTGGTTAAAGTTTTTTGGTTAAAACTTTTTTGTTATACTATATCTCTGCAATCTGCTTCGCCCATACCTGAAACTTCACATGGGTGTTTATCACATCCATATTTTCAATTCTAACCCCCAACCGTGCGGCCCCTGTGCCCAATGTCAAGGTCAATTACTTTGAATTGTTTTGTTAAAGTTTTTTTGTGTACTATATTTCTGCAAACTGCTTCACAATACCTTGATACTTCACATGGGTGTTTATCATCATTGTCGCACCTGCTTGCGGAAAGCGCGATCCTGTGCCCAATATCAAGGTCAAATTACTTTGAATGTTAAAGTTTTTTCCTGACTATATCTCTGCAACTGCGGTTCACATACCTTGATACTTCACATGGGTGTTTATCAATCATTGTCGCACCTGCTTGCGGAAAGCGCGATCCTGTGCCCAATGTCAAGGTCAAATTACTTTAATTTTTTTGTTAAAGTTTTTTTGTGTACTACTATCTCTGCAACTGCTTCACCCAATACCTTGATACTTCACATGGGTGTTTATTCATCATTGTCGCACCTGCTTGCGGAAAGCGCGATCCTGTGCCCAATGTTAAGGTCAAATTACTTTGAATTTTTTTGTTAAAGTTTTTTCGTGTACTATATCTCTGCAACTGCTTCACCCAATACCTTGATACTTCACATGGGTGTTTATCATCATTGTCGCACCTGCTTGCGGAAAGCGCGAGATCCTGTGCCCAATGTCAAGGTCAAATTACTTTGAATTTTTTGTTAAAGTTTTTTCGTGTACTGTATCTCGCAACTGCTTCACCCAATACCTTGATACTTCACATGGGTGTTTATCATCATTGTCGCACCTGCTTGCGGAAAGCGCGATCCTGTGCCCAATGTCAAGGTCAAATTACTTTGAATTTTTTTGTTAAAGTTTTTTTCGTGTACTATATCTCTGCACTGCTTCACCCAATACCTTCATACTTCACATGGGTGTTTATCATCATTGTTGCACCTGCTTGCGGAAAGCGCGATCCTGTGCCCAATGTCAAGGTCAAATTACTTTGAATTTTTTTTGTTAAAGTTTTTTTCATGTACTATATCTCTGCAACTGCTTCACCCAATACCTTCATACTTCACATGGGTGTTTATCATCATTGTCGCACCTGCTTGCGGAAAGCGCGATCCTGTGCCCTATGTCAAATTCAAATTACTTTAAAAAATTTTGTTAAAGTTTTTTCGTGTACTATATCTCTGCAACTGCTTCACCCAATACCTTCATACTTCACATGGGTGTTTATCATCATTGTCGCACCTGCTTGCGGAAAGCGCGATCCTGTGCCCAATGTCAAGGTCAAATTACTTTGAATTTTTTTGTTAAAGTTTTTTCGTGTACTATATCTCTGCAACTGCTTCACCCAATACCTTGATACTTCACATGGGTGTTTATCATCATTGTCGCACCTGCTTGCGGAAAGCGCGATCCTGTGCCCAATGTCAAGGTCAAATTACTTTGAATTTTTTTGTTAAAGTTTTTTTGTTTTTTCGTGTACTATATCTCTGCAACTGCTTCACCCAATACCTTCATACTTCACATGGGTGTTTATCATCATTGTCGCACCTGCTTGCGGAAAGCGCGATCCTGTGCCCTATGTCAAATTCAAATTGCCCCGTGCAGGCACCGGGGCGGGATCAACTGATCCTGAGAATAGTGCTGCAGTAGCCATTGCTTGTCGTAAAAGGCGACTAAACTGGCTTAACGATTGGGTTCATACTTTCCGGAACCCACTATACCGGATTTGGCCCTCATGTACATTTTTGGCTTTCTTGTATGTGAGAGTTGAGTCGGGCTATGCCCCATATATAAAAGTAAGATTAGCGCTAATCCTATTACTTTTAGGGGATGGGATAAATGATGCTGGTGTGGCGAGGGCCTGGCACCAGATCAGGTTGTTCTAATTTCAGGACTGAATATATATTTTGATTGTAAATATTGAGTTCTGAAGTTGGGATTTACCCCCCTTGGACAGGTGGATATGGGACTCGACCCCGTTGACCCGTCTGCGTGTAGACTCCCTGAGGCTTGTACCTCTATGTCAGAAAAGCGGACGTTAAACTCTATTCACTCACTCACTCACTCACTCAAATTCAAATTACTTTAAATTTTTTTGTTAAAGTTTTTTCGTGTACTATATCTCTGCAACTGCTTCACCCAATACCTTGATACTTCACATGGGTGTTTATCATCATTGTCACACCTGCTTGCGGAAAGCGCGATATCGTCGGCATTTTGGCATACGTCCGTCCGTTCGTCCGTGTGTCCGGTTAAAGTTTTTTGGTTAAAGTTTTTTCATCTACTATATCTATTTTTTTAGTGTCCATGCCTCGCCCCAAGGCGCGACATGCAGGCCACGGCCATCTAGTCTACACAAAGTGGGTATAATTATGTTAAACAAGTGTATATGCTTGGAAATAACCTGGCCTTCGTGGCTTTGCCTCGTTTCTTGTTGCTTTAATTCTTAACAAAAAACTGGTTTTGACAGCACATGAGAATCGTCTCCAGTCAGCACATGAGAATCGTCTCTACTGGAGACGATTCTCATGTGCTGTGAAAACCAGGTTTTTGTCGAGAAATATTGAAAATAAAACATTTCCAGCAGACGACAACATTTAATTCAGCGTAGTAAGGGTTAACCCTTAAATACTAGACATGAAAATTATTGTCTGATGTTGTTTTTGTCACGCCTACTTTTGCAGAAGTCGCGATTTTAAACGCCATAGAAGCATCAGTGACTCATAAAATTACTGCAATTGATAGAATTAGCTCCCGTATAGCAATTTGAAGTGCCTAAAAAGAGCGGGGACCTATACTATGACATATTTGTAATTTATTTCTAGTAATAAAACTAATTTTTTTCTGTGGAGGTTTCCAACTACCGTAGATGCAAATACTAGTATATACTAATGGCGTTTTCTCACTGAAGCATTTCGGATATCTTCCAAGTTTTTGGAGTGTGATAAACAGAATCGTTTCATATAGGAACAGGTTGTGGCCTAGTCGTTAGAATACCTGACTTCCAATCCGGAGTCTTGTGGGTTCAAACTCGCCTTAGGCATCACAAATACTTTCATAGTATTTGCATCACACTGGTTTTGCGGATGAGACGATGTCCCATCCCTATATGACATTAGCTGTTATTTATACACCTCCATGAGGCTCGGTACGTCAATTTTGCACGACTCGTTTCATAAAACTTGTCAGCGCCTGAAAATTCCGCTCGTCCTGATGAGTGGAAATGCCTGCAGGACAAGTGGAAATTTAATTTAAATTTTTGTAATGTAGATTTCTTAATTTTGCCATTTCTGTCAAAGTAAGGACGAGGAAACATTTCAAGAATGTTAGTGCCCCGCTCGTATCAAATGGAAACTCAATTGGGGTCCTCTATATCTCTGTACATGTATTATCATTTCAGCTGCACCAGATGGTTATTGATACTCTCCTCAAAGAAGATTTGCCAGCTGTTGCACAGTCAGTAGGTAACTTCTATAACCACAGTGCATGTGGCTGTGACTTGGAGAAATGGGGTTTATGGGTTTTGCGGCCAGCACAGATCCAGATCAGCCTACGCATCCGCACAGGGTGGGTGGCAGGTGGGAGCATCCGATGGGTAATTTAACGATCAGAGTTCATCGTTACCGGAATTCCGACTGGAGAACTGGTTTGGCCATACGTCTTTGGCATTTTGTATGTGACAATTGAATCTGGTTATACCCCTTATGTGAGTATTACGATTATTGGTAATCCTATTTTAGCGGAAGGGGTCAAGTGACTTTGATGTGGTATGAACCTGGCACCAGGTCAGGTTATTCTAATTTCAGGGCTGAATATATTTTTTCTCGATGTAAATATTTCGTTCTCATTTTGGGATTTTCCCCCCAATGCAGCAGGTTAAAACGGGATCGAACCCGTTTGCCCGGCCTTACACGACCTTAACATCCGCACAGGATCTCCACTGTTCGCCATTCCATCAATGAAGCACCCGTCATGCTTCTAACAAAGAGTATACACAGGTGAAAGACGCGGACCTAGGACCCGATAAATGGCTCATTTGTAAACCGTTACCCCACGCACCAATTTCCGTACACTATACAGTATAGCCTTTTCAAGGTGGGTAAGAGCTTGGAAAAATGCCCTAGTTTCTGACTCGCTCAAACACCACACGTCAATTTTTCTGCTGACTGCCTCTGGTAATCAATAAATGTCTTAGGTTTTAAAATAATCTCACTT